>OY720676.1:21770350-22370350 GCA_963170755.1 Amphimallon solstitiale | reverse complement strand
GTAATAGAAGTGATTAAGTTAAAGTGGAGAAGGAAGCTGATATTTTTTTAGGAGAATTAAATAATTTCCAAAATATAACAAATTATTATCATGCTAATATACCGAAGGGTGTAAGAAGAATATAAGAAGAAAGGTATAATATTAATATAAACTAAATAAGGGAAGAGAGTCTTAAAAATTTGAAAAGCAACCATATATATAAAAAAATTATTATTAAAAACATACCATATTGATGAAAATCCAAGAAGAATATTCATTATCAGCCAGAGAATTATAATATAGGAGAGTCGGGTAAGACTTTGGAATGTCTGACTCACAACACTTCGACTTTAGACGCTACACGCTAGTACTGACCATATGGCGCGCGGATCGGATTCAATTGCAGAATGGCGGCAGTTTGAATTAAATAAACTCGTGTACAACAATGGTTTTTTTTATATAAATGCTTATAATCTCTGTTAATATAGTAATAAATTTGACGTATAGTTTTTTTTTCAACGTTATATAAGGTAATACAAGTTAATTACTTTATTTTGTGCAGAAATATTACATTTTAAAGTTTCCATTAAAGCAGTCATTCAATCAATATGAGTAAAAATACGTACCTCGAGAATTATGAGGAAAGATGGACGAAGGGTAGGTATATGAAGTCGATTTTCAAATAAAATAGTTACAATTTTGGTACACGGTATAGTTAGGGTAATATTTTAGACATAAATAGAAAAATATATTTAATATGTGATTTCTATAACTAAAATTATAATGCAGGTACAGTTACGGACAGAAAAAAGTGGGACAACTCTTACATAAAATTTTGCTTTTAGTTGTTATTGCTGGCTTTTAAAATTTTACCGAATAGAACATAGTAGTCCCAACTTCATAAATGTCATCAATTTGTCAACGATACATTATTTCCTAAAAATGTCACACGTTAATATTGTTGATAATAAGACAAGAATAATTGCTAACGCAACATGGCTAAATGAACTATTAGCTCGTACTATTCAAATAAGAAATGATCGACCACAAAATGTGAAAGACTTACTAAAAACAATTAATAATGCGTAGGGCGATAATTCCGACCAATACTCATATTGATTGAATGACTGCTTTAATGGAAACTTTAAAATGTAATATTTCTGCACAAAATAAAGTAATTAACCTGTATTACCTTATATAACGTTGAAAAAAAACTATACGTCAAATTTATTACTATATTAACAGAGATTATAAACATTTATATAAAAAAAAACCATTGTTGTACAAGAGTTTATTTAATTCAAACTGCTGCCATTCTGCAATTGAATCCGATCCGCGCGCCATATGGTCAGTACTAGCGTGTAGCGTCTAAAGTCGAATGTTGTGAGTCAGACATTCCAAAGTATAGCCGAGAGTCGATTGAGTTTCAGTATTTCAGTCCAGGATAAGAAGAATCCGAGTACTTCAAGATAGCAGTTTGAATCCGAGTATTCCAGGTGAGACAGAATCTGAGGTGCATCAGGATAGCAGTTCGAACCCAGGTATTCGAGTCCAGGAGAGAAATAATCCGAGGTACATCATAATAGCAGTCCAAAGTCCAAGTATTCCAGAAAGATATCAAGAGGAAGTGGGATTATCATCATCGTAGCCAGGATGTGTTGATTTAGAGGTATAAAAAAATCTTTTTGAAGTTCAAGAAAGAATACCAGTGTATATTTTGACAGGTCGTATAAGAATTTAAAATAATTTGGAATCAAGGAATTTCTCATGCATTATATCTTATTAAAACTTAGAAAACACATAAACAATTCTATGATTTACTGCATGTGATTATAAATCACAAATAATTTAAATCTCTATTTGACAACAGTAATTTTAGACATCATATTTGATTTTATAGAACCCATAAAATATCTTATTGTTCGTAAATCTATTATCATTACATATAAAAGTATCTGCAAATAAACACTCAATAAGAATATATGAGTGCTTGATTACAAACGGGTACTATACAGATGTTAAATACTAGTTAAATTTATAACTTACCTTTTTTGCATTTATATAAATTATTTCCATAAGATATTATTCACATAAAACCCAAATTGGTTGATTAGACAGGTTTGCTATACTTCCATATATGTTATTATGGTATTATATAAAGATTACCATCATCAGAATTATATTTATTATGTGCATTAAAAAAATAGCCTCTGATATGTATTTCTTTTATTTGGTATATTAGAAAAGAACTTGTGTTAAGTCGATGAAAAATAAATGACGCTAAAGAATATAACCTATAAAAAAAGGAAGATAAATATCAGTAATTGTATTCATTGTTAGAAAAGTATTTTAGTACATACCTTGTCATAGTATTCATCTAAAATTGATTAATGTAGATAAACTAGATTCACGAATAATAAAACACTTTTATCGACGACTAAACAATAAAGTATGTATTATATTAATCAATATTGGCTAATAATAACACTCATAATACCCGTAGGGAATAATGAAATGCGACCAGTGAATAATGGGCCATAACGTTACCATTATTCACTGCATTCCGCCAATAAGAACATATAATGGGCCATAACGTTACCATTATTCACTGCATTCCGCCAATAAGAACATAACGTTCCTAACGTTGTTATAGTAACGATAGACAAGTCCGGCCATTTTACTGACTGCCTAACCATCAAACGTCATATTGATATAGTAATCTGACATTTTCGTTTACTTATTTTGATTTTTTTTAGTAATTTTCAGTTAGTCGTCGATAAAGTAGTGTATACTAACTCGCAATAATGACTATTATTCCCTCGAGCTGAGTAAATTCAGCTCTCGGGAATAATAACTGTCATTATTGACTCGTTGTATAAACTACTATTGTATCACTATTATGATAGATATATTTTACTATTTAAAGAAATATTAATATGCGAACATAACAGCACACTAATGGTACTAAATAAATAACGAATAGGAAACTGTTTGATCTGTACGAATTAATTGAAGTTAGTAACAAGTAAGTATGAAAAGTTAAATGATTTAATTAAAAAAAAATATTGTTTATAAACTAATAACTGAGCTAGTGTTTGGGATAAATATTATAAAATAAAAGTTTAACAGAAAATAAAAATATTATATTACATATTTCAGGACATTTCTTTATAAAGGAAATTTATACAGGGAACAGTCATTAAGTTATGATAAAGAATTTGAAATTTAAGGATTTTATTAAAATAAACTGAATGTCTAGGTAAGTGAGGTACTGAGATTTCATTTCAAACTCTGCTATTATTACCAGATTGGGATATTAACGTTGAGGCAATGTTAGTGATGTAATTTTTTCCCTCCACTAGTACAATATACATATATAAAAAAATAGGAATTCACGGCAAAAAGATTTGCTATAACATGACCACAATTCGTACAAATTTCGACAAATGTATTTTTTCAGTATGATCGTTTGTTTGTCTATGATTTGCATATGATGCCTCACTGATATTTCTTCATTCATTAAGGAAAATTGAATTATGTTTCCATATTTAACAAGGCACAATTATTAATTATAAACGGGTTTGACGATTTACAAATTTGATTAAATATTTATAGTAGTAAATCTATGTGATAAACAAACAGACCTAAAATTGAAAAATTATTTGTAGCGCATGTGCAGTTTTGACAACGTGCCTCAAAAATGGCATAGCGCTATGTTTTATATTTCACAATGTTGCAAGGAAGCGATACAGTAGTATTATACATAGGTTTTTTCCTTTTTTTTTTTTAATATGAGAGGAACTACTAGCATATTATTGTGTGTCATCGTATTTCGAATACTACCTACAGTCTTTTTCTACAAAAAAGTATTGGAGTACAATTTCAAAAAAGGAAGTAGGAGTTCTTGATGCTGTTGCATTTCAAAGAATGAAATCTGAAAGATTTTTTTGATGTTGTTTAAATCAGTTTTTGTTTTATTATTTTATTTACTCAAATAACGGGGATGTTACCTGTATAGGTAATTCTGTGACACCCGGTATACAAAGTAAGTGCAACGTTGTATGCATGGGAGACTAATTTTAAGAAATTAAGAGATTATATACGCAAATTTCGGTCATATAGAAATATTAATGAGTCGCATACGGCAAAATGCATCTGTGTTTGATGAATAGAAAGAAATGATACAGCATTAGAGTTTATCAATGTATCTATTCACCACGTTCTATTACAGGTAGGATTGTTTTTACATCCAATTTATTCGAAAACTGGTGACTACCCATCGATATTAAGAGAACGAGTTGACGAAGTGAGCATAGAACAGGGTTATACAAGATCTAGATTACCATATTTCACCCAAGACGAGATCGAAATTGTTCAAGGATCCGCTGATTTTCTTGGCCTGAATCATTACACGACTTCTCTGTGTGAATTTTCCGCTTATAATTTAACGCCACCGTCCAAATGGGCCGATACCGGTGTGAAGTGTCATTTGTCACCGGAATGGGAAAGTTCTGGTTCCGTGTGGTTAAAAGTCGTACCATGGGGGATGAGAAAATTATTGAAATGGATTAAAGAGGAATACGGTAATCCCGAAGTGATTATAACAGAAAACGGATTATCTGATAATACTGGACAATTGCATGACTGCAGA
This sequence comes from Amphimallon solstitiale, assembly GCA_963170755.1. NCBI lineage: Eukaryota > Metazoa > Arthropoda > Insecta > Coleoptera > Scarabaeidae > Amphimallon > Amphimallon solstitiale. The sequence goes on along the minus strand of OY720676.1, from coordinate 22,365,720 downwards.
AGAATTAATTATTTTAATGTAAGTATATAATATGAAGACATTTCAATAAATAAAAACAGAAATATATGATTATTCAATACTAAAACAGAATTGGAAAATGATAAAAAAAACTAAATTAAAATTGGATATTTGAAACTTCTTAATATAAATCCTAGAACTTAAGGCGATATTATCCGGTCGAATTTCGACGTATTTTTAACAGTTTTCTTAAAGCCTGTTTTACATTTTTCATGTAATTCACGAATTCATTCATGAACAAAAATTGACGAGTGTAATACAAAAATCGACGTCAATTTCAGTTCATTAATTAATTGGTAAACTAATTCATGAATTAGAACATGTTGTAAAATTCGTCAATTTTCTAGTAACTTTTAGTGATTTTTAAAGTATTATGTAAGATACCAACCAGCACTAACTATTTATTTACGTCGGAAGTGACTTAAAATTTACTGTTACCGTTGGTCACCATGATATTCATGAAGAAATTCATGAATTTATTGTTAAGTGTAAAATGATTCAAGATCATCAATTTATTTGTATATAAATTCATGGATTAATTCACGAATAAGTTTATGAATTACTTAACAAAATAACCTTTGGATCTGTACGCCCCAAATATCTATTTTAGCCTAAGAGGAGGCTGGAGGGAAGTGAAAGTTGAATACTTGTGGGCATAGACTGCAGTAAGGTTAAATTAGAATCCCTTCCCTCCAACTTCAATTTCAGCGTATTTTTATTCCTTGTTACTATCAAGTTCAACATTGGCGTGAAATTTACCTGGAACCAGAAGAGTGGGGCTGGCGACGTACCTTTCGTGGATTAGAGCCAATGACAATGTCAATAAATCCATCATCGGAGGATTTACTTAGAGCAATTCTTTGTAAGTGCAAGAAAAATTGTGGAAAAACTTGTGGATGTAGAAAACCTGTTTATACTGCTCGGTCATTATTTGTATTAATTGCAATGAAAATTCTTGTTGTAATGTATAATATGTCAGACTATTCACGAAGACGATGTAAGCATAGATGCCTCGAATTGTAAGTTGTAATTGTCGTATTTCTTATTGATAAATGTGTGGAACAATGTTAATTTCCTTCGTTTTCTGATCCTCAATCAGATTTAGTTAAAAAATAATCATCAAATATTTTCATATTTTTTCGTCAGTACTGAATGTCATATTGCGTTGATGGCGCGGTGTTCGATCCATAAACTAAGCAATAATTACCAAACTATTATCAGTAGGTAAAACAGTTTCAGACAAAAGACGGAGATAATCAAATGATTTATAAGTTTGTATAATAGATACGATTCCATAAAAGTGAACGCTTTGGAAGATAGAGTTAAAAAAAGACGAAAATGGGGAAGTTTGCGTATTTCTAACGTAATAATTCGGAAAATATCGATGTTATATATATTTTGAATAAAAAAGTTAAATAATCCAATTTATAAGAGAAAATATTTCTGTAGTTCTTTGTGTAAACGGAACCATCCTCAAGATATAGAATTAAACGCATTACTCGCAAAGCGGCTCCACTGACACACGGGGAACCCCTCAAATCTACAATTATGCTCAGATAACACCCCTTTAACATATTACGCTATCGAGAAAATTACGCTATTTTTTTGTAGATTGCTCTCTTCTGAGCGATATTTTTACTGGACTATTAAAAAGTAAACATAATACTAAACACATGCACCACCTGCATGATAGACCAACCGACGACAATGAAGTGAGTTTTATTTTGCTTATCTGTACCTCTGAGTACGTAGAGAAAAATAACGTAAAAAGCTAAACTTTTTCAGATCTTTCAATTACTTCTATTTACTATGCTCCAATTTTGTTAGTGTTTTGAACTCGAATTGAATTTCCATCTTGGCTTTGGCTATATAATTTTACGCTTACTATGACTACTACCTTTTTTGCTGGTGAAAACTTATTTCAATCTTCTTTTAAGCCAAACATTCACTAGCATTTAGTACATCCTAATAACTCTTTGTTAAATTATATTCATATCTATTTAGAAATACTTGGAAGCCGTTTTAGAAGCAATTTATGAAGATGGATGCCAAGTTACAGCTTATACTGTCTGGAGTTTCATGGATAATTTCGAATGGTTACAGGGTTACACGTAAGATTAAACATGGATGTGCCAACTAGTTTGGTTATATTCAATTACATTTTATTAATTGCAGAGAAAAATTCGGAATCTACAGGGTGAACTTCACCGATGATGACAGACCTAGGACTCCAAAAATGTCCTCGTACGTAATCAAGAACATTATCAAGACCAGAAAAATTGATTGGATTTATACACCTGATGGATTTGAACCATGTACATGGTGATTCGATTGTTGGATCTTAGATTATAATGTTCTTATATGTATTATCAATAGGTATTTTGAGATAAAATAATAAATGACATATATACATTCACGTGTTTATTTATTTGATATAATCTGTTCAGAGTTGAATTGGAGGAGTTATGATAATGCAGCTAAAGATTTCAAAAGATCTCAAATAGAAATATGAGAAATTGCCAAAGGCGACAACAAAATTAGTAAAATCGACTAAAATTATTACGCGTTAGAAAGTCAAAATATTTTAACATTGTCTTCTAGGATTTTATGTGCAAGTGGGCTGAGTTTATAGAAACTTCCTTTTCCATACTTCCCTTTTAGGTGAATGTTCCCTTGTATAGCAATGAAGTAGATCCCGATGGGAAATCAGAAGTTTCATATTCTTCTTCTTACGCGGTGCCCTGTAATTGTTGTTCCAAAATTAGCCTCCACATCAATTTTGATAGCAAGTTCTATTGCATCAATAAAAGTTTCATCGAAGGACGAATTCGACTGAAGATTGTTGAAAAATATTTTACAGCTTTGTAAAGGATACAGAAGTTAGATCAAAATCTTTTGTGTGCGTAAACTTGCAATTTAGTATTTTACGCCAAATAATTAATGAACACAAAAACTAAAATTGTTTAATACAATTTAATAAACCCGAAGCCTCGTCTCTTATTAAATTGTCAATTTATTGATTTTCGTAAATGCTTAGCAAGCCTTCGCGTCTTATACAACTTCCAAATGGAATTTCAAAGGCTTTAAGGCTTCTATCATACTCTCCCATCTAGTATCACTCAATGCTTTTAAAATTGAACCTTGAACATGTTTTAAAACTATTGCCCATCGAAAAGTAGATACCGAAAAAAATAAATAAATTCTTATTTATTACATGTTGAAGAAGAAATTAGCGGCTTTCAAGGTGTCAGATTCTGTATACTATGTAAAGCAGATACCACGAATTCATTTAAGAATGCAACAGTGACTGTTAAGTTTAGTTAATAAATTTCAAGCAACTTCACGTTATAGGCTGCATATAGATATAAATATAAATAAAGTCCAAATAACTCTATTATCTATGTTGTGTTAAAATTTGCCACTACATCAGACAGCACATTGTTTTTATTAAACAATTTCTTAATTTACGTTTACATTCAAAGTGATTTACAGATTAAGAGCTGATTAAGAAATTTGTTATGTCTTTTGAAAGAATACGATAATAATCTTCTTGTATATTATATATTTTACTGTAAATAAAAGTTTATGTTATTGACCTATTATTATTATTACTGGTATATCGAGTAGGCAAAGTAAAAAATAGAATGAATATAGAACCTACCTTCTCCAATGAGCAGACCCGAAAAGGAGATTCAGTTATTGCCCCCACTTTTTACGCTTATCACTAATTAAACCTGGCAATTAATCATACACATCAAAAACCGTAATTGTTATATTGAGATATAGGAACAGGTTGACTGATTTGCGCTATCAAGGTGTCTTTGTCGCGTATAAATGGTAGTAAACAAGCGAGGCGTGTACTTGTTAAATGCAGACGGATATACTTTTCGAAAGTAGTGCGAATAAGGATAGGATCAGACGACCATTACAGTGTGACGATGGTATATGTATTGAAAGTAATTTAATATTGAAATGAATGAAAAGACTTGTTATTGATGACTTACAAATTGGAATTCGTCTACTTCATCTGATAAAATTCATTTTTATCATAATTGCCAAATTGCTAGTAAGTACGTTGCCATATGGCAACAGACGGTTTTACCTCTTCTAAACGACCTAAATACGACAAAAATACTATGTTTTACTTGTAAATAGTTATTTCAATGATGAATTTTAATATCTGCTACAAGAAAAAATCAAAACAGTGAAAACTCCGGACTTGAAGGGTGAAGTAGAAAAGCTTTTACGTGTTGTTGTAATGTAGATAAAGTGTTGTGATAATATTGAATGTCTTATTTTGTCGATTGAACAAACTTACGAGGGTCATTCAAATTTAAACGAGAATGCTTTTTCTTTCTTATACGTAGTATAAGGAAGTATTGTGATGATGAAAATTTTCGACCTCGAGATTTTTGCAGATGTCCACGTTTTGATGTCGCCTGATACCGAAAAAGTGGTTTTTAAAAAATGTCTGTCTGTCTGTCTGTGTGTCTGTCTGTCTGTCCGTCTGTCTGTGTGTATGTGACCACGATAGCGGTCAAACCGCTGTAGATATCAATTCCAAATTTTGTATTTAGTAGTATAATCTCCCTCTTGAGAACTGATTAAATGTTCAGTAAAATCGGCAGACCGGAAGTAGTAGTTTACTTCTGTGAAAATATCGAATTTTGCCAATATTTCGTCAACTACTAAGTTTAGACTAATTTATAAAGAATTCATAAGTATTTAGAACTTAACTTCCAATATCTTTTGTATAAAAGAAATTGCAAAATTCGGTCCGGAAGTATCACTTTTACTCTTACCGAATAACGATTTCTTGTAAATATGTCGTAAATTATGCATTCTATATATATTTATGAAGAGTACAAAAGTATTTAGAGTTGGATTTTGAATATTTTTTGTATAAATGAAATTTCAAGATTCGGACCGGAAGTAACACTTTCATACGTATAAGAAACTCGTGTGGTGGCCACACCTCATTTTTTTCAACTTTATTGACGAAGACAAAAATTAACAAAAAATAGCTCACTTTTCTACATAATTTCCCCCTTTGTTTATACATTTTCCGCACTGAATTGCCAGTTTTTGTACACCATCATTGTAAAAAGAACTGTTGCGCACAAACACCTCCACTGCGGTATTATCGTTGAAATGCTGCCATACTAAATCCTCTTTGAGTGGTCCGAACATATTGCTGTGACTCTTGCAAATTGAGATTTATATAAAAATAATTAGAATTATTCAATCAATAAGTAGGTAAGAATCAAGCATGCATCCTAGTGCTAGGCCTTATGCTAGACTAAGATTCAACAAATTTTCTGCTAAATAGTAGGTTAGGCAATTTTACATTCAGCTAGCTCAGTTTAGAATCACTAAAGAAAAATGTTCTCTCAGGGGCAGAAAATATAAATAAATTCTCCAATCAATTTGAATGCTCTTTAATTATCACCAGGTCAGGTAAAGAAAATAAAACGCAAAATGCATCTTATCATCTAATTTATTAAAAGTAAGTATTAAAGAATGAGAAATTTTAAATTACACAAATATATATTTACAAAAAATGAATATTTCAAAAACATCATCTAAAACTACCCATATCATAATCAACTAGTCAATATAATAAAGAAATTATAATAAATGAAAGCATAACGTCGAGAAAAATTTATATTTTAAAAATAAACGTGATTATCATGATTTATATTCATCATAGATACATGTAAACAATCAACATCTTTAATAAAATAAAATTTATCGCATATGATGGATTGTACTGGAATATGAATAACCAAAAATTACGCAATTTATTATTTACAAAAAATATAAACATTAAGGGAATGGCTTTGCCCTAATTAGCCCTGCCTGGCGCCTTTGCTCGCTCCCAAGACAGTACCATCAGAAAGCAAATTCACACTGGTAGGTACCCCAAAGTTCCACCCTACGAGTATGTTTTTTTTAACTCGTCGGACACAACCCGAACATACACCACCATGTGCTCACCCCGTAAGGCATATATACAAATTTTAAATTTAATAAAATGAAAAGTCTTTGTGCATTTAATTAATTAACTCAGCCCTGATTAGTTCTGCCTGGCGCCTTTTCTCGCTCCCAACACAGTACCACCAAGACTAATGCGTGTTTTAAGGATTCACCAGGACTCCATGCTATGAATTAAACAACTACTTAATTCATCGCACACATCCCTGATCTATTACCCAACACGTTAATATCAAACACACAAGTACTATAAAATATACTTGATATACATAAAAAAAATATATATATTAAAATAAAACACCACTCAAAAAAAAATTGGTACAACACTATACACACATTTATAACAAATATTATCAAATCACCTTAATTCTTCGTACATCACTTCAAACTCATCCATTATGTAAAATTCGATCACTGTTCAATTATTCTATATATACATAAAACAAAATTATTAACCACAAATCCTCTAATCTGATAAATAAAATAGTAAAGAAAAATCTTTATAAAAAAAATTATTACGCTATTCAACTTGATCATTACAGTCACTAAAATGTTTTATCATAATGCATGGTGTAATAACCCTACATATAAAACAAAACATTCTAGAAAAATAAAAAAAAACTCAAAGTTTTAATTAAATAAAACTGTTCCATACATAAATAATTATTTCTAAAATAATTACAAGTCTCAATGTAAATTAAGCTCCAAATTAAAACGATATCTAATTCATAAAGTTATTCTGAGTTCCATTTCGGTTAGAAAAATTCTATAAGTACAGTAAAGTTATTACGGAAAATATTACAAGTTTTAATTCTTGTTAAATTTTTTATAAGTATCGAAAATCTCTTTGAAAATTTTCTAAGTTCAAATTCATGAATAAACTTTTAAGTTAATATAACATTTAAGAGGAAGAAGAGGTTTCCACCTTCTCCTTTTTTCCTCTTTTGAGTGCGGTTTACACCAAGCAACTCTGCCGTTTTCTCCACGGTCCCGGTCTTATATCGATATTTTTCTTCACAAAAACGCCCGGTTGTATTCGGCAGATACGATTCCACTCCCAGAAATACATAGCTGCAGTGCTGCACCACTCAGGAAACCAGCGTATTAACAATCTTTGAAAAAGGTAAACAAACATGTAAATATCAACTTGTTTACACGTTCATGACTCATCCAATGCATCTAGCGAAAAATATTGTTTTCGCCGAGCCACACTATCGATCTCTCCCGGTAACAGTATTCTTCGTGCGGGAAAATACTTTCTTGTCATCATTCACGTAATATTTTATGCTTATTTTAATATTATGACTTTTCTAAAAATTATACTAACATTCTTTTATTAATTTACTTAAATAAAAATTAAATTTTGGCAAATTATTGACATAATGGATATTTATATACATATCAGGATAAAAATAAATAAAATAACAATTAATTAAATTAAATCTTGAAGTGATCTTGATTATGTTTATTTATAATCTACCACCAAACTCAAGGTCACTGCAATATGGTGGGTGAATTAATTAATTCAATGCCCATCGTTTACATAAATTCGTTGAAGAAAACGGCAATATGACTAATTTATTAACGTTTTCTTATTTTGTTTTTGTATTTATTTTTATTTGAATTTTATTTTGTGTGTTGATTATTAAATAATTATACAATATAAAAAGTTTTATTTAACATTAATATCTTTACAAACGATAATTTCAAATAAAATAATAATCAAGATAAAAGATAATTAGAACCAATCATTAGTGACAGCTAATGTCAATAATGAAGGCATTATTTAACCTTTCAAATACAAAATAATGTCAAAATTAGCAATAAGACATGTACCCCACTTTATTGCACAGAACTGTATATGCATACATCAACAGCCGCTACTGTAAGATAAAAAGATTTTTGTATTCCGGTTTGCGTGGAATTTACGTTTCATATATAAAAATAGCAGCATAAATAATGAACGACACGAAATTTTATCTTTTGGACCCCTTCAGTTTCTTTTAATACTTGCAAAAGTAATTTCTTGCGAACTCTGCTTTGCATGCAGGGGGCGCCACTTCCTAACGCCTAAATACTGCCTCGCAACGGGTTCGTGGAAAATGGAATACTGGCTTACTTTTGCAATTTTTTCAATTTTTATTTTGGATTCTTAAGCAGTAAATATGAAAGCATGATTGTATAGTTTTACTTTTTTTCAAATATATTTAAAACTAGCTTTTTTTAATTACACGAAAATCGTTATTTCCGGTTGAATATCGCTTTAATTCAGTTATTAATATTTAAAATCTATCGCTATACAATCATCTATTGATCTTTAAACAATATATTAAGACCAACTAGAACCAAAAATTCACAAATTTGAATGCACAGTTAGTTTTCTTCCAAGCCTTAAATGGTCTCCCAGATCATTTCCTCCAATTTGAAACGTGTTTGGTTTGCCGTATGCGGTCGGGTTTTGTTGTGTAACAAAATGTCATCATTGATGGGTTGTCCTCGTCTTTTGCTCCGATAAGCGGCTTTCTATTGATCCAAAAGAGTTGAGTTGCTCAAACCAAGTTCATCGTGGATGTTGGAATGGATACTCTCAAAGCTGATGTTAACGTAAGAAGCAATTTCAGTGACGGTGAAGCGGCGGTTACTTTAAAAAATGTCACAAACCGCTTGAATGTGTTCTGCCGTCAGATTGGTTGTGGGTCGGCGATCGTGAGGTTCATTTTTTACTCCATCTCGTACTTCAGCAAATGTTTTATGCCAATAAAACACTCGTGCTTGCGAAAGGGTATTTTCAACAGTTGATCCAATCTGTGCAAAACTTCAGTCGGTCGGACTTCCTCCTTGGCCAAAAATTTAATTATGATGCGTTGTGTAATGGGTGTATTTCGTGCCCGGTCATCTTCTTTACTGCCACATCAACGACTTCTGAACCGCGCAGGCGACAATTCTCTCCTCCCATAGACGCGTTCTACCGTTCACACCAGCACCTAACCGAATTATTCGGTTTCCAAAACCGCGGGTTTACAATTCTCGTCTGAATTTGAGTATCCTTCGTATGTGGAGCGGAACTAAAATGAAAATACATCTAAATTGTACGGGGTAGATGTGGATTGGTTGCGGAGCGGATGCAACATAAATAGTCAGAAAGGGTCTTTGGATGGAAATATTTTACGTCGAGAATTAAGGGGATATTAAAGTCGATTTGATAAAATTGGAGTGAGAAGAGAATAAGTGAAATAAAATATTCCAGACTACCGCAAAAAGTTCGAACAGTCCCATAGGCGGGGCCAAGAAGTAGGTAAGAGCTGAAGGCGCTGCTAAAATACAAATAATTCAGTACCGCACCATTCTGTAATTTCTTACTTTAATTACTCAAATTAAAGTTTTTTCCGCAATTCAAAAAGCTATATCTCACAATAAAACATTGGTCTACACGGGAATTACATCCGTTTTGATCAATTTCATTTAATTATTTCAGATTTTGACCGAGAAACACACGTACATTTTACTCTAATTTGGAATAAAAAAAATAGATGGTTGTGACAAAAAATTACATAATCTGACAACCTTTCCGTATACTCATATCTATACTGGAGTTGTACAGAAAATTTCACATTTCTATCTTGAACAATAGTAAAAAAAACTGATAAATTCGATAACTTGCTTCCTCGACAGCTTTAATATCCCCTTAAAATAGTAGAATCAGTAAAATCAACGAAATGTAAGTGACTATAGACCACGGATTATCGGATGGTTCAGCTAAATACGGGGTTTTGCCGCCTAATCTACCTAATCCGGGGCAATATTAGATGGCGCCACGGTGTTAGAAACAAGAGATCTATAAGTAAATTTGAATCATGAGTTTAACCGAATAACTGAGATGGCCTACTATAGCGCTGTCACATGGCTGTCACTTTATGGAAACGCGTAGAAACGTTAATCAACAAATTTTGTTTGTGTTGCTAAACATTATTTTTCTTATTACTACTTAGCTAGTGGTGTTATAATCGTACCGTAAGTTCTGTAAAGAGTAATATGATAATTTTATTAAGTTGACATAATGCCTTTTTAGACTTAAAGGATGGATAGAACCTGGTGCATTGTGTGTGGGGCGTACAAGCAGAAGCAAGAGCGATGCATATTTTCCGAGAATGCGAACAAGTAACTAACGGTACTAATAGTTGACATATAACCCGAAGGTGAGCTGGAGATTTTTTGTTTGTAGTTCTGATTCCAAGTGCAACAAGGACCACCTGGTTGTAGCAAGGATTTTGTTGGTTTCCGATTACACCAATTAAAGTTTAAATGACAATTAAGTAAGTAATTGGCAATTATTAGGAGTATAATATAAGTGGGAATAACTGTAGTTGAGGTGTCAGGCGATTTTTTATAAAATGATTAGTGTACATTATAAAGGACCTCTAATTGAACAACTTTTTCTTATAAAATTATCAATGCTAATGTAGGCAAGATAAAAAATAAATTAAGTACTCACCGAGTCAACCTTGCAGGTTACATCCCATGTGAGATATCCCATATAGAGCATTGAAATAATGAAAATCACAATATATGATGTCTATTTAAGCTCACAACACAACAATTACCTTTGATTTTCACGTTTTTAGATTGAATGTTAGCAAAATTGTAAATACGAGATCACATGATATCAGCTGTTTTTGTTGACATTTGATGGTGCTTTTAAAATATCAGAAAAGTCATAAAAAAACATACAAATTGACCTAAATTGTGTGTAATTATGGGAAATAGACATCAATTATCATGATTTTCATCATTTCAATGATCTATATCGGATACCTTACATGAGATGTAACCTGCAAAATTGACTCGGTCAGTATCTAATTTATTTTTTATCTCCATTTCTCTATGTTTGCATTGATAATTTTATAAGAAAAAGTTGATCAATTAGAGATGCTCTATAAGGTACACTAGTCGCCTGACACCTCAACTGCAGTTTAACCCTATAGGTGTATAAGAAAGCCTTTAAAGTACACGAAAAACTTACTACTTGTTTTTAAGTTTCTATATTATGTTTTTTCACAAGCAATCAATCGATGTTTAGCAGTGTTAATAGAAACTTCAGGTTTCTTGGTACAGAAGCATTTATGGTTTTTCCTAATGATTTTCCTAGGCAGTTTTCTATAATGAAAACGTTCCTTTATACTATCGTTGATATTTGTTAGTATACAGTTGTAATTATTATATTTTATTATTCAGGAGTGAAACAACAGCAAATGGGCATGAAACCTGTGCTAGATGCCAGTACAACATGTAATAAGAAACTTTGCAGCCTACATTTTGACACAAACTGCTGTGCACACCCTCATTCAGTACGCTTAAATAGAAATGCAGTGCCGACACTCCGTCCCATGAGGCCACCCACGGAGGCTAAGGCAGCCATATCATCGGCAGTCTCATTTGTTTTACGACCACAATAAATTAATCAATTTGGTGTTAGTTATTGCAGGTTTAATTTTTTTGTTTTCTTCTATAGCCATGTAATTAACATTATTTAATTTTTAAGCCTTAATTGTCACTCTTTTAATTATATATTGATGAAAAGACGTCTACTAAATTTGTTAGGTATCTTATGTATCCATATTTTTATTTATGTCACCTTATGTTAAGTGCATCATTTATGTAATACAAGATTTTGTAAATGGTGGTAGTAAACATGAGCGGGCTTAAGTCATTGTGTGTTTATCAGGTTTAATTACCTACTTTGTAGCATTTCGAGTAAGTACTTGTGCTTTTTCGACAGAAATTCTATCTTATTGTTAAAAATATGTTTGTTAGTCGAATATTCTACTTTTGGTAGATTATGCTATTGTTCGTTAATTTATTTTTGTACTGGTAATTTAACTAAAACATAAGTGTTGGATGTTAGTTATAATTTTTCAATAGTAATCATAAATGTACTTTATACCTTTTCTACTTTGTAGTATTTCGAGTAAGTACTTGTGCTTTTTCGACAGAAATTCTATCTTATTGTTAAAAATATGTTTGTTAGTCGAATATTCTACTTTTGGTAGATTATGCTATTGTTCGTTAATTTATTTTTGTACTGGTAATTTAACTAAAACATAAGTGTTGGATGTTAGTTATAATTTTTCAATAGTAATCATAAATGTACTTTATACCTTTTCTACTTTGTAGTATTTCGAGTAAGTACTTGTGCTTTTTCGACAGAAATTCTATCTTATTGTTAAAAATATGTTTGTTAGTCGAATATTCTACTTTTGGTAGATTATGCTATTGTTCGTTAATTTATTTTTGTACTGGTAATTTAACTAAAACATAAGTGTTGGATGATAGTTATAATTTTTCAATAGTAATCATAAATGTACTTTATACCTTTTCTACTTTGTAGTATTTCGAGTAAGTACTTGTGCTTTTTCGACAGAAATTCTATCTTATTGTTAAAAATATGTTTGTTAGTCGAATATTCTACTTTTGGTAGATTATGCTATTGTTCGTTAATTTATTTTTGTACTGGTAATTTAACTAAAACATAAGTGTTGGATGATAGTTATAATTTTTCAATAGTAATCATAAATGTACTTTATACCTTTTCTACTTTGTAGTATTTCGAGTAAGTACTTGTGCTTTTTCGACAGAAATTCTATCTTATTGTTAAAAATATGTTTGTTAGTCGAATATTCTACTTTTGGTAGATTATGCTATTGTTCGTTAATTTATTTTTGTACTGGTAATTTAACTAAAACATAAGTGTTGGATGTTAGTTATAATTTTTCAATAGTAATCATAAATGTACTTTATACCTTTTCTACTTTGTAGTATTTCGAGTAAGTACTTGTGCTTTTTCGACAGAAATTCTATCTTATTGTTAAAAATATGTTTGTTAGTCGAATATTCTACTTTTGGTAGATTATGCTATTGTTCGTTAATTTATTTTTGTACTGGTAATTTAACTAAAACATAAGTGTTGGATGTTAGTTATAATTTTTCAATAGTAATCATAAATGTACTTTATACCTTTTCTACTTTGTAGTATTTCGAGTAAGTACTTGTGCTTTTTCGACAGAAATTCTATCTTATTGTTAAAAATATGTTTGTTAGTCGAATATTCTACTTTTGGTAGATTATGCTATTGTTCGTTAATTTATTTTTGTACTGGTAATTTAACTAAAACATAAGTGTTGGATGTTAGTTATAATTTTTCAATAGTAATCATAAATGTACTTTATACCTTTTCTACTTTGTAGTATTTCAAGTAAGTACTTGTGCTTTTTCGACAGAAATTCTATCTGATTGTTAAAAATATGTTTGTTAGTCGAATATTCTACTTTTGGTAGATTATGCTATTGTTCGTTAATTTATTTTTGTACTGGTAATTTAACTAAAACATAAGTGTTGGATGATAGTTATAATTTTTCAATAGTAATCATAAATGTACTTTATACCTTTTCTACTTTGTAGTATTTCGAGTAAGTACTTGTGCTTTTTCGACAGAAATTCTATCTTATTGTTAAAAATATGTTTGTTAGTCGAATATTCTACTTTTGGTAGATTATGCTATTGTTCGTTAATTTATTTTTGTACTGGTAATTTAACTAAAACATAAGTGTTGGATGTTAGTTATAATTTTTCAATAGTAATCATAAATGTACTTTATACCTTTTCTACTTTGTAGTATTTCGAGTAAGTACTTGTGCTTTTTCGACAGAAATTCTATCTTATTGTTAAAAATATGTTTGTTAGTCGAATATTCTACTTTTGGTAGATTATGCTATTGTTCGTTAATTTATTTTTGTACTGGTAATTTAACTAAAACATAAGTGTTGGATGATAGTTATAATTTTTCAATAGTAATCATAAATGTACTTTATACCTTTTCTACTTTGTAGTATTTCGAGTAAGTACTTGTGCTTTTTCGACAGAAATTCTATCTTATTGTTAAAAATATGTTTGTTAGTCGAATATTCTACTTTTGGTAGATTATGCTATTGTTCGTTAATTTATTTTTGTACTGGTAATTTAACTAAAACATAAGTGTTGGATGATAGTTATAATTTTTCAATAGTAATCATAAATGTACTTTATACCTTTTCTACTTTGTAGTATTTCGAGTAAGTACTTGTGATTTTTCGACAGAAATTCTATCTTATTGTTAAAAATATGTTTGTTAGTCGAATATTCTACTTTTGGTAGATTATGCTATTGTTCGTTAATTTATTTTTGTACTGGTAATTTAACTAAAACATAAGTGTTGGATGTTAGTTATAATTTTTCAATAGTAATCATAAATGTACTTTATACCTTTTCTACTTTGTAGTATTTCGAGTAAGTACTTGTGCTTTTTCGACAGAAATTCTATCTTATTGTTAAAAATATGTTTGTTAGTCGAATATTCTACTTTTGGTAGATTATGCTATTGTTCGTTAATTTATTTTTGTACTGGTAATTTAACTAAAACATAAGTGTTGGATGTTAGTTATAATTTTTCAATAGTAATCATAAATGTACTTTATACCTTTTCTACTTTGTAGTATTTCGAGTAAGTACTTGTGCTTTTTCGACAGAAATTCTATCTTATTGTTAAAAATATATTTGTTAGTCGAATATTCTACTTTTGGTAGATTATGCTATTGTTCGTTAATTTATTTTTGTACTGGTAATTTAACTAAAACATAAGTGTTGGATGTTAGTTATAATTTTTCAATAGTAATCATAAATGTACTTTATACCTTTTCTACTTTGTAGTATTTCGAGTAAGTACTTGTGCTTTTTCGACAGAAATTCTATCTTATTGTTAAAAATATGTTTGTTAGTCGAATATTCTACTTTTGGTAGATTATGCTATTGTTCGTTAATTTATTTTTGTACTGGTAATTTAACTAAAACATAAGTGTTAGATGTTAGTTATAATTTTTCAATAGTAATCATAAATGTACTTTATACCTTTTCTACTTTGTAGTATTTCGAGTAAGTACTTGTGCTTTTTCGACAGAAATTCTATTTTATTGTTAAAAATATGTTTGTTAGTCGAATATTTTACTTTTGGTAGATTATGCTATTGTTCGTTAATTTGTTTTTGTACTGGTAATTTAACTAAAACATAAGTGTTGGATGATAGTTATAATTTTTCAATAGTAATCATAAATGTACTTTATACCTTTTCTACTTTGTAGTATTTCGAGTAAGTACTTGTGCTTTTTCGACAGAAATTCTATCTTATTGTTAAAAATATGTTTGTTAGTCGAATATTCTACTTTTGGTAGATTATGCTATTGTTCGTTAATTTATTTTTGTACTGGTAATTTAACTAAAACATAAGTGTTGGATGTTAGTTATAATTTTTCAATAGTAATCATAAATGTACTTTATACCTTTTCTACTTTGTAGTATTTCGAGTAAGTACTTGTGCTTTTTCGACAGAAATTCTATCTTATTGTTAAAAATATGTTTGTTAGTCGAATATTCTACTTTTGGTAGATTATGCTATTGTTCGTTAATTTATTTTTGTACTGGTAATTTAACTAAAACATAAGTGTTGGATGTTAGTTATAATTTTTCAATAGTAATCATAAATGTACTTTATACCTTTTCTACTTTGTAGTATTTCGAGTAAGTACTTGTGCTTTTTCGACAGAAATTCTATCTTATTGTTAAAAATATGTTTGTTAGTCGAATATTCTACTTTTGGTAGATTATGCTATTGTTCGTTAATTTATTTTTGTACTGGTAATTTAACTAAAACATAAGTGTTGGATGTTAGTTATAATTTTTCAATAGTAATCATAAATGTACTTTATACCTTTTCTACTTTGTAGTATTTCGAGTAAGTACTTGTGCTTTTTCGACAGAAATTCTATCTTATTGTTAAAAATATATTTGTTAGTCGAATATTCTACTTTTGGTAGATTATGCTATTGTTCGTTAATTTATTTTTGTACTGGTAATTTAACTAAAACATAAGTGTTGGATGTTAGTTATAATTTTTCAATAGTAATCATAAATGTACTTTATACCTTTTCTACTTTGTAGTATTTCGAGTAAGTACTTGTGCTTTTTCGACAGAAATTCTATCTTATTGTTAAAAATATGTTTGTTAGTCGAATATTCTACTTTTGGTAGATTATGCTATTGTTCGTTAATTTATTTTTGTACTGGTAATTTAACTAAAACATAAGTGTTAGATGTTAGTTATAATTTTTCAATAGTAATCATAAATGTACTTTATACCTTTTCTACTTTGTAGTATTTCGAGTAAGTACTTGTGCTTTTTCGACAGAAATTCTATTTTATTGTTAAAAATATGTTTGTTAGTCGAATATTTTACTTTTGGTAGATTATGCTATTGTTCGTTAATTTGTTTTTGTACTGGTAATTTAACTAAAACATAAGTGTTGGATGATAGTTATAATTTTTCAATAGTAATCATAAATGTACTTTATACCTTTTCTACTTTGTAGTATTTCGAGTAAGTACTTGTGCTTTTTCGACAGAAATTCTATCTTATTGTTAAAAATATGTTTGTTAGTCGAATATTCTACTTTTGGTAGATTATGCTATTGTTCGTTAATTTATTTTTGTACTGGTAATTTAACTAAAACATAAGTGTTGGATGTTAGTTATAATTTTTCAATAGTAATCATAAATGTACTTTATACCTTTTCTACTTTGTAGTATTTCGAGTAAGTACTTGTGCTTTTTCGACAGAAATTCTATCTTATTGTTAAAAATATGTTTGTTAGTCGAATATTCTACTTTTGGTAGATTATGCTATTGTTCGTTAATTTATTTTTGTACTGGTAATTTAACTAAAACATAAGTGTTGGATGTTAGTTATAATTTTTCAATAGTAATCATAAATGTACTTTATACCTTTTCTACTTTGTAGTATTTCGAGTAAGTACTTGTGCTTTTTCGACAGAAATTCTATCTTATTGTTAAAAATATGTTTGTTAGTCGAATATTCTACTTTTGGTAGATTATGCTATTGTTCGTTAATTTATTTTTGTACTGGTAATTTAACTAAAACATAAGTGTTGGATGTTAGTTATAATTTTTCAATAGTAATCATAAATGTACTTTATACCTTTTCTACTTTGTAGTATTTCAAGTAAGTACTTGTGCTTTTTCGACAGAAATTCTATCTTATTGTTAAAAATATGTTTGTTAGTCGAATATTCTACTTTTGGTAGATTATGCTATTGTTCGTTAATTTATTTTTGTACTGGTAATTTAACTAAAACATAAATGTTGGATGTTAGTTATAATTTTTCAATAGTAATCATAAATGTACTTTATACCTTTTCTACTTTGTAGTATTTCGAGTAAGTACTTGTGCTTTTTCGACAGAAATTCTATCTTTTTGTTAAAAATATGTTTGTTAGTCGAAAATTCCACTTTTGGTGGACTATGCTATTGTTCGTTAATTTATTTTTGTACTGGTAATTTAACTAAAACATACGTGTTAGATGTTACTTATTAATAATCATAAATGTACTTTGTACCTTTTCTACATAACAATATTAAAATGTAATTATTTAAATAATTCTTTTCTTTAAAACGTTATTGTGTGGTTACAGCATTGTAATTGAATATCGTACTGTATACTGTTTTCCTTAGAAATGATTCCTCATTACTACGAAAACTAGTAAATAGTATGCAATTTAATTACAGTGTTGTAATCATGTACCGCGAGATCAAAAATTATATTGATAAGGTTTGCCATGGAATGTAAAACGTCTATCTTAAGTTATATCATTAAGTGTCATACTGTCCATATTTGTCATTATATTATCTCTTAGAATGACAAATATTTATGACAGTATGACACTTAATGATATAACTTAAGACAGACGTTTTACATTCTATGGCAAACCTTTATCAATATAATTTTTGATCTCGCGGTATTAAACTCTAATTTGTAATAAACTTTTTTTTGAATTTCCCGTTATCAAATACATTTTGAATCGCCCGCTATTTGCTTAGTGTTATTGAAAACTGTAATTTCTTGACGTTATCGCCATATAAAATTGCCCGCAGGCAATACAAAACGCGGATAAAAATTTTGCCATGACTGCGCCATCTGTTCTAATCTGTGCTATAGACTGATGTGGATGAATTCAACAAGTTTTATATCATCTGTATTGTTAATTCTTATCATACGTGTTACATGTATAGAATTGGAAAATTCCACAATGGTGATTAATTAGATATTTATCAGGTTTTTTTTTAATGGAACATAAACGTAAAACTTGTATAAAATCAAATTGCAATTATAACAAATCAATTAAGAAAATCACAAATATGACGTCCTAAGATTGATTTCTAAACAAGATACTGTAAGTGTACGATTAAAAAATCAATCAAGAAGAGTATAATTAGTGAATTCGATAAGAATATAATTAAGTATATAAACGTGGATTATTAAAACAATATCAGATTCAGTAATTTACCCAAGAGGAGATGAAACATGCGATTTTAGTTTTAGTTTTGGCGTAAGTTATTTGTGATGATGTGATGGTTAACGTTTGTGGAATCGCATTGTTTTCAGGGCTTCCGTCAAAGGACAGACGTACTCTTTTCCTGATGATTTTCAATTCGGTGTCGCAACGGCTTCTTACCAAGTGGAAGGAGCATGGAATGTGAGTGGTAAGTTCAAAATATTAAATTCAATGTGTATACAATCTTGGTATGTGCTCTATTTAATTCGGCGCTTTTAATATCAGTTTCTTTTTATTTTATCGCTTCCAAGTTCATCTGTACTATGATATAAAGAACTGGCTGGCTTGGCAGGTCTTGTTCACCCTCTCCGACAGGGTGTGCGTTGAGTTTGATTTGGCTAAAGTCCCTAATGCAAAGGGAAATGATGTTCATATGTCAAAATACATTCTACCCAAGGCCAACCGTATCTCACTATCGCTGCACGATATAGCGCCGTCACATAACGAGATATTTCTGATTCTGATAACCTCAAAATATCGATTCTTAAATGGCGCCATCTTTCCAAAGCATTATAAAGTCTTTGGTAATCGCTGAGCCTTTTTAAAATCACGCGCTAAAAATATGCAATATGACTGGATTATATCAAACCTACTGTAATTGACATTTAATTGACAAATGAATTCCAATAACTCAATCAAGTACCACAACTGCAACATTCTAATATATACATAATAGTTAGCGTTGTATTGAAGTGAACTTTTAAGTTATTGAGATTTTGAAAACCTGTGCTTTTATACCCACCACAGCCGTAACATTTGTCAGTTGTTCTCGTTAACTTTCGCATTTGTAAAAATTTGAAAACCGTGAGGTAAATAAACATTTACGTAACTATTAGAAAGGCATGCCCGGCTAACCTTTATACTTTGTAAAATTCTCAAAACCTAAAGGTTTTCTTGCCCCAGCTACTGCGGCGACGGAAGACGGGGGGTGGGGTGCAGGGGGGGGGGGTGCTACTCGAGTCAAATCGACGGCGTCATGATTTATGATTCATGATTGCTATAGCAAAGTTATTTTGTCTTAACAAGATCATTTACAAGTAAAAATTGAAATAAATTCAAATTGAGTTCAAAACAGTTTTATTCAATTTACTATAAGAGCGGGAGTAACTTATATATTTAATATAATATTTAATATATATATATATATATATATAACAATATGATTAAGAATATTAAAAAAAAATTTGAAAACTGATTGTTTACTGTTATTATAAAATTAAACAATTTATAAATATTGTAACAATACCTTTAATTAATAAAGGTACGATTACACTCAGATAAATTTAATAATATTTATTCTTACTATGTGTTTGAAACCTGTACTTATTCTCGTCTATATATAAAATTGAAATCTTTATGTACTTTTTAAATCTATTTTCAAATTCTCTCAGGTAATTTTTTTATTTATGCCCTCACTAACTCAGTTCTTATATAAAATATTTAAACTAATTATTTTATATGTTGCTAACTTCCCTTGAATCATCAAAGCCCAAACAGTTGCCTATATGTAACTTTTTCAATATCTGCCTATATCATAGGATATTTACGTTTTATATTTCTTAACTTTATAAATCAAAGTTTACAAAACAGTTATTCTTTAGTGAATTATGATGTGTATTTCAACTTTATCTTCAAATAACAATACTTACTGTGAACTCAATCTCAAGGTATATATTAACATACTATTCAAATAATAATATAATCACTGACAGTTGTTTTTTCTATTTATAGGTTACGGTTCTAAGCGTCATATCTGTTTCATCAATTTAATTCAAAAACCTTCTTTATATACCAAATAAAAACAAATGTATCAAACTAATTTGTTTAATAAATCAGGCAAATTATAAATTATATGGTAGTTCTCAACACACACAACCAAATAAGACATTCATGGAAGTACCAAGCTTGTTTACGTAAACATTCTTTTGTAAATTTATATGTGCATGAAAATACACCTTTCGTGGATCGAAAAATATACAAGTAAGTATATTAATTATATTATTTTAAAAATACTGTATAGTTTTTGTATGTAAATCAAATACCCACACAAATTAATCAGTTTTAGTTTGCCGATCAGTTTTTTTTGACTTCTAAAAATTATACAAATGATGATACAAATTAATGTTGTGCACAGAACTTACAAAATATCTTTTCTTGATTATCAACACAGTTATAATGTACGTATAAATAATAGATCTCTAAATTTTGATATACTTTTCAATTCGAAACTGATAAATTCAAATTATTTCAAAGAATTATACGACCTGTTATTACTACTGAACTGGTATTCTTATTTATACACCAAACGATTTTCTTTTTAGCTTGTCGAAGACATTTCCTGGAATCAATGAGGGAGATCCTTTCCTTTTCCTAATTGTCTGGAATGCTCGGAATGTGGACTGTAATGACCGCTATCCTGTAATACCTTCAACCTCTGCAATCAACTAGAATCTCGAACCGTCGAACGCTTTCGTGAAGACCTTTGAAACCTGCCTTTCCTCTACTGGACTGGAATACCTGTGTTAGCTGCTATGTTGAATATCTCGTATCTTTCAAGTCCTGGACTAAACTATTTGTATAACTTCTGGAATTTCACCAACTCTCCAATGCAATAAATCTCTCGTCAAATATGGAATAATATTTACCAATGCAGTAAGTTTATTTTTAAATTGTAATTATATATTTCTTCGCTTTCTTCTCAAGTATGAATATTCTTCAATTATTTCTTTATTCGTTACCGAAATTCTTTCTTCTAATTTATTTTTTATTATATTTGCATGATAAAAAAAAATGGTACTATTCTGGAAAATGTTGCAATCACCTAAAAAAATATCTGCTTTCTTTTCTACTATCTCCTAACCACTTCTTTTACACTTTTGTATAATGATGAATCTCTTAATTATGTGTTTTTCGGAAGGAAAATTTCGTTTTCCGAAAACACATCTACCGCTTTTCTTAAATTATTTTTTAATCTTTCCTTATTTATTCCCCATATCCCTGGCAATAAATCCTTAGTTTCTATAATATCCAATCATATTGTTCCACACATTATAATAATCCAAAATATGTTTTATTTGTAATTGAATATTTATAATACCTTTTTGTAATTCCAAAAATTTATCAATTTAATTCTTTACTTTAATTTTCACAACCTTTTATACCCTTCGGCAAACCAAATACTCAATACTTTAACTATATTATTTTAAATGTCAAAATCTGACACTTCTTACATTTGAATTTTAGCGCGTAACTATACATCATTTTCCAACCTTTATGATTCAAAATCCATACTAATATTCTCTATTTTTTCAAAAGTGTTAATTAAACAAGCTTTAACAAATAATATTACATATAAAAATACAACAAGTAACATTTACAATTCTACTTTCAGAAATGGGAAATATTACTACAACAAAGAAACCTGATAGGCAACCAACCACTCGATGCAAGGCGAACTTCAACATAACCCGATATGTAACCAACTTTACACGGTTCACAAAAACTATAGGGAAATACCCAATTAATATTCTCACAATTATTTTAAGTATAATTTAAATATTCTCACATCTATTTATTTAATTATAGTTTGGTCCATAAAATATTACCATCTTTTATTTTTTTTTAATACTCACTACAAGAACATATACAGTATATTTTATTAACATTAGTACTTCCATCATATCCTTACTCATCTAAGTTAGTGAACTACCACATATGCCCCTTTTTTAATAAATCTAAATTTCTATAGAATATATAAATTTATATTTATTCAACAATCTATACTAAAATGATGTACTTCAATTTGTACTACTTCTGTAGCATAACTATACATTCTCATATAAATCCATGTACATTTCTTAATATTTGGTATATAAGATAATTATTTACCTCACTGTATCTATTTTCATTTTTAACTCTCAATTATTTACAACAAACCATTTTAACTAATCTTATTCTCATAAATATACTAATTTATACCAACATATTCAAAATTTACATCTTTATCCATTTGTCTTCATCAATAATGTCATAAAATGTATCTTTTAACATTTCTATGCTTTCTATATAAGTAACTTTATTCCTTTTCTTATCCAATCTTATACCTTCTTTGTATTATCCTATTCATGATTTTAAACCCTCTAAAAATTCTTATCAATATTATAATCGAAACTACTTTTAACATTTACTGGTGATTACTTTTAAGTTGTATCTGTTACTTCTTCAGATATTTAATAGCCTCTACAAAATATGCTTTACATATGCTCACTTATTCTTTATTATTTTATTTTATATAACTGTTCCTAGCTGAACAAAAACCCTATACCTATAATAGACATTTTCGTCTACCTTTTCAAACTTTCACTTTTGGAAAGTACACAAATTATATTTTCGTTTTTTAAGGCGTACGTGACCTACATATTTCTTTTATACATTATTATTCTATATATTTATTATCATTTTGGGTTTTATTTACCCTTTCATACATAATCTCTATAAATTATTCCATATATTTTTATGTTTCCCTTTTATTATTTATTATACATAGCAAGCATTCATTATTATCTTTTCTATACATATTTTATTTTATAGGCTTCTTCTATTTGTATATCACATTTTTTTTTATAACTCTTAATGACTTTAATATTTCTTGACCATTAAATGCTTTTATTACTCCGATAAATATCCTTTAAAAAATTTTTTTTTTTTTTTAATAAGGTTCCTTCTTACTCATCTTTCATATATCTACTTTATACATTTCTTCACATTTTTATACTCGTATGTTTCTTTACTTACTGTAAAGTTACTTATATACTCCTCTAACACTTATATTTACAAATTTTATAATGTAAGGAATGAGGAAAATAAATTAAATATTACTAATTTCTTCATACTAACTAATCTTTACAACTCTTCTTCGTCTAAATAATTCTATCCTGATTCAATTAATTTAGAGCAAGGAAATAAAATACATAAACCTTTGTTAGATCATTTTAGCTAAAATTTCTTACATGATTAACTCAATTATAAAAAAAAAATTAAATGCACATACTTATATCCCGTTTTTTTTTTTATGACATACTTTTATAGAAACAAAATACATTAACCATGCCCCTAAATTTTGGTTCTATTAATTTTGATGTAGCTCTGGTGGGTGGTAGCGCTATTTACCAACGGTTGTCGCCCTATGAAATTCAACCGCCATGCCCCTCAATTTTGGGCTTTATTATATACAGTGTAGCTCTGGTGGGTGGTAGCGCTATTTACCAACGGTAACTGGCCCTTCAGTACCGCCATGCCCTTAAATTTTTTTAACAATTTATTTTTAATCGCACCCTATTTTTCAATATTCCATATGTTTCTTCTTTATTCACATCTTCTTCATACCAAAACTCATTTTCTTCAGTTTTATAAAACACCTTGTTCACAAATTTTCCAATCTTTTTGAATGAACTTATGACATCAGCCTTTGGTGTAAATGTATTTGTAGTTTTCTGAATTTCTATATCCCATACCAATAATTCTTTGTACTTAATGTCCAATATCAAAGTGGCCTGATACACATCACTTTGCACATATCTTACTAAAGAAACACGTTTACTATCAACAAAATCATCACCACCTACAATTCCTTCAAATTTTCTGTACATATTAACTTCTACACTTCCTACATTATTTCTCATACATGTTGGTATCATATTACGTCCAACATTACATTTGTTTCCAGTGAACTTATCGTCTGCTGAAACTACCCCTTTTTTCTGCCTTGAGGTGAATAAGTATATCTTTTTGTCATCTTTTTCTCCTACTAAAAGTGTATCTAAAAACGATCTTAAAATTCTTCTACCGGAATCTAAGTATTTTGTTTTCTTTGTTATTGGAAAAATTTTATTCGTTTTCTTACTTTCAGCTGTGTTTTGTTCAACATCAATGCAGTTTAGAACACCCTTCTCAAAATTTCCTATTACTTCTTCTTTTTCCATTTCCACTATTCCCTTAACCTCTGCTGTATCTTGTTTGTCTTTCACGCAAACTTGTGTTACTGGTATTATTTCTTCTGGATAACTCACCAAAGATTCTTTAAATTCTTCAATATCCCTTTTATATTCTTCTCTAGTATCAATGCTCGCCTTTTCCAACTTATCCAATTTTTCTCCTAATTCTTTTTTATCCTCCTCTCTATTTTTCTTATTCTCTTCACTAGCCTTGTCAAGTTTATCCATTAACTTCTTATTATTCTTTTCACTATCCTTGTCAAGTTTATCCATTAACTTCTTATTATTCTCTTCACTAATTTGTTTAAACATTTGTAGAATTAATTCCATATCTGCTGTTGTATTCGACATTTCTGTTTTAGAAGTCTCTCCTAATATTTCCACCTTATCACCTCTATCCTGTGTTTCTCCTGTCTGTTGAATACCTTCCTGAACTTGTAATATAATTTCTCCTCCCTCTGGTACATTCACATCCTGACCAACCTCCTCTTCACTATCGCTAGACGATTCAGATCTATTTAATCCAAAGTTACTCTTAGATCTGGTATTCATTTTCAATAATTGTAGTACACACTTCCTTATACCTTGATATACTTTAAACTGATTTTATTACCTTTGTAAAATGTATACTAATGTTATCGCTATTATTATAATTAATAAAATATTTGAAATATGTTTTTGCGAGTCTTATTTTAATCGCTCCACGTTGGGCACGCCATAAAATGTAACAATACCTTTAATTAATAAAGATACAATTACACTCAGATAAATTTAATAATATTTATTCTTACTATGTGTTTGAAACCTGTACTTATTCTCGTCTATATATAAAATTGAAATCTTTATGTACTTTTTAAATCTATTTTCAAATTCTCTCAGGTAATTTTTTTATTTATGCCCTCACTAACTCAGTTCTTATATAAAATATTTAAACTAATTATTTTATATGTTGCTAACTTCCCTTGAATCATCAAAGCCCAAACAGTTGCCTATATGTAACTTTTTCAATATCTGCCTATATCATAGGATATTTACGTTTTATATTTCTTAACTTTATAAATCAAAGTTTACAAAACAGTTATTCTTTAGTGAATTATGATGTGTATTTCAACTTTATCTTCAAATAACAATACTTACTGTGAACTCAATCTCAAGGTATATATTAACATACTATTCAAATAATAATATAATCACTGACAGTTGTTTTTTCTATTTATAGGTTACGGTTCTAAGCGTCATATCTGTTTCATCAATTTAATTCAAAAACCTTCTTTATATACCAAATAAAAACAAATGTATCAAACTAATTTGTTTAATAAATCAGGCAAATTATAAATTATATGGTAGTTCTCAACACACACAACCAAATAAGACATTCATGGAAGTACCAAGCTTGTTTACGTAAACATTCTTTTGTAAATTTATATGTGCATGAAAATACACCTTTCGTGGATCGAAAAATATACAAGTAAGTATATTAATTATATTATTTTAAAAATACTGTATAGTTTTTGTATGTAAATCAAATACCCACACAAATTAATCAGTTTTAGTTTGCCGATCAGTTTTTTTTGACTTCTAAAAATTATACAAATGATGATACAAATTAATGTTGTGCACAGAACTTACAAAATATCTTTTCTTGATTATCAACACAGTTATAATGTACGTATAAATAATAGATCTCTAAATTTTGATATACTTTTCAATTCGAAACTGATAAATTCAAATTATTTCAAAGAATTATACGACCTGTTATTACTACTGAACTGGTATTCTTATTTATACACCAAACGATTTTCTTTTTAGCTTGTCGAAGACATTTCCTGGAATCAATGAGGGAGATCCTTTCCTTTTCCTAATTGTCTGGAATGCTCGGAATGTGGACTGTAATGACCGCTATCCTGTAATACCTTCAACCTCTGCAATCAACTAGAATCTCGAACCGTCGAACGCTTTCGTGAAGACCTTTGAAACCTGCCTTTCCTCTACTGGACTGGAATACCTGTGTTAGCTGCTATGTTGAATATCTCGTATCTTTCAAGTCCTGGACTAAACTATTTGTATAACTTCTGGAATTTCACCAACTCTCCAATGCAATAAATCTCTCGTCAAATATGGAATAATATTTACCAATGCAGTAAGTTTATTTTTAAATTGTAATTATATATTTCTTCGCTTTCTTCTCAAGTATGAATATTCTTCAATTATTTCTTTATTCGTTACCGAAATTCTTTCTTCTAATTTATTTTTTATTATATTTGCATGATAAAAAAAAAATGGTACTATTCTGGAAAATGTTGCAATCACCTAAAAAAATATCTGCTTTCTTTTCTACTATCTCCTAACCACTTCTTTTACACTTTTGTATAATGATGAATCTCTTAATTATGTGTTTTTCGGAAGGAAAATTTCGTTTTCCGAAAACACATCTACCGCTTTTCTTAAATTATTTTTTAATCTTTCCTTATTTATTCCCCATATCCCTGGCAATAAATCCTTAGTTTCTATAATATCCAATCATATTGTTCCACACATTATAATAATCCAAAATATGTTTTATTTGTAATTGAATATTTATAATACCTTTTTGTAATTCCAAAAATTTATCAATTTAATTCTTTACTTTAATTTTCACAACCTTTTATACCCTTCGGCAAACCAAATACTCAATACTTTAACTATATTATTTTAAATGTCAAAATCTGACACTTCTTACATTTGAATTTTAGCGCGTAACTATACATCATTTTCCAACCTTTATGATTCAAAATCCATACTAATATTCTCTATTTTTTCAAAAGTGTTAATTAAACAAGCTTTAACAAATAATATTACATATAAAAATACAACAAGTAACATTTACAATTCTACTTTCAGAAATGGGAAATATTACTACAACAAAGAAACCTGATAGGCAACCAACCACTCGATGCAAGGCGAACTTCAACATAACCCGATATGTAACCAACTTTACACGGTTCACAAAAACTATAGGGAAATACCCAATTAATATTCTCACAATTATTTTAAGTATAATTTAAATATTCTCACATCTATTTATTTAATTATAGTTTGGTCCATAAAATATTACCATCTTTTATTTTTTTTTAATACTCACTACAAGAACATATACAGTATATTTTATTAACATTAGTACTTCCATCATATCCTTACTCATCTAAGTTAGTGAACTACCACAATATATATATAACTATAAGAATTATTAAGTTGATTTTAAATATTTAAATTTAACAACGGTGAATTATTCACTTCTAGTTGGTCGTTTAAAATCAGGTTTAATTTGTTTAATTTATTTATTTCTAGGTTTTCTAATAAATTTAATTTTTTACTCTTGTCTTGTATATGTAGTATGTCAAACTTATTATTGAATTTATGTTTTTGTTCAATACAGTGGTTTGCATATGTGGAATCTGTTTTTTGTAATTTATAACTTCTTTCATGTTCTTTTATGCGTGTGGAAAAGGATCTACCAAGATCATTTAGTTGCGATTCTCTAGAAGAAATATTTCCACATATTAAACTTAAAGGAAGTGCAAATAATATTACCAATACCAGAGTGGCTAATATTTTATGAGGCAAATATTGCGATACGGAATAGTAACATTCAAAATCTTGCAAGTTTTAAAAACAACTCAAAATCTAAAGCTAGTAAACATTCTTTTTGTAATTCACCCAATACGTATAAAAATCGTATCTCTAAGCTAATGTTTTTAGAAAGATTCATTACAAAATCATGCTTGTCAACTGAGTCACAAGTTATTAAATGGCATCTAATACCGTCTTCAAATAAAAAACATGAAGTTGGCGAAATTATATCAAAAAACGGTAATAGCTCTGAACAGTCACTTTTAAAGTATTAACGTCTTACATGTTTCTGATGTGAAATTATATAAGCAATTCAAAAATAAACTAATATACAGGCTGTTCCATTTGAAAAAAATGACTTTTATACAAAAACGTGTCATGTAATTTTAATCCAGTTTTCTGCACACGCAATTAGTAACTGGAAAAAAATAAAATATGCTTCTATTAAAAAAAAATGTGTCCATCTAATACGTCGTTTTCGAGAAAAATAATTTTATACAAATATTGAATTTTAAACTATATTGAAACTATAACTATAGTCAGCCACCAAGTTATGAACCACTCTGTATAACACAAAATATTTTTAGAATATGCTCCTAATGAGCAGCTATCAAAAGAAGAAAATCGCTTTGAAATATCTTCACTCGTAAAGGCACAATCGTTTATTATTTAATAAATTATCTGAGTGTGTAAGTTTATTAATCTCTAATGAGGCTAGGAAATATAATTTTATACTTTATCCCCTGATTAGAAACAATATGCTGAAATTTGAAATGTTTCGCCGACACCCTTGAAAATGACACTTAAACTAGTCTATTATAGAGATATTTTTTTAAAGATTTCCTCAGTATTCATTATAACGTCCAACGGCACACACTGATTCACTTGAAGAAGCTATTTAGGCGTAAATAAAATGTTAAAATTTGTTTAGTATTTTTATATTTTGCATATTAATAAAAGAGATTTTATTGCTTGAAAGAACCTAAACCATGCTTACACATTTTGTCAGCGACACATACATCAAATATAATAATAATTATTTTTGCCACTTATTGAGATTTTTTTAAGAAGTACTTGAAGGTAATGCTTTAGATCTTGTATGTTTCTAATTTACAATTATAATTTGAACAATTGTAATGCAGTCACTTAATTAATTTCGTTGCTGAATTAAAAATTCTGTTCTGGCCAATTAATTTATGTTCTACAGTAACATTGTAATTGTTACTTAGTGTCAAGAGGTAGCGTGGCAGATGCGCAAGAACCTCGTCTCTAACGGCATCGAGATGGATAAACAAAACGGCTGCAGTATCTTTGACACAATTTAGCAAAATTACATATAAAATTTATCAATAAAGCACTTTCCGAGAACTAATTATTTATTATCTCCTCTTTATTTATTAAGTGCATGCAATTGTCAAGATTTGACATATAGATTAACAAATTAAATTGATTAAGAGTGGCGTTTACCAACAAATAGAAACTTATGCAACTTATATTACTCGCGGGACGGGTAGAGGCAAGGGGGTGTAAGTAGGTGGAGGTTGACGATATTCGGTTCTGTCACAGCACTTCGGTTTTATTCACAAATTCTGTCATAGATAAAGAAATACTATTGATAGGAAACTTAATGTATAAAGAATGAGTACTTACGAAACTGTTGATGTTGTTGGTGTTTTATAATAAGCCAATTTTCGCTCCCCCATAACTGTTATATTATTATACACTCGAATATTATAAGTATATATGACATTTAAATGCGAGTGACAGTTTGTAATTAAACTGTCACTTGAATTTAAGTTTGCAATAGCCGACCGATTCCGATAGATTTTCGTCTCGCTAGACCTGTAGAGGTACCGTAAAGTGGGGATAGATGACGCGAAAAACCTCGTGTAAAATGTGTGTGATAATGTTTACTGTTTAATGTTTTTTATATTTAAAAATAATTACATAAATTTTATTTTTTCTTTATATCGCACATCAAATGTGCAGCTGACGAGTAGAGGTCTTTTTTTTCTTTTGTGTACCAGCCTTAGTTAGTAGACATTCATCAAATTCATGCATTTTTGTGGCTATTTCTAAAACACATACCTTTTTAAGAAAATAAATTAGTACTAAGACTGGCCCTGGCATTATAAATTTATGCCTTTTGCATCACTAATCCAAATTTGAGATTCTAAAATTACAAAATTAATTTAAAAAACGCGAAACGGCGATGCCTTAATTTTCTATAGGTAAACGCCCCTCTTAAGCAGTTTTAAGATTAAATTTCAGGTTTTTTAATTTATTATGACGTATGTAATATTCGTACATTATTCTTTTCCAGGTAAAGGAGAGAATATATGGGATAGATTAACACATTCAACACCAGAGAGAATAGCAGACAGGAGTACTGGTGACGTGGCTTGCGATGCCTACCACAAAACCGATGTGGACGTCCCACTGTTGGTTAACCTTGGAGTGGATTTCTACAGATTTTCAATCTCATGGTCCAGAATTCTACCAACCGGCTACGTAGACGAAATCAACCCAGATGGTATTCGATACTACAACGAACTGATCGATGAACTATTATCTAACGGAATCGAACCTCTTGTCACGATGTTCCATTGGGATTTGCCGCAAAACATACAAGAAATAGGCGGCTGGCCAAATCCTTTAATATCCGATCTTTTCACTGATTATGCTAATGTTCTGTACTCACAATTTGGCGATAGAGTTAAGAATTGGATAACTTTCAACGAACCACCTGTTATTTGCGCAGGTTATGCTGGAGGTATGGCGCCTGGGTACGACCAAAGTGGAATAGGTGATTATCTGTGTGCTCACAATTTGCTTATCTCACACGGAAAAGCCTATCGACTTTACAATGAAGAATACAGGGATCTGCAAGGAGGTAAATTTTATTAAATTTAAGTTTTTTATTAGGTGCATGTTAGATGTCTTCTTCTTCGTCTTCTTCTTCTTCTTTTTGTTCCTCTTCTTCTTCTTCGTCTTCTACTTCTTCTTCTTCTTCTCCTTCTTCTTCTTCTTCTTCTTCTTCTTCTTCTTCTTCTTCTTCTTCTCCTTCTTCCTCTCTTTCTTCTTTTTCTTCTTCTTCCTCTTCTTCTTCTTCATCTTCCCTTCTTCTTCTTCTTCTTCTTTTTCCTCACCTTCTGTTTCTTCTTCTTCTTCTTCTTCTTCTTCTTCTTCTTGTTCTTCTTTTCTTCTTCTTCATCGTCTTCTTTTTCTTCTTCTTCTTCCTCTTCTTCTTCTTCTCCTCTTTATTCTTCTCTTTCTTCTTCTTCCTCTCCTTCTTCTTCCCCTTCTTTTTCTTCTTTTTCTTCATCTTCTTCTTCATCCACTTCAAAAACGATTTGAAAATGCATTGAGTATCAGCGAAAATTAATTTGAAATTGTTGTAAGATGGGTGGAAAGAACATCGACTTCAAGTGCCTCAAGAAATGCAAAACCAACACAAATTTGTTGAATAGAGTTATTGCAGACGGTGAATCATAATTGATGTGACCAAACAATAAAGACACAATCATAACAGTGGACTCATTCAGGTTTTCTGTGATCGTAAAAGCGAATTAAAAGCAGGCAAATTTGGAGACAATATTGTAGACTTTTTTCGATTCTAAGTATATGGTGCATCATAAATATGGACTAAGCAGCATATAGTTAATTAGCTATATTATAGAATTGTCATCTGAAGGAAAAGGCCTGAAATCCGGCGAGACAAGAATTAAATTCTTTAGCACAATGACGCACCACCATCTCATTGTGTTTTTATCCTTTACCATCCTCTGTGAACATACTCTTTAAATATTCCTAAGCATTAACTATCTCCACAGTTTTACTTGCATTTAATTTCTTTGCTTTTTGGCTATCTTTGCGTTACTCATTTGTCCTCATTATTTTTCATAATACTCACTTTCTGGGTTTAGTTATGGCATTCTATTTGTGGCATTTGCTGTCAAAATCTCATCATCTACGTATAGCTAACTCCACATTCTTATTGGTTGTAGGTTACTACAACACATTATTGTGTTTAATTGCCCCCTTTGTAATTTAGTTCATTTATCATATTCGTTGCCAACTGATCAATATACTTGCTTTTCTAGGTAGAGTTGGTATAACTGTCAACACCAGATGGTACGAGCCGGCATCAGATTCAGAGGAAGATATCGTAGCTGCTGAACGAGCAATGCAAATGATTGTAATTATGTATTATTAAATGTGATGATGATTTGATACGTATGGTAAAAATTCATATTCTAACTTGGTCCTTACAAGTGCACAGAAAAGAAGGTTTGAATGCAAAGAGATTATTAGTTCGTCTAGAAAATCTTATAAGAAACCCAGTAATTTCACTGTAGAGGCACAGGTATCAAGAATATGATCAGTGAAACCCAAGGAGGAGTCAAAAATAATACCCAGATCAACCAACCTATGCTTCCTAGGCATTGAAGTGTGATCCACACTTAAATGCCGAAATTCTAACAGGCTTGTATTTCTATATAGAACAATTGAAGGATTCCGTTTTTCTTCGGATGAATATACAAGGAGAAATTTCTGAAAACTATCAAAAGTTTTTTTTATGGCATAGCCCTATTTGAGTAAATGTGTGACTCTTAATAGATCATATGTTCAGAAATAAAATACTACTTTTTTCAGGAAAGGTTCATAATATTAAAACCTCCCTCATTTATAGTAAAAGTGGATGTTTATAGCACTTCAAAAACAGTTGTCTCGGAATGAATGAAGAAAATGTTCACGGTGTTACAACTTGTGTGAAAACATCAGAAGAAATTAATGCAATAATTAAATTGTCATTGTCCAGTATTAATATCCAATCGTTCTATATGCTTCCACCAGTTGCTTTCTCTACAATATGAACAGGATTCTTGTTCAATTATACTTGTTAAAGTTTTATTGTAGATGGGCTATGTATGTTCGGGTCAAAAATTCTAAGTATTTTCTTATAAAGGTTCATTTTGCATTTCACATTCGTTTGAGATTTATACAAAGTGTACTCACTTTCGTGCATAAGGCACTTGTTCAGCTTTTGTGGTATGTGTGACAAACTTCGGACCTTCCCCGAAACAGATAAAAAGTGATTTGAACAACTTTTTGAACAACTTTAAACAGCTTTTAAACATCTTTTAAAGAGCTTCCCAAATTCTTTGAACAGTCGCCGAAGTGATCTGCACAGCTGCTGAAAAGCTTTCAAAGCATTTTAGAAGTTGTTCTATGGAGTTGCTAAAACGGACGTTTGGATTTGTGGATGATTATCTGGTGCGGTATGAGCTAATGCCGAGAACTTATTTGAATTAATTGCTGAGTGACGTCGGTGGAGAATGTAATTTAACAACTGGTGTTCCTTTCAATCCACTAACAGATAAGTGCATGGCATTAGTTTATACTGCGTTAGGTAATCATCAACAATTTCGGGAATCCGGTTTAGCAAGCTTTCGAACAATTTCGTAACAGCTCCTTTTACAGCTTTGGTATGTGTCAAAAGTAACTACACCCTGTACCTTGAAATGCAAAGTGAACATTCATATAAAAATACATGTGATTTTGGGCTAAGATATACATATTCTATCTACATTATGTATGTATACCATATAAGGCATTGGATGGAAAAAAAGAGGAAGAAAAAGGTAATAAACAGAATTCAGGTGCCCTTTGGGGTGAGAATTTTGATCCTGAAAAGGACTAATGTGTTTTAAGTCGTAAGTCATTAAAAGGACTGTTCTAGTCTGTGAATCCCGAAATAGGACTTTTGGTTATGGGCTATCGGTATTGTAGATAGTTGCCAATGTATGAGCCAGAGCGAGAGCGAGAGAATGGTATAGAGTGACTGAGGGTCTGTCCCACCTGCTAATTTTTTGGAGTGAGTTAAGTTGAAGGAGTTGCCTTGCAGTGGTTTAAGCGGCCGCGTAATCATGCCGGATGCCTAAACGCGAGGCGGCAACCCGCTCAGATTTGTGCGGGCAATTTATTCATGTCGAACCGATAGCCTTAAAATTTCGTACCCAGGTGTTGATGACATGGGCTGATGGAACAGCATTATTACGATGAATTATGAACTCTCTTCGACATTTACACTGAGCGATTACATAACTGCTGCCATTTTTTTATAAAATGCCTTCACTGCATAAGCACTTTGCTTTCATGTCCACTTCTCCATTGTAACTAAAAATGCTTATTTCACCAATGAAGCAAAGCTTTTACTGGTGCTTAGTATTATAGACCTTTCTCAGTTGCTACTGCTCTATCAGTATCATTTATAAAATAAAATGCAACACCTAGTGAAGGAAAATCACATTTTTTCATCACATAGTCTTGCAATTTGTCCAAAATATATTCTACTACTTTCTACAATCACAAGATCCACTGATTATGATCTTTTTAAAATGCCCCTTGCAAAAATTATCATAAATTGACTTATTGACTTTTTGATTTAGCCTTAAAGCAATGTACCCATAAAATTTGAAAAAGGCGATTGGTGAAATTGGATTATTGGATATTTAGGGAATACGTAATCAAAGTTACTGACTATTCCAAAGTGAACAGATCTAGCTGATCTATACAATGGTGATTAAAAGATCCGTTTAATAGAGTATTGAAGTCTAATGAATGGTCTATTAAAATAAGTATAATTATTCTGCCCTTCACAATTGCCAAGGCAA
The DNA here is from genome assembly GCA_963170755.1 of Amphimallon solstitiale. Taxonomy (NCBI): domain Eukaryota; kingdom Metazoa; phylum Arthropoda; class Insecta; order Coleoptera; family Scarabaeidae; genus Amphimallon; species Amphimallon solstitiale. The sequence continues at coordinate 22,330,938 of OY720676.1, read as the reverse complement.
TTTTAAAACAGTAATTTCTACAAGTCTAATATTGTTATTTTAAAAACATAGTTGTTCAATAATATAATAAAAAATAGTAATAAAATCTAAACATATCTAAATAATCTATATAATAAAATCTAAATACTATTTATTATAAATACTGTGACATACTGCAAAATGACATAAGCAGCTTTTTAAGTCTTAAAGCCATTGTCGACAGTCTCCACGTACACTGACGAGACCTCAAAGGTCGAAACACCGGTGTCTGTGCGTTCGATTGTCGGCAATGGCACTTGTATGTATGTGTGTATCTCAAACACATGCATATATGCATATACGTTTTACGTATAAATGTATATATGTAAGTCACAGTATTTATTTACTGCTTGATGTTAGTTTTAACATCCATGTGTTTACACTATTAATTTTCGTACTATTTATTATTATGGTTTTTAAGTACTGTACTTAAATCTGGAATTTTAAAGTATCTTTAACTTGGTTTAGTTATTATTTTATTATGTATCCTACATGATCTTTTCAGATATTTATCTTGAGTGTTTTATTTCCATCTTTAGCTTCTCTCTCTCTCTCTCTCTCTCTCTCTCTCTCTCTCTTTTGTCTATATGTTTACTAGTCTCTGCATGTTACCTATAGAATTGTTAATCAAGACACTATATCGTCCATATTTTACCAAACATATCAAATCATCTTCGTAACATCTATAAAAACTAAAAAATAAAAACTTATCTATTAATTTGTTCTTACAGTATGGTATCTACGTTCATCCAATATATTCGGAAGCAGGAGATTATCCACCTGTATTAAGAGAGCGTGTAGACGCTTTAAGTGCAGAACAGGGTTTTGCAAGATCAAGGCTTCCTTACTTTACAGCTGAAGAGATCGAACTTGTTCAAGGATCATACGATTTTCTAGGCTTAAATCACTATACCACTAATCTGTGTACTTTTGCCGATTATCCTTTGAGTCCTCCATCACAATGGGCTGACGCTGGCGTTGTTTGCACCATATCAGATGAGTGGGAGGGTTCTGGTTCTTCTTGGTTGAAGGTGGTACCTTGGGGTCTGAGAAAATTACTGAATTGGATTAAGAATGAATACAATAATCCAGAAGTGGTGATAACAGAAAATGGATTTTCAGATAATACCGGACAATTAGATGACTGCAGAAGAGTTAATTATTATAATGTATGTATAGAATATATTCACATATATAAAGAAAAATTACCAACCTCGTTCTACAACTCCAGTATAAATATATATACAGCGTGTCCCAGGATTGATGTTACAAGAGGTGTGCGGAACTAAAAATTTTTGAATCTCAATTTGATCTTTTGTAAGTAAGCCCTGCTTGGTTTGAAACTTATTTTTAGTATAGTTTCAAGTTTGTGAAATCACGTAGGCCTTGACAGTTGAGCAAGATCTATTTCCGTTTCTGGTAAAGTACCTTTCTCGTTCACAGTATGCTAAAATATTAATAAGAAAAGTTGTTTAGAATAACCAACTATGGCCCTATACAAAATTTCAGGAAGATCTACCTACTTTGATTAAATCGTTATTTTTTAGATTCAACAAAATAAAATTATATTTATTCACAAATTAAGAGTACAAAATATAATAATAGTATGATTGATTGTAGAGCAATACTATTACTACATTTTGTACACTTAATTTGTAAATAAATATAATCTTATTTTGTTGAATATAAAAAATAACGATTTATTCAAGGTAGGTAGATCTTCTTGAAATTTTGTATAGAGCCATAGTTTGCCATTCTGAACAACTTTTCTTAGTAATATTTTGGCATACTGTGAACAAAAAAGGTACTTTACCTGAAACGGAAATAGATCCTGCTCAACTGCCAAGGCCTACGTGATTTCACAAACTCGAAACTATACTAAAAATAAGTTTCAAACCAAGCAGGGCTTACTTACAAAAAATCAAATTGAGATTCAAAATTTTTTATTTCCGCACACCTATTGTAACATCAATCCTGGGACATGCTGTATATATATATATAAAACAAAAATAAACACCACTAAATTACCTTAACTCTTCATATAGATTTTCAATCACATTCATTTTTAAATTGAATCAACAAATTTTTCTTTTACACACTAATAATATTCTATAAATGAAAAAAAAAAAAAACTTTCAATAAACTGAATACTTTTTAATCTTATAAAAGTTTCAAACGCAAAGTGTTTATACTCATATTTCAATTTAACAACAAATACTTTCTCATTAAATCTTAAACTAAATCAATACAAAACTACTACTAAAATGTTCTACCATTGCGTGTGAGAATAAAACACCTTAATTTCAAAACAACAAGAGAAAACTCATCTCAAAAAAAAATTGAATTAAAGTCTTATTTAAGCAAAATTAAGTTATGCAAGTCCCACTTTAATCGAAATTTTTCTAAGTTCAAATAAATATGTCGGAAAAATATTACAATTTCCGAATGATAAAAATTTTTCTAAGTTAAAAATAAAATTTAAAAGTATAAACACCCGTATTTGTATATTTATTTAAGCGGTTCGCACCTGCTTAAAAAATTAGGCTTATTGTTTTGAGAGCGGTTTGCATCAGCAATCTCCTCTAAAATCTTCATGTCCTCGCTTATATTAACATTTTCTTAATAAGAACTTTAGACATGCTCCGTGCCGATATTCTGTCCACTTCGAAAAATCCATAACGATAGTGCTGCACCCTTCGGTAAAGTGATGTATTACTTATTTAAAAATTTAAACAAACTTTTTTAATTTATAAAATAAATTTAAATTTGCTAAAATCCTAAGTTAATAAATATTTATATACAATGATCATTATAAAATAAATAAAATAGTAATTAACTAAATTAAATCTAGATGTGATCTTGATTATGCTTATTTACAATTCAATCTCAGACTCAAGATCACTGCAATATGTTTTATTTATCTAAAATATAGTTTTATTATCTATGTGTTTTATTATCTATGTGTTATATCTACCTCTAATCAATCTATTATAATATTTTTAAACTGACCTAACCTGGTACTTCTTGGTACTTCTTCGTTAACACTACTTTAGTTTTTGAAGTATTTAATTTAAGTGCATTTCCTTTCAATCAGTTTGGGATTGTTTAGTTGATCATCGATTTGATTAATGACTCAATTCAGAGGATATAATTTTTAGCTAAAGACTTAGAAATTTTCATTTCCAAATCCTTCTGCGTATTTAATATTCTAGTCATTTTTCACTTTATCTGAATGTTTTCCCCTATTCTCACTTTGATTAATTTATTTATTATTCATATTATTAATCCTTTACTCTTATTCTTTCTTATAATCTGTACCTGTTATATATTTTTTCCGTTATTTTTATACTTGCAAGTAGTTCTCTCAAAGATATTCATATTTAGGTAACATTTGAAATTCATCACGAATTTAATTACTTCTTTACAGCGACAATAAAAAGACTTTTTATTTTACATTTCAGCAATACCTGGAGGCTGTTCTACAAGCTATATATGAAGATGAATGCAATATTACAGGTTATACAGCTTGGAGTTTCATGGATAATTTCGAATGGCTGATGGGGTATACGTAAGTCATAAATGATTTGATTGCTTTACTGATTTTGATAAAAAATCAAATATTTATGTTTTAGCGAAAAGTTTGGTCTCTACAGGGTTGACTTCGATGACGATGATAGACCGAGAACACCTAAAATGTCATCGTATGTCTTCACGAACATTATTAAAAGCAGACAAATCGACTGGGATTATACTCCTGACGGATTCGAGGCATGCAACTGGTGATACATTGTTATAATAATATGTTATAACCAACATAAATAAAATAAAACTGATTTTTTGTAACACAATAAAAAATATTGATATTCGTATATGTTCTATTATTTGTAAGATAATAAGATAATTATAGTAAAAAAAACAAAAATTCATTTTCTGTGAGCATTATTGTATTATATTATTACTAGGAGGCCCGGGAAACGTTGTTCTGCCCTTACCGGTAGGTGGCGCAATAATATATCTGTACCAACTATGCGAATCTGAAGAATACGTATGAATGTCTAAATGAAAATCAAAAAAGAAATTTATTTGTAACTCATCAAAAATTTCTAAATTTTTAGGACCAAAATGTAGTTAAAGTCGGTCCATAACTATGTTTATCCTATATGCATTTCCTAAATACCACTAGTAGTAATTCCAGCTTAAGGTTCTTCTAAAAAAACGACAAAAAGCAAATGGTTACAACCTTTGCTCGAGAATGAATGGTAATTGAAAAGATTTTCTATGGCGATATTTTTTTTTTGTGAATAGCCCACCTTTATGCGGAAAAGGTCGACAACCACGGTGCATTACCATGTCTTTTTCCCCGTTAAATAGAAGTACATTATTTTGAAACTTAAATTCTTTTATATGAAAATTATTATGTTTGTATATTAACTGCGACCAGACTCGGACTCAATCAATTTCTCGTCACTTTGTACACATTGGACAGCGATTTTTTTTGTATTTTTCTATCACCCCCTCTTTTTAATGACACTATTTAAAACTAACCCTGTATATATTGGAGTACCTTTATAATCAGAGTGCTTACACTGATGGGATTGGTTTTGATAGGTTGACGAAATTGTACTTATATAACAGCGTCTTGTGGAAAAATATATTTCACAGTTACATTTTTTTTCGAATTAATTCCTAGCTTTCTACAATTTTTATTGTTTTCATCAGGGCAGTTAACAATAAAATGATGTACAATTACATTTAAAAAAAAAACAAAAAAATATTTACTTACAAAATTCATCGAGTTTGCAGTTAAGCATAACACTAATAACATACAAAGATTACAATAAACATGTTAATGTACATAACAGGAGAAAGTTTAGTTTTTTAGTGAATTATTAATTTTGGATCTAATACTAGAAAAATCGATTTGTTTAAAACAACAGACTGCACATGTGAAAGTGTATATAATATTAAAAGTCAACAAGCAAGGTCACTTAACTCAAACCGTATCGGACTATTTTCAACGCCGTACAAATAGGCAACTAGTCATATATGTCATTTTAGTTAATTTAGTTTAGTCGATATATACGTATATGTAATCGAAACATTCAAGCTTATAGGCAACAGATTTGTTTAGGGGGTTTGTTTTAGTTTCTTCTGTGAGGCTTAAAGGCTACTTTAATGTTCCGTTTAGAAGAAATTGTAGGAAGATTTTTATTCACACTGCCATAATAAGTCAACATATTGAAATGATTCAATTTTATTATGGAGATATACTGAATTCGCTGCAAGTTTAGTTTCTTTTTTTTAATTACGCTCTTTTCGATAATTTTTGTAGGAGAGTATGCATTATGTTTCGTAATATCAATTTCGTGATCAAAAACTTATAATTTATTTTATATTGGTATATCCTTTTTCTTGTATACTGTATCCTGGTCTCCCTAATTATCAAAAAATAAAAAAGTTAATTATGAATCTCTTTTTACAGTTCAAATTGGTTTTTCATGCAGGTTGTTATGTGTATTACACAATAAAATATACATGGTTATACAAGGTTACTAATAAAGTTATGTTATTTTATCTTAATTGTTATTCTACTAAACGTTATCTATGTATTGTTACATTGATTAAAATCTATAAATTTATTGAATCACCTATTCTTTTCTCAAAAATTTCCACTAAAAATATATATATTATACAATTGACACTTTTGTTTTAAATTTTAACGAAAATATACTAAATGTATGTGTTAGGTACTTCTAATTGTATAATAACCCAACGCAAAACAAAATTTATCAAATTTTTCGCTACGTAAGTTGAAACATAAACGGAATTACTCAATATAAAAATTGTATGTAAAAACTAATTATACAAAAATAAACTAGCCTTATTTAACCTTGAATAAGTACGCAGGACACAAACATCAGCGATCCTTTAAGAAAGCTTTGTGCATTAGATGCAAAACGAATATAAAATGATCGCCCTCATAGCCAAGCAAAAATCTTCCAAGTATTCGCTAATTATATCACTTTTTAAATGAAAATCAGGGGCGACAAAGAAAAATACACGATGAAGTTAGACACGAAGAATAATTAAAGCAACAACTTACCCTAATTCAATCTCATTCGAAATTCCTGCTTGTAAACGGAACCTTGTCAAGTTATTTCCAATAAATATCAAACATCATAACACAAATAAACTAAACTCCTGTTTCTAATATCAACTTTTGTGATTTCTACGTTAGCGGTAACATCAAATTGATGTATTCCAAACAGTAACATAAGAAAAAATAAGCTTAATTACACGCTTCCAACTCAAGAAGATGTGCGCATTTTCCTAGTGCATTCTCATGAACACAGGTGCAAGCACGCACTTAAGAAATAAACGGAACAAAAGAAATGAACATTATGAAATGCACAGTTATATAAAATTAATTAAAAAAAAATAGAAACAAAAGCTGACCATTTTAATACAAATTTAATGCGAAGATATCGAATATAACACAGATCTACCATATGTCGTTAACTGAGAAGGAATATCAACTAAAGGGTATTACCAGTAGATGGCGCATACCTAGTTAAGTTTTTTGTCCTGTAATTAAATGCATGTCTGTTGGGCTATAAAGATATATTCTTCTTCTTCTTCTTCTTCTTCTTCTTTCTATTAGGATTTCTCCTGTTATGTAACCAATCCCTATAAACTGTCTCTCCATCTTTTCCTCGGTCTTCCTGTCCTTCTTCTTCCAAGTGGTCTGCTGTCTCTTGCTATTTTTGGCAATCTCTCGTTGCTCATTCTAGACACGTGGTCCTCCCAGTTTTGTCTTCGCTCTCTTGTCCATATATCAATCTCCGTTACCTGACATGTCTCTCTTATATTTTCATTTCTAACTCTGTCCCATCTGGTTTTTCTCGCTATTCTTCGCAGGACCTTCATCTCCGTCGTTTGCATTTGCCTTCTGGTTTTAGCCGTTTGTGACCTCACTTCGGCCCCATAGGTCAGTATGGGCCTCAATGCACTCTTGTATATTCTTGTTTTTGTATCAGTTCTCAGGTACTTGTTGTTCCAGATTACGTCGCTCATGCATCCAGCGAGTCTATTCGTTTTCGCAACTTGTTCATTTGTTTCTTTGTCTATGTCACCCGAGCTTGTTATTACTGTGCCCAAGTATTTCACCTGCATCACCTGTTCTATTATGACGTTGTCTACGACTAACTTGCATCTAATTGGGGCTTTTGCAATCGTCAATACTTTAGTCTTTTCTGTGGAGATTTTCATGTTATATTTTTTGCATGTGTTATTGAATTGAAGTAACAGTCTCTGTAAATTGTCCTCATTCTCTGCTATCAATATAGCATCGTCTGCATAGCATAAAATAGTAATGTTATTTCTTCCCATCCTATATCCTCTCATGTTTTTCACAGATTCTATTATTTCGTCCATCATAAAATTGAACAGCATGGGGCTCAACGAGTCCCCCTGTCGTATTCCCTTTCCAACCGGTATCGCTTGTGATGTTTCTCCATTACATTTCACTCTTATGCAGCCGCCTGTATAGATGTCTTTTATCAGTTGTATTAAAGAAGTTGGAATCTTTCTCCTAGCGAGTATTTCTGTCATATCCGATAAGCGTATTCGGTCAAAAGCCTTTTGTAGATCTACCAGACACATAAATGCTGGTCTGTTAAATTCCAATGACTTTTCAACAACCTGACGTACCACGAATATGGCATCCATGCAAGATCTTCCTTTCCTAAAGCCCTGTTGTTCTTCTTGGTGTTCCGTTAGACTGCTTAGCTTGTCTGTGATTATTTTTGTAGTTAGTTTAAGTGTAGTATTAAGTAGAGTTATGCCTCTATAATTGTTCGGTTCTTTCTTGTCACCCTTCTTAAATATTGGTACCAGGAAGATATATTATACTAAATTATTATATTAAAAATTCAAAAAACGCATATTTTGCAGATTTGACCTTCTTTAGGATAACTGTGCTGTCTTCTACAAGCAGATACATTATTTCTCGATGGAGATTCGTATCTACTAGCATCTGGACACTATTAAAACATTCTCTCAGTGACTGACCCTCTTGACCATTAGGCCATGAGCAAGTCTGATGACTGAAATACTTATACGTCAATTACATTTTTGATGGTTATCATCTGGGCTCTCTTTTTCGTCTATTCCGACTAATGTTGGTAGAGCGTCGATTTGATTTTTATCTGCACAAACTACACGCGTATAAAATCGGAATATTCCGCAATGTGCAAATGATAAATCAATACTTTTATAATTGATACCAATAGAAGAAAAAGTGAAAAATTTAAATAAATAATTATGATAATAAATGATTCCAAATCACTCAAGAGTATAATAATTGTATCCGATAAGAACGCATAAGTGTATATATAGGTATAGATAAACATGAAGTAGCTATAGAATAATATCAGAACCTCTAACATAAGCTGGCCAAGATGAAATTGGTGATTTTAATTTTAATTTTGGCGTAAGATATTTGTGAAGGTGATGAATAATTCTTAAGTACTCTGACTGTTTTCAGAGCTTCTGTCAATGGGCAAACATACTCATTTCCTGACGATTTTCAATTCGGTGTTGCTACGGCATCTTACCAGGTGGAGGGAGCGTGGAATTTAAGCGGTAAGTTTAAAATATTAAAATGGCAGAAGTGAAAATTATTTTGTGACTGTATTTAGTGGTATGTGTATTGTTATATTTGTCATTAGTTAGGTTAAACATTAACAGACACTGTTCTTATGTGTGAGTTTCTATGGTGATAGTAGATATTTTTATTATGTCTAACTTCGTTTCTTTGTTAGATACATTTATGTTGGTAGTTGGTACTCTCGGCGACCAATCACATAAATGGTGTATATTCGTAGTTCAAGTTATTACTCTGTATATACAGAGTGTCCCAGCGGTAAAGTCCATTATTGGTACCTAATAATGTAGATTGCGAAGAATTTTTAATACAAAAATTGTAGACAAAAATTGTAGATAATCGCAAACTCTACATTTCAAAAATATTTTCATTTATACAAAGTGTTCGACAACGACGAACCAGCACAAACTTATATTTTTTAAATGGAATGCTATGCATTTCTTTACATTTTGTGATAGCTCTTGAAGGGCTGATTAAAATGACATCGACTCGTATTTGTCGATTTTCAACTGTTTCTGAGATATGGCGATTTTTCTTTAAAAATTGTACAACATTTGAAAAGTTGCTATGACATAACGATTGATGATGAAATAACTATTACGGGCTCAATTGGTAGAGATATGTTTTCAGCACGTGAAGTTGGTGTTTATTGCGGCATATCTACGCATGCTCTTTAGAGCATGCGTATATTTATAAGTCATTGAAAAGTACTTAAAATTTACTATTTAAAAGTATCTACTTTCTTCGACCTGTGGGCGATATTGCAAAAGTTATAGGAAATTATATCTGAATAAACCCGTTTACGACTTAAAAATATGAGTTGCCATGACTTAATTACACATTAAATTAAAATTAATCGAAAAGAGTTATTTCTAATCAAATATTATATATCTAAGTTCACAAACAAGTAATTTATATTAACATTTTAAAACTCATATAATCAAAAGTTTGGAAGTTCATGAATTAACAATAGTTAAAATATCGCAGTCGCCCTGTGTCATAAAATTGTTTATCATCATACTCAGACTAACTTTTAAATTACTTTAAAATTAAAGAAGTCATACTTAGATTTATAACCTCACTTCAAAAGCAAACCGCCAATACAAGTATTTAAATGTACGTTATTGAAAACTTCTATAACTTTCGCAAAGTCATGAAGAATGATAAATTTAATTAGTAAATTTTAAATACTTTTCAATTACATATAAATATTCAGGGTGTTCTATTTAATTTCTTTTAGAATTTTTAACTTTAGCGAATGCTATGTAATTCTAAAAAACATGCGTAGGTATGTCGAAGTAAACATTAATTTCATTTACTGAAACAATTTTTCTACCAATTGAGCCTATAATAGGTATTGCATCATCAATCGTTATTTCATAACAACTTTTCTAATGTTGTACAATTTTGAACGAAAAATTGCCATATCTTAGAAACAGTTGAAAATCGACAAATACAAACTATGTCAGTTTAATCAGTTTTCCAAGGGCTATCATAAAATGTAAAAAAATGAATAGCATTCCAATAAAAAAATAAGTTTGTGTTGGTTCGTCGTTGTCGAACACTCTGTATAAATGAAAATGTTTTTAAATTGTAGAGCTTATGATTATCTACAATTATTATATAAACAATTATGTGCTGTCTACATTCTTAGATAGCAGTAATGAACTTTACCGCTCCCTAGGACACTCGGTATATATAAAGTCTAATCAACGCCATGACCAGGGACATAATAAATAGAACTTACAATACTAAAACATATTCATGATTATTAAAATTTATTTATGATGTCAATTATACACAATTTATGTACAATATTGAACGAAAAATTGCCATATCTTAGAAACAGTTGAAAATCGACAAATACAAACTATGTCAGTTTAATCAGTTTTCCAAGGGCTATCATAAAATGTAAAAAAATGAATAGCATTCCAATAAAAAAATAAGTTTGTGTTGGTTCGTCGTTGTCGAACACTCTGTATAAATGAAAATGTTTTTAAATTGTAGAGCTTATGATTATCTACAATTATTATATAAACAATTATGTGCTGTCTACATTCTTAGATAGCAGTAATGAACTTTACCGCTCCCTAGGACACTCGGTATATATAAAGTCTAATCAACGCCATGACCAGGGACATAATAAATAGAACTTACAATACTAAAACATATTCATGATTATTAAAATTTATTTATGATGTCATTATTGATGTCAATTATACACACATGCTGAATGTACAAGCGTGGAATCTGTTTGGTTATACAGGAAAATTGAAAAAATTAAATAATATATTGCATATTGGAGTTGTAATAAGAAAAGCCTATTATTAAATTATATGGCAGATATGATTTTTTTTCTATTGTGTTGGAAACGGGCAGATTATTATTATTATTAATTAGAGAGAAAAGTCAACAGAAAAATTTATAACGTAGAATTAAAAACCTGGAATTAAAGATATACAACTAAAGATTACAATAAGCAGTGTATTAAGAAATGAGTGTTATTATCAGTCACAACTATCTAATGAACAGGATCACTGAATTAACATTTTCATGATTTGATATTTTATTAAATTAAACTTTATATATTATACATATTGCTGTGACTTTTGCAAATTGAGATTTATATAAAAATAATTTAAATTATTCAATCAATAAGTAAGTAAGAATCAAGCATACATCCTAGTGCTAGGCCTCATGCTAGACTAAGATTCAATAAATTTTCTGCAAAATTGTAAGTTAGGCAATTTTACAATTAACTAGCTCAGTTTAGAATGACTAAAGAAATTTTTCTCTCAGAGGCAGAAAATATAAATAAATTCTCCAATCAATTTGAATGCTCTTTACTTATTACCAGGTCAGGAAAAGTAAATAAAATGCAAAATAAACCTTATCATCTTGTTTATTAAAAAAAAGTATCAAAGAAGGAGAAATTTTAAATTACACAAATATATTTACAAAATTTTAAATATTTCAAAACATCATATAAAATCACACATATCATGATCAAATAGTCAAAATAATAAAGAAATTATAATTAATGAAAGCATAACATCGAGAAAAAAATTATATTTTAAAAACAAACGTGATTATCATGATTTATATTCGTCAAAGATATATGTAAACAATCAACATTTTTAATAAAATAAAATTTATTGCATATTGTGAATTGTACTGGAATATGAATAAAAAAAAAATTACGCGATTTATTATTTACAAAAATATAAACATTAAGGAAATGGCTTTGCCCTAATTAGTCCTGCCTGCGCCTTTGCTCGCTCCTAAGACAGTACCATCAGAAAGCAAATTCACACTGGTAGGTACCCCAAAGTTCCACCCTACGAGTATGCTTTTCAACTCGTCGGACACAACCCGAACATACACTACTATGTGCTCACCCCTTAAGGTATATATATAAATTTAAACTTAATAATAAAAAAAATGTCTTTGTGCATTTAATTAATTAACTCAGCCCTGATTAGTTCTGCCTGGCGCCTTTTCTCGCTCCCAAAACAGTACCACCAAGACCAATTCGTGTTTTAAGGATTCACCAGGACTCCATGCTATGAATTAAACAACTACTTAATTCATCGCACACATCCCTGATCTATTACTCAACACGTTAATATCAAATACACAAACACTATACAATATACTTGATATACATATAAAAAAATATATATAATATAAATAAAACTTTACCTGACTCTGAGATTCCAATACAAAACACCACTCAAGAAAATTTTGTACAACACTACATACACATTTATAACAAACATTATTAAATCACCTTAATTCTTCGTACATCGCTTCAAATTCATCCATCATATATATATATATATATATATATATCACAAGAAAAATCTCGATCACCGTTCAATTTTTCTATATATACATAAAACAAAATTATTAACCACAAATCTTCTAATCTGGTAAATAAAATAGTAAAGAAAATGTTTATTAAAACACCAAGTGTTTATATATATATAAAAAAAATATTATTATGCTATAAAATTTGATCGTTACAGTCACTAAAATGCTTTATCATAATGCATGGTGTAATAACCCTACATAAAAACAAAACATTCTAGAAAAATAAAAAAAAATTCAAAGATCTAATTCAATAAAACTGTTCCGAACATAAATGATTATTTCCAAATAAGTACAAGTCTCAATGTAAATTAAACTCCAAATTAAAAACGATATCTAATTCATAAAATTATTCTAAGTTCCACTTCGGTTGGAAAATTCTATAAGTACAGTAAAATTATTACGGAAAATATTACAAGTTTTAATTCTTGTTGAAAAATTTATAGGTATCGTAAAATCTCTTTGAAAATTATTCTAAGTTCAAATTCATGAATAAACTTCTAAGTTAATATAACATTTATACTTTTAAGAGGAAGAAGAGGTTTCCACCTACTTCTTGTTTTGTTTTGAGAGAGCCGATTTTCACCAGGCATCTAATGTTTTCTCATCGGTTCCGGTCTTATATTAATATTTTTCTTCACAAAAACGTCCGGTTCTTCTCGGTACAATACGATTCCACCTCCAGAAATACATAGCTGCAGTGCTGCACCACCCGGGAAACCAGCGCATTACTACTCTTTCAAAAAGGTAAACAAATATGTAAATATCGACTTGTTTACATATTCATGACTCATCTAATGCATCTAGCGAAGAATATTGTTTTCGCCGGGCCAAACGGTCGATCTCTCCCAGTCACAGTATTCTTCGTGCGGGAAACACTTTCTTGTTATAATTCACGTAACATTTTATGCTTATTCTAATATTATAACCTTTATAAAAATTATACTAACATTCTTTTATTATTTTACGTAAATAAAAATTAAATTTTGGCAAAATATTAACTTAATGAATATATATATACACATCATGATAAAAATAAATAAAATAATAATTAATTAAATTAAATCTTGAAGTGATCTTGATTATGCCTATTTATACATTACCACCAAACCCAAGGTCACTGCAATATGTTCATACATATTTTCTTTTATATTTATCTGATTTTATCTGATAACTCCAGAATTGTAGAAGTATATTTTTAATGGAAATTTTTGAGAGAATATGGATGATTAAATTATTTTTTTTAGATTATAATCGATGTTACAATATTTAGATTACATTTAATACAATAACAATTAAAATAATACATCTTATCTATATAATACAGATAAGATCCATGTGAATATCCACTTAAAACTGGAGAAAACCAGATTCTTAATATAATCTGTTCCTTTACTTTCTTATATGTAGTACAAGGAAGTATTGTGTGAAATTTTCGACCTTGAGATCTTTGCAGATGTCCATGTTTTACAGTCCCCTGATACCGAAAACGTGATTTTTGATAAATGTTTGTTTGTCTGGTTGTGCAACTGTGTGTCTGTGGCCACGATAGAGGGCCAAACGGCTAAGCTTATCAATACCAAAGTTCATATCTACGTATATAATCTTCTTGCGAACCTAGAACCAGGAGTTCACTTCAGCGAAAAAAAGTTTCAGTAATATTTTGGTAACTACCAAGTTTAAACATCTTCTAAAGAACAAAAAGTACTTAAAAGTAAATTTAAAATATCTTTTATAAATACAGTTTTCGAAATTTTTATCGGAAGTAATGGTGGAATTCTGTAACTTTCTCGGAAGCTCCGGCTATCGTAGGCCCTGGCAACGAAGTGACGTTGGGATGACGATTTCAGAATTTTTACAGTTAGTGACGTAGAAGTGTCAATTTACGATTTTTTGTACATAACCTTTATGTTTAACATGTAAACAGACATATCATCTCGTAAACATATACCAATATATTTCAATTTAAAATTTTAACTAATAAGAAAATTGTTTGAAATATAATATAGCGATTGCTAACATTTTTTTTTAAAGAAAATGTACGGAACATTTTGTAATGCCAAGACATAGTATAAACATATGTTTATACTGCTGCCAAGATAGCACGAAGCACTTTGGAAAATTTCAACAAGAACTGCTGTCATTAGGAGAGTTACAAAGGACGTAGTATCGCACTAGTGTATAGTGAATTTGCAGATAAATGTCTTTTCAGGCACATTTATGGATGATGAAATGTAATTTTTTTATGAAGCCAACAAGGATAGGTATCCCTATAAAGTGGACATTATTTTTCTTACAAGAGTACCTAAACACAAAAAAATACATAAACCTAGCAGACAATATCCACACAACATAAAGCATGTGAAATGTGCACAAACTAAATGTTCGAAAAAGTCTCTTATGGTATCGTGTTCACAATAACTTCACAATTTAAAGTTGACTTTTTCATAAGATTTTCTAATAATAAAACTACATCAAATAGTGAGGATGTTTAACTTTATATTATGTTGAAGAAGATAAGAGGAAATTTACCTGTTTAGTCAATGAATTTCTTTATTTGTAAGTCAAACCGCAAAGATTTTATCAATATGTAACTATATTAAACGATTAATGTTTTAGTCTCCAAAAAGGTAACATTAAGTTTTAATAGCATAGGCCAAAGTATATAAATGGTTGAAGGATATAGATGATTTTGTATTTAGAAAATCGACCAATCCTGTGCTGTACTGTTGTACTTGGTACACCAAATCATTCGATATTATTGCAGGATTTTGTTGCTGAGCCTCTGAAATTATAGTATTTGAAAGTTCTCTTTATTTGCGGTTTTTACAGGAGAGTAATATTCATTAGGCTGAAATTTTGCACTTTGTCAACTCAAAAGAATGTAAAGAATTATTGTTTAATAAATTTACCAGCAAGTATTATAAAACAATAGAAGACATTTGACTTGGATAATTATACTAATATTGGATATGAATTATATGTTTACTATTAAATCTTAACAATAAAGATCAAAAAGAAAAATAATAATACTGAACTAGCAATGTGAACTTTGAATAATAGGTACTCAAATAGAGATTGTTTGTATAAATATTGAAAAATAAAACACATTTTATTGTCAAATATATTTTCTTTTATTAACCTTACCATAATAGTGCTGAAATTTAGAAAAAAAAATACAGTATGTGAATAGAAAAAATATATATATATACAAAAGGAGAGTGTTCTTCATCGGCTAAAGGTGGAGCAAGTATATCAACATGTGTGCCATCAATTACACCTACATCTCGTGCACCACATTTTTCATAAAAACTACAGAAGAATAATTTTTAGAACGTTTAGAAAAGATACCCTTAATTACCCTTGGTAAATATATGAACTGGGTGCTATTGATTAAACAAAATACATCTCCGGTCTCCCATTTTTTATCATAAAAACAAAATAAAGAATTATTTTTAGAATATTTTGATACAACATAATTACCCTTGCTTGACACGATTCTTCGATTCACAATCACTGGGAAATTTTATCCATTCAGGGAATAAATTGTTTGATATTACAAGACAGACCTGATGAACTATTCGACTTACTCAACTCTGACTGAGACTATGAGAGAAACAAAGCTATTAATACCAACACTATTCTGGTAGCTGTCTGATGCTACGAAATTTAATATTGTAAGACCTGTAAAAAATATATAATGTGCACTATAAAGTTAATATGCATTTCAAGTGATGTTTATGATAATAACCTTCAAATGTAATGGTATATTTGCTTGTTCAATATGTCCATCCAATAACTGGATCAGGTTTTGAACAGTGTCCTTATTCAGTCTAAACATTTGTTTAAAATGCCTGTTTGGTATATCAAAAGGATTTCCGTGATCTCTTAAACGTTTTCGGAATATACGCATATAATTTCTAAAGTAAAGAAAATAGACATATATTATGTATACTCTATATATTTTATATTATCGATTACCTACCTGTTGTGATCTTCATCTAATAATAATGCTATAAAGCCATTCATATTTGCAAATATAAAACAATAATAATTATAACAAATAAACTAACAGAAACTATAATATAACAACAGGAACAGTATATTAACAATAATTATATAATAATAATATAACCACAATATAACCAACAAAATCTTTACTCACGAAAGTTTTGACAGTTCTACGTCACTAACTCTCAATATTCTGAAATCGTCATCGCAACGTCACTTCGTTGCCAGGGCCTACGATAGCCGCAGCTTCCGAGAAAGTTACAGAATTCCACCATTAGTCTTTTACTCTTATCCAAAAATGGATTTCTGCGAATATCTCGTAAATTATGCCCTCTAGCGAAATTTATCAATAGTATTACACTATTTATAGCCGGATTTAAAACAATTATTGTATAAAAAAAATTTCAAAATTCGGAGCGGAAGTAACAATTTTTTTTTGCAAATATCTGGCACAAATAAGTTGGATTTGGAGAAATTTTTGTATAAAAACACTCAAAATTCCGACCGTAAGTAAAAATGTAATTTGACACAACTTTTATATACAAAATTCGGAACACATATACGCTTAAGAAAGAATATCGCATAGATACTAGTTGGCGCGGCAGACATTGTTCTTCTGCCTTTTCCGGTAGGTGGCGCAATGTTTTGATTTGGTTAAATACTTTTATAACATGTATTAATAATTTGACCACAGCGCCACTTATCGTGTTCAGATTTTGTGGCATTAAACCAACATCTATTGTAAATTTAAATAATTTTCGTCCATAAATATAGAATTTGTTAATAACTTGATTAGGGCGCTCCCTATCGAATCCTAGCATAGCTATAAACCATCGCCTCGACAAAGCAAATACATTGTGTGAATATGATGACCTCAGTCGGTCAAGTCGTTCAGAAGTTACACGATCACTAACAGACGCACCAACGATTATATAATACGGTTTCGAAAAACGCCGCTTTATATTTTAACGTCCATGTGTATACTATTAATTCATTATTGTATGTATTATGTTCAAATAGGTAAAGGAGAGAACATATGGGACAGATTCACACATGCAACGCCTGAAAGAATAGCAGATATGAGCAATGGTGATGTAGCTTGCGATACTTACCACAAAACCGATGAAGATATCCAACTGTTGGTTGATCTTGGAGTAAATTTCTACAGATTTTCCATCTCTTGGTCCAGAATTCTTCCAACTGGCTACGTAGACGAAATCAATCCTGATGGTATACGATACTACAACGAACTGATTGATGGACTATTGGCTAATGGTATCGAACCTCTGGTCACGATGTTTCACTGGGATTTACCTCAAAATATACAAGAAATAGGCGGTTGGCCCAATCCTCTAATAGCTGATCTTTTTGCTGATTACGCGAATGTTCTTTACGCCCAATTTGGTGACAGAGTCAAGAATTGGATAACATTTAACGAACCACCTGCTGTATGTAATGGTTACGCTGGAGGTTTGGCGCCTAGTTTAAATCAAGAGGGAATTGGTGATTATTTGTGTGCTCACAATTTGCTTATTTCGCATGGAAAAGCTTATCAAATTTACGATGAAATCTACAGGGAAGCACAAGGAGGTAAATATCGATCTTTTTGAGAACATGTTAAACTTTTTACTTTCTTATACGTAGTATAAGGAAGTACATATTGTGATGACGAAAATTTTCGACCTCGAGATTTTTGTAGATGTCCACGTTTTGAAGTCCCCGGATACCAAAAAAGTGGTTTTTAAAAAATGTCTGTGTGTCTGTCTGTCTGTGTGTCTGTCTGTGTGTGACCACGATAACGGTCAAACCGCTGTAGATATCTATTCCAAATTTTGTATTTACGTATATAATCTCCCTCCTGAGATCTGATTAGTTTTTCAGTAAAATCGGTAGACCGGAAGTAGTAGTTTACTTCGGGAAAGTTCCAGTTATGAAACAAAAGTTAATCAAGTATGCTAATTGATGCATAATATGTTGTGAACAGTTCTTAATAATCTTAATTGAGATTTCATCATGCCCCACTGACGTCGTGTCCTTCAGTTCATTTATCACATTACATATTTCCTATGGAATTATTGGTCCAAGAAAAAGTGTATTTGGGTTGGTTCTAAACTCTATATTTAAAGGTAGGTCCCTTTCAAAGTCCTTACAACTATCAATCAGATAGTTATTTATCTTGCGAAGTTTATCCTCCTGATCAATCGCATCAATATATTGTTATGCTTCATTTTTACTTTTGTCTATGTTCCGCATTACTTATGCATTTCGCAGGGTGTGGCACTTTAAATTTCACTTTACGACCGTGCCTGTATATTTTGTGATCTAGGGAAACATGCCTTATATCTATTGTGTGAACACATTTCTGTTTCTTAAGCTAAGCTTATTGAAATTTAATTTTAGGGCATTCCCACGATGAATTTAATTGCACGTTTAGGTTTATTTAAATCTTCGTTTATAATAAATAATTTTCCGATGCCGTTAACTTACGCCTGAACTGACCTACCTGCATGGTTCCGTCTGTTCTAATTTACGGATGTAAACATTGTTATTTCCATCGATATTTAATGCTTTCGAGCTACGATATCTGTGTGTTCTTGTTTGTTCCATCTTAGTTTTATTGCTTTCCTGTTACCTTGTTAGTGAAAGGAAGTAGTGTGTTTAGGATACTTTTTTTGCACCTTATTTACATTGCTACAACTGAATCATGTATTGGGGTAATCGTAAAACCTCCTTTGGTTTTATTGATTGGTTGTTCGCTTAAAAAAGGTTTATATTAACTTAAGAATAGCGTAGGCACTGGACATACTTATATTCTCTTTCACGGACATGCTTTTGATGGTAGTAAGGGGCTCTTTCACGGGGGGTGTTATCGCTCCGTATCCTCCGTTGAACATAACCTTAGAATATATCGTCCGTATCTTCGTCGGAATCCAAATGCATGTAAGATCAATTATGGTCGGGTATACATCCCGGCGTTAACCTGTGTGCATTATTTGGTCATACTTAATCTGAGTGCCGGACATTTATAATGTGTGTTGAGGTTGAGTTGCGTATGTTTACGAACTTGTTGGTTACATGTCATTGGGTCAGTGCGCTAAATATTGCATGACTGCCAACCTTCTGGGCGTGAAATTTCCCCTCTCGTTATATCTAGCTATATAATCTTACGTACGTTGTAATTGTAATTCGAATGAATTTTGTCATCATTTTGAGCTCAGAAGATAGTTGTATTTAATTATAAAGTTCACGTTACTAATGTGCTTTCCTGCAGGATAACTTTGTGTTCGTTAATCTTTTTGAATTTTTCCCGCGTACATATCGAACTGTTTCCGCGACTTGCTTGTTTTAAAAACCTGCGTAGTGCCGGAGCGCATGGGTTTTGGGGGATGCACGTTTTCCGACATCACTCTTAAGTCGATCTTCATATGAAGAGCATTAGTGCAGAGCTACTTATTTCTTGTAAATTATTTTGTATGTCTTAAGTAGACATTAACGCATTAGCGGCTCCAACGAATAAGTAGAGAATTTCGCTACCTTAGTTAGGTGATTTTCGTGGGTGTATCGTAGATTACCGTCACCCGAAATCTTGTAGTGCCACGAGGTGGACTCCAAGTATTCTCCATTTTGTGCTTTTGGTGATTTTTGAAGTCGGTTTCGTTGTTCTCCAGAGAAAACCTGGGGTAAGTTCTGAGAAAATTTTGTGTTAACTTTCAGAGTTTTATCTCTGCTTTTTCTTTTCTTTAAATCAATAGGGACTTGTAGTACCGTGCTGAGTCTTCTGTAGCTAACGCCGACATTGCGGCCGTACATTACCGTTAAGGATCACTGTGTCCACAGTAGTCGATCTATCAGTTGTACTTTTACGTTCATCTTGGCGGCTTCTGCGAAGAATTTTCCCCTGCCGGCCAGATTGACGCCGTAAAACCATTTCCAGCTAGGAAGTTTTCCTTCGCACCGTTGGCCAGATAAGTACAACACCAAACCTATTTTACGACGTGTGTCTCGACTAATTTGATAATATCTTGTGCCAGTAAGCTGGACATTTTACCTGATTTAAAAACTAATAGGTGATTTACAAGTTTCCATTGCACCACCTTTTCAAATGTGAGGTCACAATTATAATTGAATAAATTTTTGCTTAAATTTTTATCTTGATATCGCTGTATTCTGAGTGTCCCTAAGTAGGATTGTTGTACTTTGTAACATCATGAGGTACGACTCAGATTAATTGTTTTTTTTAAATAATTCTTTACAATAGAATTTAATAAATTTCCTATTACATTTTTTTTCCTTCGCTCATTTTGCGCTAATTAAATTTTCATTTGTAACGATAAAATTCTATACAATAAATTCAGTAAATTCTCTTTATATTTATATGCTATTTTTATCTTTTTTTCCCCTTATTTTATGTATAGAGTAAACAAATTTAAATGTCCTTTGTAGTCTAAATTCTTTAAGTTACATTTGTAAACAAAACCACTTTCAGTAAATTCAATAATTTTCTCTTTCATATTTTTTTTTAAGTTAGCAGTTAGTAAACGTTTATTGTATTTACAACGCCGTTGTTTGGCATCTATATAAGCCACATATACATAAGCCTGTGAGGCGACGAAACGTTTCTGCTGCCGACCACACCCTGCCATAAGGCGCAGAGGTTATGTTTTCTTTAATTATTATTATTAATGACATTTGAACCGCTTTGAATAATATATAGCATACCATCCATCTTACTCTCTCTTTTATTTTACCTCAACATATTATTACGTGACAAGCTCTTGAATGAGGTTTGGTGTATCTGACCTATACAGGGTGATCCGTAGGTGAATCCCGCTGGAGGGACACAGCCAGTGGCAGATCATAGAGAACGCAGGTAGGTTACCATTTAAGGTAGCGTAGTGTCCTGGTGCCCGGACAACGTCGCTCGCGTCGTCCCCGACCGACGCTCGATTCTTTATTCATATTTACTTGAACTGTCACGCCATCCTCGACTAGAGTTAGCTCGGCCCTGCGATTTTCAATTTCTTCCACCTCACTACAGTGATCTCCTGATACCGTAATTTACCTTAGATAATAATTTAGTTTCGGCGTTGTTCAGGGTGTAACAATATCCTTTAAACAATAACTATCACCCTCATTCACAGTTGTGTTACTGCTAGTAATCTGCTTGAATAGTTTCCATGTCGCCCTAGTCTTATTTTCAGAGGATTTTGTAGGTTTTTGCAAAATGATTTATACTCGTTCTTAGTTATTACATTGATGATCATATCCTCGTCTAATACTCTCTTCTGAATACATTTTTGCTTCACATCATCATTAATCCAGTTTTTCTTTTGTGATTTAATTCTTATGAATTTCTTAGGACATGTTGCATTGATTTTCTGAGAGAAGACATCAATAAAGGTATTATAACTAATATTAATATCATTCTCATTAGTGACAAGCGACCAAACCGCAGTTTCCAGGTCTTTGTTTAAGTCACTCAAATTTTGTTTAGCTGTGTTTCTAGTCACACTTAATAAACAATTCCTCTGTAACCAAGGAAAATGATGCGCTTGCGTCACAATCTATGTTTGTATAGCACTTCACTAAGGTATATAGTAATTAGAGTATATTTATAAAGGTAATTCTCCTCAAAATGCTTAGATCAAAGTATTCTCCTTTCGCTTCGAAACCAATTTGGCCTATGTATTTTCTTCATTCACAGATTCTTTCTAATGGGCTCTTTTGGTATCCTATAATCAACAATTTTCAATGTTAAAAGATTTATATTCACCAAATTATGGATGAAATGAATAACTTTATGTGCCTACCTAAAATTACAAAAATATATGTAATTTTCCTATTCTCTGCCTCTAGTCGCCTTGCACCCTCCTTGCTACACCAATTTGTGCAATGAAAAGCGGCACATCAAACCATATTAAATACTTAGTAGTAAATGAAAGACAAAACAGCTAAATCTTTAGTAAAAAATGAAATGGAACATAATAGAAAATCTTAACCTTAAACTAATTAACAACAAACGATAGTATTGAAGATATTAAATAAAAAAATAAATTATATATGAACATAAAAGTTTGTAATTCACGATAATAAAGAATAAAATGCACAACATATACTATGCAAACAAGCAGGTAATGACTAGGGCGCGGACACGAAAGGTTGATGACTCATCGCCCATGGGCGCACTATTGAAATGTTGTATTTTTAAAGAGGTTTTAATTTTATTTATATAATTGGATAAGAAGAGGCAGGTGTTCTATAAAATACAAAATACCTTATTATTTGTTCATTTTCTCTTCTGTAAGACTTGTTCTCTTTGAATTAAGTACATCCTTGTAGACAGAAAACGTCCTTTCTACATCGCAACAGGTTATATGTGCGTACTGGAAATATTCTTTTATTTCAGCGTATTTAGCAGTTAGATTTTGTGTCATTTTTCCCATACAAAATTGCCGCAATGTTATTAAATCTGGATTTCTATTAAAAACTGCGTCTGAATTTTGCCGAAGGCTACATCCGAAGGCACTTGGAATAGTTTTGAAATTATTAATAGCTACTTCTAATGTGGTTAATCCATCTTTTAATTTGAGATTTCGATTTTCAAAATATGTGATTAGTGTAGGCAAATTTCCAAAGTGTTCCTGAAGGAATAACAACTGATTTTTTAAATTTTGGATTTGTGTTAGTTCTTTGAACTTATAAATACTTCGAGCATCGTCATTTAAACATGTAACGAAATTTTGTAAACTATCGAAATTCTCTGCATAAAAACTAGTAGCTTCCAACCATGTTCCCCATCTAGTTATTACTGGCGAGGGAGGCAGTGACAAAGATGGAAGTTTTTCACTGTAAAGAGCTACTCTCAATGGTGCTTTCTGAAAACTTTTTTAAAAGCGAATACAAGTCTTGTCAATTTCCGGATAGGTGTCCCTGATATATTCACTGATTCTGTGGAGAGTATGAGCTACACAAGTAATATGCAGCATAGAAGGATATGTTTCCTTTAATAGTCTGCCTGATTTTAATATATATGCTGGCACTGTCACTAACAAATAACAATAAGTATTTTTTCCTTGTACCTGTCGTCCGAATGAAATTGCAAATTCTCGTCAATAGTTTCCGCATCAACTGTTATATGGAATAGTTAAATGTAGTACACCAGCTACAACATTTACCACACAGCGTCCTAATATACCGACACTTTTGTCGGCGCATATCCACAGGTACTGATTTGAAAGATGTCTTCTAATGCCTTCTACTGTTGTCGTGAAGCAATTATATAGAAACATAATATTTGCGTAATGTGGATTTATCAGGAACATTTCGACTAGTATAATTTGAAGAAATATCTTGAAAGTGGGATTGTCAAGTTTCTTTAATGGGATATTAGCTTCGTTAAAATTGTTAGCTTCCAACGGGTCCAATTTCTGTGTATGTTTTAGCGATGCTAAGTGACTTTGTACGTGGCCTTTTTGAGCATTCTGTAACGATATTTTACAGACTATGCAATAAATTTCGGAATAACTGACAATGGAGGACATACAATCAGTATGACCCTTAATCCAACTTGCCATTGTTTTACGATGCCATTCTCGACGTTCTTCCATATCAGAGTAACATAAATAATGTTCTAGATCTAAATAAATGATAACTAAAAATGTATGCGTATGCTAATGAAACATAACAAAATCCAATGCACACTTACGCCGAGATAATTGGGAGAAGTAGATTCATTGAATCGGTATTAAACAGGAACTATTATAAAAATTACAAAGTACGTAATTAACAGTCAAAACAATGAAAAAACGAAACTAACGCATGTATGAATAGATATACACATATATAACTTCATTTATTTTACGAAATAAAAGGTAAATATAATAAATTTTAAAAACTCGTCACCCTTCTACCTACGCCGATGAAGAAAGAATTTTACTCATAAATTCCTTTTTTGGTGGGAATTTTTTGTTGTCATTTTCAGTAAGTTTTCAAGTAAACAACAGATGTTGCAGTTCACCATATGAATAATGCTACTCAGAAATAATATAAACGACATACAGTTGTTTACATTATTTCTTTGCTCCGTTGTAACTCCGTTGTAGTTTAAATCTGGGACGTCCGTCCGCTAGTAATGACCCACCAATGGTAGATGTAAATATACCCCTCTCGGCTTCACTTTTTGTCGAAAATGCTATCTCTTTCTTTTCTATCCATCTTGCCTATCAGTTGTTTCTTTATTCTTTGATAAACACAAATTGTTTTTGAACCGTACCAGCAAACAAAAGCTTGATTAGAAAACGCATGCGCATTACTGTAAACGAAGTCGCTTCTTTCACATATAGTCCGAAGACTAGTTGAAGATTGTTTAAAACTAACTAATAGACATATCCCACTCGAGGTACTTGTGTTTGCAATTTTGATACAAATAATTTTGTCTAATTTGTTCAACTTACTTGGTAGGCCCATAATATATTTTAATATTAAATAAGCACTATAACATTGTTGTCAGACAGTCTAATCTCTTCTTGTATTATATTTTTTTAGGTAGAGTTGGAATAACCGTCGTCACTAGTTGGTACGAACCGGCCTCAGATTCAGAGGAAGATATCGAAGCTGCTGAAAGGGCAATTCAAATGAATGTAATTATTTTTAAATACGAGCGTGATTTGATAAGTGTAATAAAGAGGTGAAATAGTGTAGGTTTTGAAAGAAAACAATTTTATTTTCAATAGAGTCTCGATAGTTAAAGGTTTTTTTTTTTTTTTGGAGAAAATTGATTGTCTCCATTAAGTTTACGAAACGTAACATGGACATATCATGGAAAAATTACATCTGTCAAAGATCAAGTGTTATATTATAGAAAAAAATAAATTTATCAAATCATTCCATGACATTAGAATTTTAAAGAAAACACTAATTTACTAGTTAAGTAAAAACCAGTTACAGAGTTTCATAACATATCCTCTTCGCCAATCAACCACTAATTTATTATATTTTTCCTTACAGTATGGCATATATGTACATCCAATATATTCGGAAACAGGAGATTATCCACCTGTGTTAAGGGAACGTGTGGACGCTTTGAGTGCAGAACAAGGTTTCGCAAGATCAAGGCTTCCTTACTTTACAGCGGAAGAGATCGAACTCATCAGAGGTTCACACGATTTCCTAGGCTTAAATCACTATACAACTTCGCTGTGTACTTTGGCTGATTATCCTTTACGGCCACCATCGACAACAGCCGACATTGGTGTGGCTTGTTATCAGTCAAGTGAATGGGAGGGTTCTGGTTCGGATTGGTTGAAGGTCGTACCCTGGGGCCTGAGAAAATTACTGAATTGGATAAAGAATGAATTCAATAATCCCGAAGTGATCATAACTGAAAATGGTTTTTCGGATAATACTGGACAATTAGATGACTGCCGAAGGATTAACTTTTATAATGTTTGTAGTTTTCTTATTATTATTTCTTATTCAACAAGTACTATTTTAGAGATATCTTTAAGCTTTCAATTGACATGATTTACATTCTTCACTTATCCTTATCCTTGCTGTTTACTATATTTTTACCAAGACAGTCTGGCTTTTTGAAATAACTTCTAATTTCACTTCTAATTCAATTCTAATTTCAATTTCAAGTTTTACATTTAATTCTTCATATTTGCTAATTAGTTTTTCCGGAGTAAGAAAATTGAAGCTGAATCAAAAATAAGTGTTCCAAGTTAAAGTTTATTGTTAGTGTCTAGAATTTAACATTGGAAGACTTTAGTGTTTTTTACAATAATTACATGTAAGTGTTTTTGTTTTTAAAATAACAAAATTTATAATAATTACACACATCCATAGTTCATTCAGTATCTCTTGAAAAACGCAAATTGGTTAGAATTAGTTAAATCAAATAGTAATACAGATGATCAATGGAATATCCTCTTTAACACCTAATTAAATCTTTAATTATCGTTTTCCTCTTCAATTAATTAATTTTAGTTTGTGTAAACGCAAACATTATGTAACTGATGGTCCAAAAATAACCATATGGGAGATAGGTTAGATTAGCTTATATCTCTGTCAAAATTTATTCCTAGCTATAAAGGGATGGACAAAATTACCAAAAAGAAAAGATCGGATACGTATGAATAAAGAAAGTAGAACTCTGACAACAAATCTGAATACATGTGGTCCTTATGCAATAAAGCACTTGGCAAAATTTCATTTGCAACTTGTGTTAAAATTAATAAAAATCCATCGCAAGAGTCTACGCGAATAACAATTTTTGATTTTATTAAAATAACTATTTAATATTTTGAAAGAGATAAAGAAGCAATTGGTTTGTTCATACTTTTATCGAAAGCATATGATTGCGTTGATACAAAATTAATGCTTCATAAGCTAGAGGCTTATGGAATAAGAAGTGATGCGTTGAATTTATTTTTATTTTACCTCGCCTATAGATGACAGCAAGTATAAATAACTTCTGAAAGTATTACCCATACCCCAGAAACATTTGTTAAGCAAACTGGAATTCCACAAAGCAGTATACTCGGACCTTTTCTTTGTGTGAAGCGATGAGAGCTATGATTGTCTAATTTTGAATCTGTCGTTAGCATTATTTTATAAAGTACTGATACACTTATATGAAAAGGTTTTCTAATACAGAAACGGGCTTTATAAATAATTAAAATTATGAATTTCAAACAAACATTATGAAGTAAAATGAATAAAAAAGAACACTTAGGTAATTAAATGCATTCTTGGATGAAGATAATATAAATTAACCTTTATATAAATCATCTAATAAGATTAATTTTGATATACAGTCAATACAGAACTCGAGGTACTTTGTATTTAACATTTCAGTAATTTTTTCCTTATCGTTTCTTTGATTTATTGAATTGGTATTGGCATTTCCTAAATTTTGCTTTAATTTGTATACAACAACTTCAAATCAGCGATTTTTTCAAAAATCTCTTCTTAATAAAAAATTATTTTACTCATTCTTCCTTTTTTCCTTCTTTCTTAGTATGTATATGTTAACAGCTTTTTTATTATTAAAAAGGTTCGTCGTCTAGGAAATATCCTTTGTAAGCAGGCGATAATGAAAGGACATACTTTATTTCAGGAATATCTGGAGGCTGTTTTGCAAGCTATTCATGAAGATGAATGCAACGTTACAGGTTACACTGCCTGGAGTTTCATGGATAATTTCGAATGGCTGAGGGGCTATACGTATGTCTGAAATGATTTGATGGTGCAACGAATTCAATAATAATTTACTTATTTATTTTCTAGTGAAAAATTTGGTCTCTACCAGGTTGATTTCGATGACGATGATAGACCAAGAGTACCAAAAATGTCCTCGTATGTATTCACGAACATTATCAGAAGCAGACAAATCGATTGGGATTACACCCCGGAAGGATTCGAAGCATGCCAATGGTGATAGAGCTTTAAAACATAAATAAAAAAAAAATGATGTGTATTTTTACAATAAATATTGTCTTTTTTATCATTTTTATTATTCATTAAGAAATACCTATTAATCATCCCATCTCTAAATAAAGATTTATAGAAAGAAATTTAAACGTCAGCAGTGTATTCTGCAATAAAAAATTTATTGAAATAAAGGTTGGCTATGCTTATAATTCTAATAATAAATGCGACATTTATTAATATATTCGCAAATAAACTCACAAACTTTACGCTACCAGAAACTGCCAGTTCTTTAGAAATATCAAATTCCTTTAATCATTTCTTTGTTTATGTAGTATTTATCTCAGATTTTTAAAATTACAACTGCCAGCAATCGTCGATGAAGAAGTTAGTAAGTACAAAATCGAGAACATCCATAACTTAATATGACAAAATACTCATTTTTTATGTGTTATAAATGATAAACTTTAGGGTTTTCGTGCATATGCAGTAATCCAAGTCATTAGCAAGACTAGAATAAAATCAATTAAATTAGACGTCTATTCCCTGGAGTTTTTTGTGAATCCAGTAAGCACAAATTTTATTCACACAGTCACTTGCCAAAACTAGATCAAGACACCTAATGTTACCAATCGTTTTATTAAGAACTTTAATAAAGAAATACAATAACATATAATTATGTTCAGTTCAATAAAATAACAAACTGACAAATATCTCATTTGACAACTGTCTACTGTCAATCATTGATTGAAGTCGCTGACAGAAGGCATTTTCCAAGACTCCCTTTGACAAAAATTGTATCTGGAGATCGTGTCGAACAGCGTCGTTCTATGTTTCTGAGGAGAAGGGTTGGACAGAGTGGTAACATACGCCCCCCCTTCTTGAAAGACGCTGATTCGTTTGATGCTCCAGATACGTTGATGTCTTTAAGGGAAATGCCTTCTGTCTAACATTATCAGCTGCGTCTGTCCTACTATTGGCTGGTCCCGGGCTGGGGCTCCTCTGTAGGTCTGAGTTGGTTTGTGCGATGCTTTCATGTCACTATTTTGCTGCGTTAACTGGCTGAAATACTGCGTTTGAGCGGCATTCAGGGCAACAACTAAAGGTACTGGACTTGGGGAGGGCACATGACCTTGTTGCATCGCCATTTGGTTTCTCTCCTCAGATAAAGGCGACCTCGTCTGCTGAATGTCCGTTTGAACACTTGGCGTGAAGACCATAGTATCGGCTAAGCTTCCCGTATATTCCTCCGTAGACCATTCGTCGATTGGTCCGTCATCCCAATTTTCCGTATGATTCGCCGTCGTATTCGCATCCCACGTAATCGAATTGTCCCATGTCTCCATTGTCCTGCTGTTGAACGTATTCCTATTGTTCCGCGGTGGATAGCTACCGCCAACTTCTAACTTACGTTCGTTTTCTTGCTTTTCTCTACCTCTCCAGCTACGGCTATGGTTGTGTCTACCGTGAAGACGTGGTGGGCCGCGGCTTTTTTTTCGAGGCTTCTCTTTAACACCCGGATGAGATTGATCATTCCAGTCGTCCACAATACCAGATTGGGCCAACGAGGAATCTGTGTTCTCCGTTTTACTGCTGGACGCCTGTCTACTTTTCTTTTCCTTAACAGTGATGTCCCACTGATCATCTAGTAACATGTCAGTTGCTCTTTCCACGTCGTTGTCGCACTCGTGTAAGGCGAAACAAACATCTACCTCGCTTTTGTGTGTCCATTCCCTAACCTGACAAACCTTCTCCTTCATAACATTTGAATCTTCCGGTTTGGAACGGGCGTTGTCACCACCACCACCTCCAGTTGGTTTGTGAACATTTGTGTGTTTTCCTGAATCTGTTTTGTCATTTTTGTGTGATTTGTCGGCCTTATCCAAGCTTGGGACCACCCGTCCAAGTTGGGCCCTATCGAAAAATACTGTTTGACGTTGCTGTTTGCCCAGGTGAAGGCAACCTCTTTGGTAATCAATTACGGCTTGATTCTCGTGGAGCCATGGGTGTCCCAAAATAATATCCGTTTGTAAGTTATCAACCAACAAAGCATTACATTGAAAATGGTATTCACCAGCGGAAGCCTTCAGGATTCCACTTCGATTCGTGGAGAAGGTGTGGTTATCCAATGCCATAGAGAATTAAACTCTCGGTGTGATGGTAATGGGCCCAGTGATCCATTTGGTTTTGATGAGATTACGGCTGGCAGCGCTGTCTACTCTGGCGAGGACGAAGCGGTCGCCTATTTTTAATCTTATGGATATGGTGTCCCCGGGCGATGCTGTGGTAATTAGGGCCGTCGTTCCTGCATTGTCTGAGGGACGGCCCCTCCTCCTTCCCCCGAATTCCGGGCGACTGGTGTGTCGTGCCGCAAAACCTGCATGCTGCTGGGGACAGTCCCTGTTGTAGTGATGACCAGGACAAAACCAGCACTTAGGTAACGACGTCGGAGTAGCAACCCCTTTCTTAATTGATAATGATCGTTGGCTAGTCTGCGGTGTTATATCACAGAAGTTCATGAAAATATTAGACCACTTTTCGACGGCTTCTTGTAGCTCTCTCATTGATGTTGGATTGGCTTGGGCGATCTGTATACAATATTGTTCAGTTAGCAGCATTGTTAAATGTTGCACCAACTCGTCTTCCCGCCATTGTGGATTAAAACGCTTACAAAGTCGTTTCTGCCTTGTGATAAATGTGGCAGGGTCTTCATTTGGTTTCTGCTTTATTTCACATGCTTTCTGCAGAGCCCTTCGTCTTAGTGGGCTCAAAAATTCTCGGCGAAAACGGTAAGCGAATTCTACTAACGTGTCGAATCCACCCGCATTTTTCTTTGCCCAGGCTAAGGCTTCGTCCACGAGAAACGGTTGCACCGCAACATCGACGTCTGTTGGTACCTCCAAGACGTGTCCGTCCAGATAAGTCAATAATCTGGTGAGGAAAACGTCTGGATCCTCTGTTAAATGGCCACCATATGGTCTTGGAGATGAAGTAGTTGTTTGGATTGGTTGACATGCATGATAACATACTTGATGATGGCAGTGGCCTACCTCCCTGATGGTTGACTGTCTAGAATTGTTAACGAACGCTTGGGCAATCGTTGGCTTAGGTACTGTTTCTGGTCCATCGTTGATGGGGGTTTCGAAGAAGGCTGTGGTAGCTGCATCTGCTTTATGGATGTCCGCAGATTTTGGCATTTCCTCATGTTCCACGTTGATGATGGTATCAGGATTGGCAATTTTGTTCTTCTCTATGGCCTGTATTCGTTCATTCATCAATTTAATTTCGTTAACGAGAATGGCCAACTGTATTTCTAGGTTAGAGGCTTGAGGTGATGATTGATGCTGTGAAGTTCCCAGATCTGGAACTTCTGATAGTTGATGCTGTGGAGTTCCCGGCTGTGGAACTACCAAGAAATCGCTGCTCTGGCGGTCCTTCCTGTTCCTTTTTCCTCCTGGCATCTTGATAGGTGCTAATGGGTCCTTGATCACTACGCGATCACAAAGCCACTAAGTTGGGCGCCAATATGTTACCAATCGTTTTATTAAGAACTTTAATAAAGAAATACAATAACATATAATTATGTTCAGTTCAATAAAATAACAAACTGACAAATATCTCATTTGACAACTGTCTACTGTCAATCATTGATTGAAGTCGCTGACAGAAGGCATTTTCCAAGACTCCCTTTGACAAAAATTGTATCTGGAGATCGTGTCGAACAGCGTCGTTCTATGTTTCTGAGGAGAAGGGTTGGACAGAGTGGTAACACTAACTATTTAAATGTCCTGGTATTGATTACATGACCATGCATTCTTATGCTTAGTCAGTAATATTAGACGAACGCATAAAGCAAGTATTGATTGCACAAATGCTCATTTTATGTATCATCTGTCGATTTATTAAACTAGAGATTGCCCACAACAATTATGTGTAATATTTTCTTATATGAGAATAAATATCCTCGAATATTTAGATAATTTTAAAAATTAAATCGTTAAATAATCATGCTAATTGCTCTAAAAATTATGCATTTTAAAGAAATAAATACCATGTACTTTCATACCAGTAATAAGTCAATTATATATTATTCTTGTCTCTTTTTGACTTCTTTCGTATATTTGTGGGCATCCTTGTGTTGGAAAAAAACGAGCAGTGTTGAAGTCGGTATTGGATGTAAGGGTGAAAAGAGGATACGAAATAGTCTCAGACCATTACCTAGTCGAAACAAGGCTATTTGAAAATATAAGAAATTACAGACTTCAAGAGAACGACATAAAGTATAAATATCGGCAGGAAATAGACGAACAATTGAAAGAACAGGTTAGGAGATGAAAAGTATGGAAGGGCTGTGGACAATTCTCAAGAACACACTTGTGAACGTAGCAAAGAAGGTAACAATACTGACCATGAAGAATACAGGAAGAAAAGATCACAAGTTAAAGTATAGATTAAAGTAGGAAAATACAAAATCCTGGACAGACTTTGGAAGAACAAGGACCTTTTCCTTGTTCTTCCATTTTTGAAACTGCTATATAGCATCTTGAAAACGTTGCGTAGGTCGGTTAGAACACACCTCCAATATATAAGAAATAAAGAAGGGCGAATTCTAACTCAGAACAGCATATATAGGAGAGATGGTATGAATATTTTTGGGATTTGCTTGAAGTCAAAACAGGTGGAGAAGTCGACATAGAAGAACTTTCGCCTGAAGAATCTGAAGAGGCAACGACAAACCTACAACTGAGCGAGATTACAGAAGCAGAGGAAAAGCTAAAACCAGGAAAGGCAGCCGGAATTGACAATGCAAAGTCAGAAATGCTGAAATACATCGGAGTTAATGGTACACGAATAATAATAAACTTAGCATGGGAAAGGAAAACAATTCCCGACAACTGGAAAATGGCAATCATCATCACCTTACATAAAAGAGGTGACAATACATGTTCTAATTACAGAGGTATCTCGCTGTTATCAGTATCTGGAAAGATATACGAAATGATAATAGAGAAGCGATTAAAAGCAAATTTGGATTCAACCTTCCAAGAAGATCAGACAGGTTTCAGGCCGGGCAGGAGCATGCAGCATTGGATATTCTGTTTAACGCAAATTTCGGACAGAATTATCGATGGTAACGTCAAAATGTATCTATGTGTAATGGGCCTACAAAAACCATTTGATACACTTCCGAGACATAAGATATGGTCATCGCTGGGAAAGAGAGGGATTAAAAAAGAACTACTAAAGGCAGGCAATATACACCAACACGAGCAACATAATAAGAACTGAAAGCGGATATACAAGAAGCTTTATTAAAGGAGTAAGACAGGGCGCAATTCTGAGCTCCTTCTCTTCATAACTGTTATGGACGATATTGAAAGAAATGCCAATAACCTAACGAAGGGTATTTATGTAGGGTCCAGAAATCTCCAATCTATAATAGCCAAGGAATTCTTGTATGCCGACGACTTGGTAATTGCAGTTACTAATAAGAATGTCCAGTAAAGACATATAGAAATATGGCATGAAACTTTAAAGAACTTTGGAATGAATATCAATAAAGGAAAAACGGAAGTATTGACAGTCTCCAAAGATGAAGAAGAAATAAATATAACAATAGATGATAATAAAAGTGAAAGAAAACGTAAAATATCTTGCAACCATAACCAACTACAAAGGAGATATAGAGGAAGATGTGAATAATAGAATAAAAATTGTAAACCGTTTATATCATGCACTGAAATACCTACATATTTTTAAGTAAGAGAGAGGTCAACAGGGAAACGATAACAAACATTTACAACACAATATTTCTGAATTCAAGAATAACTGCAGTTGAAATGGGGATTTTAAGGAGAATAGATGGTGTTACCAGACTGGATAGAATTAGAAACAAGAGAATTTGGGAAAACTAGGTTTGATACCAGCAATATAAAAAATCCAGGAAAAATAACTTAGTATACGCTATGTATTATAAGAGCAGGATTTTTCTGAAACTCTTTATAGAAGTAGAGAAGATCAGGAAACCAAATCATATACCAAAACATATACTGTTATTAATACAGATACTAAACTCATGTAATATGTAAAATAAATGATCTGGTGGAATGATTAGATGTTTTTAGTTTCCCTAGTAATTGTTGGTCAAGATAAATCGAAGGAATCTTTTCCACTACAGGTCTGCGCATATAGACAACCTATCCTACGTATATGTTTGTTGGTACTGCAGAAAAACAATTTAATAGGCAATAATGCATTTATATAACATACTGTTGTAAATTAGATGAGATGAAAACATATACTGAGAGTTCTAAAACTACACACCAATGTATAAATATATTACATAGATAAAAATTATCAAAATGAAATACAGATTTGTACACTCATTAAGCTAATTAACATAATTAAAGTCACAGCAGTCTATCTACATGATCACGCCGATATCTCCTTCTTTTCCTTCACCACTTGACTGTCCATCATCCTGCATGTCGCCCTTATGTCCAAGAAAAGGAAGAAGGAGTTCCGCTTCACCGAACAACCATCCAAATTAAAACAGCCTTCGTTATTAACAAACCTTCATGCTTTATCAACTCTTCATTTGATTTTAATTAACAGGAAAAACAAGAGAATTTTTAGAATCTTCAAATATAGTCTTACGTCTGATATTGTACAAAAAGATGATTCACTTTTGCATTGCGTATACATTTTTATGGATCAGTAGAAACATATTCTAGTCTGTTTCTTGCTCATGTGCAAATCACTAAATATTGAAGATGTTTGATTTGCAAGGACAACTGTAGCTATCTAGGGTAAAATGTGTGTGAGATAAAAGTTTTGTTTTGTCAACTCTATGTCCTTAGAGAGCAAGAACTGTTGAGTTGTGTGGCCAACCGCCAAGAGTGAAGAAATTATCTCTATTCGGCAATTCGAACTTACGTGCAAGCCTGATGATTAAAATAGTCATTTTATCATCTGGGTTAACACAAATATCTACGCCAACAGTATCTGTGCAATTGATAAATATCAATACTTTTCTAATCAATACTAACAGAAGATTATGTGCTAAATTTAAATAGATACATCTT
This sequence comes from Amphimallon solstitiale, assembly GCA_963170755.1. Taxonomy (NCBI): domain Eukaryota; kingdom Metazoa; phylum Arthropoda; class Insecta; order Coleoptera; family Scarabaeidae; genus Amphimallon; species Amphimallon solstitiale. Next base: position 22,295,859 of record OY720676.1, on the reverse strand, counting down.
GGAATTGTAACAAATCTACTTAAATAAGCAAAGTATTAGGTATTTTCCAGCAAAATTATGCGTACGATTTAAAAAAATCGCTCAGGAGTATAATCATCGAAGCCGATAAGAATGCACAAGTGTGTACGTTCCTATATATATAAACTTGCACCACCTATCAATAATATCAGAACTTCTAATGTACACTGGCGAAAATGAAATTAGTGATTTTAATTTTAGTTTTGGCGTAAGATATTTGTAAAGGTAATGAATAATTTGTATGTAATCTGATTGTTTTCAGAGCTTCCGTTAACGGACAGACATACTCTTTCCCTAACGATTTTCAATTCGGTGTAGCTACGGCATCTTACCAAGTGGAGGGAGCATGGAATATCAGCGGTAAGAGTAAAAAATTAAAATTCCCAAAGTACACAACAAACAATAACAAATAAAAATTAGTTTGAAACGGTAATATTAAATAGTTAATTGATGAGGCTGATACATGTTGAAACTCCATATTTAACTGAATAAATAAAATACGTAAACTTAGTTTCAAAAATTATTTAATAATATCACTACAATATCGTTTCGCCAAACTTTGGCTTCATCAGGTGATGAGTTACTCATCACCTGATGAAGCCAAAGTTAATTTTTGATACTAAGTTTACGTATTTTATTTATTCAGTTACGGTAATATTAATTATATATTAAAATTATTGTTAGCATTTGATAATCCCATACGACATACTGACTCAGGTTATATATCTATCATCTAATTATATAAAACAAGTTGTTGGTCAAACAAGATGTTTGAATTACACCAGATCCATTAAATTATATGAAACAGTTTGATATGTTTAAACCCGATGTACACCAGCTTAATAAGCATTTTTGTGGTAACGATGTTAGTGTTTAGCCACAGTTCCAAATTTAGTTTCTTATAGTGTGTATGATAAATATATTCCAGTGGTTCTTGTATTGTTGTATAATTATATAAATATATTTGTGTACAAGAAAATTCTGCAATATCGTAGGTTTAATTAAGGGTGCACTCAATCATATGTTCGTAAGAAAATTAACTTAAAGTCTTTTATTCAAATGTGGCATACTTTCCTTCTCAATAGTGTGTGTTTGAAAAGTATTCTCTATTCGGTATTGTAGGTAAATTTAAACAAATTATAATATAAATTAAATTTTTTTATTGTAATAATTAGTAATTATAGATATTAAAAATAATGCTCAATAATTCTTTAAACATTCAACATATATACATCTCCAAATGCGAAATAAGCATCAAATCGTTTCATTAGAACATTAAAGTATGGTTGTAACATATTAAGTACAGCTACATACAAAATATTTGAATGACTAACAGAAATTACGTATATGCTGAAGATAATATTAGAAAGAGAAAAGAAATACTGGATCGAGTTTTACACGATATTGCCTACGCCATTCTCAAGTCCCAAGCAACACTCCTATTCCCGATTCACATGTATTGAACAATCATATGCTCTTCTCTTGATTAATTACCTTACTAATTACCAAGAAATATTAACATGGTCTAATTCTGGCTTCAAACTGTCCATCTGTACGTTTAGAAATAAAACCATCAAACCATCATAACATAAACTACTTAAACAAGTCCTTGTTTTGTGTATTCTATCTGCGATTCATTGAAGAAGTACTTGCTTAGAAATGATTAAGTAATTATTAAATTGTTCAATATAATCGGTTACTATTTTTATCCATGACTATTTGAAAGTTTAAATTATTCATGTAAGCTACTCATATCAAAGTAAAATTTATTTATATTAACCATAAACATTAGACAAATACTATATTTATTTCATATCGTCATATAATTGTTCAGATCCTTGTATATCCATAATTATTATAATTTATTTAATTACACCTAAATATGGCACTACTCTTTAGAATTATTTACTTTAATATTCACTTATTCGAATAATTTAAATTATTTTACATGTAGAAAAAAATATCCTACAATTTTCAATGTGATTTGTATATTTTTCTAAATCATTTATTCAGAATAAATTTAACAGTTGTGATGCATTCAATTAAAAGTAAGTCAAAATTAAAATCGGTACTGTTCAATGTAGAAGTATATTTATTTTTAATGGAAATTTTTGAGAGAAAATAGATGATTCAACAAATTTCAACATTTTAATCGAAGCTACAACGCTTAGATTACATTTAATACAATAACAATTAAGATAAAATAATATAACGTTATTAATAGTTTGGATATCTATCCTTCTGTCCGTATAATGCAGATAAGGACCTGCATGAAAAACCAATTTAAACTGGAAAAAAGAGATTCATAGTTTGATTTGATTTGATTTTGATAATGGATAATAAAAAAATAATAATTATTTTTTATTGGTTTCTCATAATCTTCATACAACGATAACATATCAAAAGAAGAAAGTCATCATGCATAACATATTGCTGTGGTAGTTCAGTTCAGCATAATTATAAATATAATGACCATAGGCACACGTTGGGAACTATATTGTTTATGCTGTAGGTTCAATGATTTTTACTGAATGCTAATAGTTAATATAATTTATATTCGATGTATGAACTTATTTTTCAACAGCATGTATTTTGTAAGTACCTGTGAGTTCTAACAGTGTATTCAGCCCCTTTGTCTCCTGGTAAATCTCTTGCTTAGTATTATTCTGGGATAAGGTTATAATTTTTTTCTTAAAGAAAAGTCTAAGTTTATATAAAAATCATATTTGTATATTTTATTTTGAATATCAATTATAGATAGTATCGCTATACTATATCCACATTAAAATTTATAATACACGTAATTGAAAGAAAACATTTCTACCATCTTTCGGTTATAATGTTTTGTAGAATATATATTTTTTCAAAGGATAGTCATGAAATATTTTTCTTGTTTTAAACAACGATAAAAACTCGATTCCCGATAGGTAATCTGTTAATATTGAGCTAATTCTATTTTACCAGAAACATTATATTTGCACGTAATGCCCTGATAATCCAGAAGTTCGCAATGGTTAATGTTCGAAGATTAGCCTGAATTGATCACTATCCCCAACCATTCGCACGTATTGTTGCTAGCGTTTCAATACCTGCCACACAGAAACATTCTCCTTTTTAAATATATTATTATATTTTGAAATTTTAAATCAATCATAAAATGCGAGAATTAATGATGCGTGATAATGTATTTGAGAATAAACATTCGCACGTTGTATTCTCCGAAAACACCCAACACTGATCCTTTCTGTGTTATAAAAAAAACTAATGAATTATTATTTAACAGGATAATATCTATTTAACTCTTACTGCTCAACGTTATACTAGAATAAACATTTTCACGTTGTATTCTTAGAAACGCAATGCAGCATTAATAATCCTTTACAATTGAACAACTTACTTTGTTTCATCAAATATTTCTTCAAACTCTGCCTTAGGCATCTCCATATTCAAATATAAAAATTATCAAAAGAAGATTACTCTAAATAAAATGAAAATGAAAATTGAATTTATATACTAATACAAACTAAATAATTATGCGTCTAATCGTAGTGTATTTGACCCTACGTTCAAATTCTTTGTTAGCTTTTCAAAGAATTGTATTTATCCGTCGAAGTCGAATTAAGAATTAATTCATGTTCATTCCTGCTTTTGAAATTTATACCCGAAACAAAAGAACAACGGCTATCGATCGCGCCCTCCTTCTAACTAAACTTTAGGCTGGTATTGAAGCATTTTCGGTGAAATCTCAAGTTCTGCAAAGGCTGCCGTTGCACTGTGCCCAAGTCTGGAGCTATACCTAATAGAAATAATGAATTTATGCCTTAACGCCAAACGGGCTTTTACCGAGAGGTTCTTGAAACATTTCGAAAAAGTCATGCATTGAGACCAAACATCGTTGTTTTTGATAATTTCATTGAGCAAATTTTGGGTCAATAAAAATATTCCTGTGGCTCATGTTCTTTTTCCGTTTAATTTGAGTCCTTGCAACGTTTTCCTCTTCTTGAGGTTTAGTCCAGTCAAACTGTGAATCAATCTGCAAAAAATAGCGCAATTTTCTCGATAGTGTAATTAAAGGGATGTATTCTGAGGATAATTCTAGTCAAATTTGAGGCTTTTGTCTTTTTCCATTTGTCTATCTACGTTTGCCTTAATTAAGGAGTTGTAATTATTTTAAGCAGAGTTTAAAGCTTTTATTTATTGGATAATGGATAATGTGAATGAGTGCACAAGTTAAATTTTTGTTTGCTTTAAATATATGAATTTTTAATTATTTTTGTCCTGATGAAGTATGAAGCTATGTTATGGTTGAGGTAGTAATGAATGATATTTATTAGAAGAATATATAGTATATTTACTAACCTTAAGTTTGCAATTAAATGATCCAAGAGTTTGTAAATGGGGCTGTTAGCATTTTAAAGTTCTGGTATATGTTAATAATTCATTGTGGATATATTATGTGCAAACAGGTAAAGGAGAGAATATATGGGATAGATTCACACATGCGACACCAGAAAGAATAGCAGACAGAAGCAATGGCGACGTTGCTTGCGATGCTTACCACAAGACCGATGAAGATATTCAACTGTTGGTTGACCTTGGAGTGAATTTCTATAGATTTTCCATCTCGTGGTCCAGAATTCTTCCAACTGGCTACGTAGACGAGATCAACCCAGATGGTATTCGATACTATAATGAACTGATTGATGGACTATTGGATAATGGCATCGAACCTCTTGTCACGATGTTTCACTGGGATTTACCTCAAAATATACAAGAAATAGGCGGTTGGCCCAATCCTCTAATAGCTGACCTTTTTGCTGATTACGCGAATGTTCTATACGCCGAATTTGGTGATAGAGTCCAAAACTGGATAACATTTAACGAACCATCCGCTATTTGTGGTGGTTACGCTGGGGGTTTAGCGCCTAGTTTAAATCAACAGGGTATTGGTAATTATTTGTGTGCTCACAATTTGCTCATTTCGCATGGAAAAGCCTATCGAATTTACGACGAAATGTACAGAGAAACACAAGCAGGTAAATATTAATCTTTTTGAAAATTTGTTAAGCCCTTTTGCTTACTATTAATGAGCATCAATAAAACGAGTAAATAACATTATAACTTAAAATTTATTGCGAAATAAAGTGCCGTTTGACCAGTTAGTCAATTTGTCAACAAGCTAATTGAGTAGTGTTTGCCAAACTTCCTCTGCAATGGAACACCTTAATTTTGACTCAGTTATCAATTTGTTAATCTAAGTGCACTGCTTACAAATTCAACATTAGTTCCCCCTCTCCCTTTTCTATACTCCTTGGTATTAACCAATTTATTTTGATAAGAAACAGAATTATAATCGGAAAACCCCAATCTTTTACGTATAACCAATTCCATGTGATAATTTTCAATACATAACCTACCTATAGCAAAATTCATATAAAGTGTAAAAAACATCTGTTTACAGTGACGTGTTAATCTTTTTACTATTTCTACTGAATTATAACCCTAGTTTGTTGCAATTCTCACTTATTTTACTCATCTAGTGTGTGATCATGTATTTTACTACTATTTTTTTTATTTATTCCGTGAAGGAAGCGCAGCCAACCTAATTCTTTTTCCTTTATGTTCCCTGTTGATTTCATACTCATATAATTTGAATTTCTCTTGTACTCATTTCAAACTTTTTGAAGTGTAAACTTCTATGGGCGCTTTGATTGTGGGCACTGAACGAGATTGAGCCATCATGCTCGGCTATGTAACGCTCGAGTCGCCATGGTTACCAATCGAACCGTAAATTCGACAAAAATCGGCAAAACTGTGCAAAGAACTCCTCTCTGGATACGCGAAATTGAAAGCTGCCCTTTGGCATTGGTGTACGGGCGACATTGAATTTCCGGTCGACGGAGAGATTTTCTTCCTAAGTGGAGCGGTTGTAAAGATATGGGCTTTTAAAGAAGAGCGTGCACTCGATGTTTTAACAGCAAAATGGCTAACGTCAGGACGATTCACGTGACAATCAAAAAATCCCGAGAAACGTCAAACTGACAGGCGAACTGAGTTGCACCACAGATTCACTTTTAAGCGTGAAATACGAAATTTTGAAGGTTGCGAGGGCTCATCAAGACTCGGGGTCTTAAGGAACAGGCTTTTTGGGACCTTTTGTATGCTTATTTCGAGTCGGCAGTCGCACGCAATCGAAGGTACCGGCAATTTAAAGGACGGGCGAAAAATAAATATCAGATTCTCATGTGCACTGGCGATTAATGTATTACGGTCCGGTGAATTGCATCTCCACACAATACATAACGGTCCCACACATGACTTGATATTTTTATCTATACAGGGGTCGATTAATATTTTAATGATTTGAATTAAAATACGATAATTCCAGAACGTGTGTATTTTCTTAAAGGGGAAAAGAAGGATTGCTTTCGATATTTATGTGCCTCTACTACGGAATAATTTTATTTAAACGATTACGCAAACCTGCACAGTGGGCGGAGCCGGCTGACATCAATTTCTCTCTCTTCTGATTAAAATTAGGCACTTGGGAGTTTTTACGGTCGCCCATCACTAATTCAAATGTCGAAATAGAACAAAATGGCCCAAGGATTTTTTTGCTTGACGTATGAAAGTGAAATTTTAGATACGGGGGTGTCTTAGGTCGCCGATCACCAATCCATAGTCAAAATGTCAAAAAAAAAACGAAATGGCGGAAGATTTTTTTGAAAATTGACGTACGAATGTGAAATTTTAGATACGGGGGTGTCTTAGGTCGCCGATCACAAATCTAAAGTCAAAATGTCAAAAAGAAACAAAATGGCATACGAGTTTTTTGAAAATTGACGTATGGATGTGAAATTTTAGAACGGGGGTTTTGGGGGTCGCCGATCACGATTCCAAAGTCAAAATGTCAAAAAAAAAATGGTGGACGAGTTGTCTGAAAATTGACGTATGGATGTGAAATTTTAGATACCGGGGTGTCTTAGGTCACCGATCACGAATCTAAAGTCAAAATGTCAAAAAAAACAAAATGGCGGACGAGTTTTTTTGAAAATTGACGTATGAATGTGAAATTTTAGATACGGGGTGTCTTAGATCGCCGATCACGAATCCAAAGTCAAAATGTTAAAAAAAACAAAATGGCGGAAGAAGTTTTTGAAAATTGACGTATGAATGTGAAATTTTAGATACGGGGGTGTCTTAGATCGCCGATCACGAATCCAAAGTCAAAATGTCAATAAACCAAAATGGAGGAAGAATTTTTTCAAAATTGACGTATGAATGTGAAATTTTAGATACGGGGGTGGTTGAGGTCGCCGATCACCAATCCAAAGTTAAAATGACAAAAAAGAATGGCGGAAGAGTTTTTTGAAAATTGATGAATGTTTGTGAAATTTTGGATACGGGGGTGTTTGTGGTCGCTTATTACGTCTTCAATTTGGCGATTCTTTCGGCGACCGGTACATGGGAGAGCCTTGATGAAGTTTTCACTGTGGCTTTAAGCACTCATTTTTCTTGTTTATAAGCTTCACGTATAATATATCTGTTCTATTGCTTTTACTTCATATTCGGGAGATTTATAGAGTTATGTTTTGTGAATTTTTTTCTTGTCTAGAAAACTAAACATAACAGTTCAGGTATTTCTTTATTCAGTGATAAACACAAATTGTTTTTGTCCGTATTAACAAACAAATGCTTTTGATTAGAAAGCGCATGCGCATATCTGTAAACGAGGTCGCCTCCTTTAGCGATAGAATATAGTCCGAAGACCAGTTGAGGATAGTTTAAAAGTTGCTAATAGACAATCAGAAGCCCCCCCTCCCTCATTCCACACGAGGTACCTGTTTTAGCAATTTTGATACAATTAATTTTGTCTAATTTGTTCCCTTACATCGTACGCCCACAATATATTTTAATATAATACTGTTGGCAGATGGTCTAATCTCTTCTTGTATTAAATTTTTTAGGTAGAGTTGGAATAACTGTCGTCACTAGTTGGTACGAACCGGCCTCAGATTCAGAGGAAGATATCGAAGCTGCTGAAAGAGCAATCCAAATGAATGTAATTATTTTTAAATACGAGCGTGATTTGATAAGTGTAGTAAATAGGTGAAATAGTGTACGTTTTGAAAGAAAAGAATTTTATTTTCCATATAGTCTCGATAGTTAAATGTTTTTTCGGAGAAAATTGATTGTTTCAATTAAGTTTACGAAACGAAACATGGGAAAATTACACCTGTCAAAGATCAAGTGTCATATTATAAAAAAAAAACTTATCAAACCATTCCATTACATTAGCATCGTAAAGAAAACACTAATTTTCTAGTTAAATAAATACCAATTACAAGTTTTCAAAATATATCCTCTTCGTCAATCAACAACTAATTTATTAATTTTTCCTTACAGTATGGCATATACGTTCATCCAATATATTCGGAAGCAGGAGATTATCCACCTGTATTAAGGGAACGTGTGGACGCATTAAGTGCAGAACAAGGTTTCGCAAGATCAAGGCTTCCTTACTTTACAGCGGAAGAGATCGAACTCATCAGAGGTTCATACGATTTCCTAGGCTTAAATCACTATACAACTTCGCTGTGTAGTTTTGCTGATTATCCCCTACGACCACCATCGCAAGCTGCCGACACTGGTGTGGCTTGTTATCAATCAAGTGAGTGGGAGGGCTCTGGTTCGGTTTGGTTGAAGGTCGTACCCTGGGGTCTGAGAAAATTACTGAATTGGGTTAAAAATGAATTCAATAATCCCGAAGTGATCATAACCGAAAATGGTGTTTCAGATAATACTGGACAATTAGATGACTGCAGAAGGATTAACTATTATAATGTTTGTATTTTTTTAATTATTAGTTCATAATTTCTAATTCTACTTCTAATTCCACTTTTTACTTCGGTTTCAATTTTTAAATTTAATACGTATCTTCATATCTGCTAAACACTCATTTACAGAGTTAGAAAACTGAAGCTGAGTCAAAATAAGTGTTGGAAGTTAAAACTTATTGTTATTTTCTAGAATTTAACACTGGAATGCTCTTATGTCTTTCACATTAATTACATATAAGCATTTTTGTTTTTAAAATAACTACATTTATAATAATTACATATATTATAGTTCATTCTGTAGCTCTTGGAAAAGGTGAATTGGTTAGAATTAGTTAAATTCAACAGTAATACTAATGATCATTGAAATATCCTCTTTAATACATTGTTAAATCTATATAATTATCGTTATCCTCTTAAATTAAATAACTTTAATTAATGCAAACGCAAGTATTACGTAACTGCTGGTCCAAAAATAACAATATGGGAGATAGGCTAGATTTGCTTATATCACTGTCAAAATTTATTCCTTACTACGTTTTTGGTAATTTTGTCCATATTACCAAAAACAGTTACGATTTCTTATTAAAAAAAAGAAGAGATCGCATACGCATGAAAAAAGAATTTAGAACTCTGACAGCAAATCAGAATACATGTAGTCCATATGCAATGAAATACTTGGCAAAATTTCATTTGCAGCTTGTGTTAAAATTAATGGAAGTCCTTCGCAAGAGTCTACACGAACAACAATTTTTCATATTATTAGTATAAATATTCAATGGCTTGTTCATAGATTTATCAAAAACATATGATGATAGAAAATTATTGCTTTATAAGCTATAGGTTTATGGAATAAGAAGTCATCCGTGAGAGTTATTTTTATTCTACGTCGCCAATGGACGACAGTAAGTATAAATAACTTCACGAAGTATTCCCCTACCTCAAAAACTTTTGTTACCTGGGATTCCACAGAGTAGTATACTCGGACCTCTAACTTTTTTGATGTTTAAGATTTTCTGTTAGATAGCAAAGCTTTAACTTCACTTATTTGCTACTACGTTGATGATGTTGAAGTTAAAGTTTTGAACAATTACAAACAAATATTCCATGACTGTAAACATACACTGTTGAGTGCTTTACCAAAAGCATATAGCTTATCTATAAAGAAGAATACACTCAATTGAAGGAGTGAAATTCATGGGTGTGTAAGTGGATGAATTTCTTAACTTTGTCATGGAATAAGAGTTATTCATAATTAAATCACTGAAGAAGCGATAAGAACTATTTATTTTCTAATTTTGAATCTGTCGTTATCATTATTTTATGAAGTACTAATACACTTATATGAAGAAGTTTTGTAATACAGATACGGGCTTTAGGAATAATTAAAATTACGAATTTCAAACAAACATTATGAAGTAAAATGAATAAAAAAAAACACTTAGGTAATTAAATTCATTCCTGGCTGGAGATAATGCACATAAACCTTATATAAATCACCTATTAAGTTTAATTTTGATGTACAGTCTTTACAGAACTCGAGGTATAACTTTGTATTTAACATTCTAGTATTTTTTTTCTTTATTGTCTCTTTGATTTATTGAATTGGTATTGGCATTTCCTAAACTTTGCGTTAATTTGTATACAATAACTTCAAATCAGCTATTCTTTCAAAAATTTCTTTTTGTATATGTAAACAGTTTTTTATTATTAAAAAGTTTTGTCATCTAGGAAATTTCCTTTATAAGTAGGGGATAATGAAAGGACATGTTTCATTTCAGGAATATCTGGAAGCTGTTTTGCAAGCTATTCATGAAGATGGATGCAACGTTACAGGTTACACTGCCTGGAGTTTCATGGATAATTTCGAATGGATGATGGGCTATACGTACGTCTGAAATGATTTGATAGTGCAGTAAATTCAATATTAACTAACGTATTTATTTTCTAGTGAAAAATTTGGTCTCTACCAAGTGGATTTCAACGACGATGATAGACCAAGAGTACCAAAAATGTCCTCGTATGTTTTCACGAACATTATCAGAAGCAGACAAATCGATTGGAATTACACCCCGGAGGGATTTGAAGCATGCCAATGGTGATAGAGCGTTAAAACATAAATAAAATTAAAAAATTATGTATACTGATACAATAAATATTGTTATTTTTATAATTTTTATTTTTTATATTATTCATTAAGGAAATACCTGTTGTTTTGTATGATAAACTAATAGAAAAGACAATAAAGCACTTAATACAGAATTGAAACATGAACACAATTGACACAAATTCACAAAACTAAATCAATATTAAATAACATCTCCCATATTTATGTAAAACTAACGTATTTCGTAACTATTTATAGACTGTCATATGTTACATTTAATTGGTATGAATCTAAAGTCCCAATGTAATAAATCGGCTTACGCGATTTACTTGTTAAAATTTTATATTTTTGTTTCATGCATTTAGTTAATTGTTTTGTATTTTTCCCAAATCATTCCATTCAATATTTCGTAAAACCCCTCTCCTTAAAATAAAAAGGGCGGCATACGTAAGAAATCTTATAAACTAAAACCACACCTATAGTCTATATACATGGACCAATGAGAAATGTATACATATTGCTAAAAAGAAATATATTAGTTCTAAGACTGTCAAGGGAAATGAAATATACAAGTACCTTTAAAGGAATGCATAAATATTCGTTAAGGGAAAGCACAAGTGTGTGAAATAAAACTATCGGGCATGAGTGTATTCGCAACTGTTGGCACCAGCCACTTTAAAGCAGACGGTAAGTAGATATCCTTTACATGAGTTTCAAGTAGTTTATTATGGGGTGGTTTGGAAACTCTATTGTTAAAGTTGCATAAGTATGTCAATAGTAATTGGTAATGCGGAAAGTACGTAGAATTCTGAGTTCTAACAGAGCATAGACCACCCGTATAGAACAACATGTGTTAGGAACAGACCTTTACTCAAGTGTGTTTTAGACATTCTTACGTCTACTGAAATAATATTAGATCGCACACCGTGGTGTCTAAATTATATTAATGACAAGACCAAAATAAGAAGGCACATGTAAAAGGCGTACTTTCAACTAACATATCCAAATTAACTTCGACCAATAAGAACTAAAAATGGGCAGTTAACTGTATAGCGTGAAAGAATTAGACCAAGAACTGATAAAACTAGGTGCAGAAGAAAAATAAGGAGTTTTTCGAAGTCCCGACTGTTCCGGCAGAAGTTCCAACAGTTCGACAATTCCGCAAAGTTGTTGAATCATCGAAAGATCTCAACCTCGACTTGAGTCATCCTATAAAACAATCGCAGTTTTATGTTGTGTATTAAGAATTCGGTCTAAGAGAGTATGAACTGCCTATAATTGTGTAACCAGTTTAATTCTTTTTTGTAAAATTGTGTTTTATAATTTTTTGCATGTGTTTCTCTTTTCTGCATTATATAAATTACGTTCAAGCTATTGTAATAAATAATTAAATTCACCAGTGAGTGATATTTGATTTGTGAGTCTGGTTAATTTGTGGTGGTGTAGACGATAGGCTGGATGACAATAAGGTCGGTAAGATGTTAATATATTTGGTTTTGTTTTGTTGTGGTTAATGTTAAATTTAGGAAAAATCATCAGCGAGATGAATATAGTTTTGCGTAAATAAGATTTCAGAGGCCGAGATAGCGCCAAGTACATTCTTTTAGTTTTGTTTATTTGTTTTATGTTTTATCGCATTCTGTAATGTTACTGTATTATAAGACAAGTACCTTAGCACTATTAAATATTTAGTTTTATTAAAAAATATATGTTTTCTTTATCTCAATCTCGTAACACCTCACGCTCGAAAAGATTATAGTTACTTGACCAGCTCGACGCGTTACTCAACAGCACGTGACACCTGAGTGGAAAAAAAAATCTAATTAATGTAACTATAGTTTACATTTGGTGGCAGCGAAAACAATATTCTCCGATACCACAGGTGCAGGTTGTTACACCTAGATATATAAAGTACCGCAATTACCTCCATTTTGGCGTCAAAGAAGCGGAAAATTTAAAAATCTGTCCGCTTTTTTTAATTTTACAAATATGTATAATATGCGAAATATTGTATTCTTATTTTCTGAAAAATTCTTGTCCCGTGCGGATGCGATACCGAGCCGACCGCGTGGGAAGCGAACATCTTACCATTAGACCAGCGCGGGTACTTGAATGTGAGTTGTCTTATCGTCTATTTGTATATATGCGTACGAATTACTAAAAGTTACCAAATCACCGCCATTTTGGCGCCGTTATAATGGGACAAATCAATTGCGGTACTTTATATATCTAGGGACTTTAGTATGAATCGAATTTATATCACCCTCTACCAAATAAAACGGAACTAAAATTTGGATGTCATGTGTGGCCAATTGGTGATCACTCTCATGATTCGTCTTATGCTATCTTTGTTATACACGTAGATAATATTTCTTGTTTCAATGCAGACTTTATTCTTTAATTAAATGGTGTACTTTGTACTCTGATGAAAGCCGATTGTATTCGGTATCTTCGTAGTAACCTTAACTTTTACTACAATATATTAGCGGGGAAAATTAATGAAAAAATTAATGAATGGAGATATTGCCGATCCCCTCTGGTGGCTATTGTCCCGAACCTTCAGTTGTATATCTATAGTATACATAATCAAAGTTTGTAAATAATTGGCATACCTAATAATTACTCTATCTCAGACATTACTTCAAATTTTCAAGGATTACTTTGATTTCAAATTTTTCTGAGCAACCGTTATACTGTGATATCACAAAGTTTCTAGGAGAAAGATGGCATTGAAATAGAAAATATATGAACTTAATCCAGCTATTACCGCGAGATCATAAATTATATTGATAAAGGTTTGCCATGGAATGTAAAACGTCTGTCTTAAGTTATATCATTGTCATACTGTCATTAATATTTGTCATTATATTAGCTGCTTTCCTTTGGCTATAAATCTCAGATAAGATCACTTCACTTTAACTGAGGTTATATTTAGACGTGTTCCATTTGTAATCAGCTGACTGAAACAAAGTGAGATTTTTGCCTCCCTTCTAACCGATTCTGAGGTCGGTCATAACTATTCTCACTACTGAGATTTAAATATCACTTGGTGGTGCTGGTAACACAATGCATTTAATATTTACATATTCTGAAATTTGGATATGCTACGCATTCTAATTGCTTTGGTTGGATGATTATGTACCTATAATATCATTAACAGTTAATTTTACAGTAGGTTATTTTATTATAGCAATGATTTACAGTAAATTCAGAGTTTGACACAAGTATGATGTAATGACAGGTAAGACACAGACTTAAAATCTCACTTGTCAAAATCTTTTAACCCAGTGAGAGAAGCTTACTTGAAGTGAGCAGAAACACTCAAATCACTTTAGCTCAGCTCAGATCTCTTGTAAAAGGAAAGCGCCTAATTTCTCTCTATAAATATCAGTATGACAGTTAATGATATAACTTAAGACCATTGAGGAAAAATACTATGGCGGGACTAAGTGTAGGACCAATATGGCTGCCTAACTTGGTCCGGACTGCTCAAAATTATAATCTGTCATCCCACACCTGTCAGGCCTACACTAACCTATGAAATGTTATTCCAGGCGAATTCTTCTTATCAACGCCGTCTCTGCTGTTGCAGCTACGTAGAGCACAAGAAACTATAATGTCTTTTAATATTTAACTTATTATATAACTGTAATACACGATGCACTTCGCAAACACTCCACTTTTTACCAATACTGCCTGTTTGACTTAAGTGTAGTATCAATATGGCGGACCTGTATCCGTTTTGATCACGTGACGTTGTCTCCCTATTCTTTCTCAATGCTCAATAATTTTTGGTCTCGCGGTATAACTAAACGGTTTTAAAAATTATTTTGTTCGAAATGCTGAAAGCATGTTTGAACATAGAGTTTGAGTAAATTCAAATATGGTTTACAATACAGTGCAAAAAACGTACATGCTTGAAGCCTATTTTCAAACTGGGGTGCAAATTGATGGAATTTGGGAGTACAGCCAGTGTGCATGTTTGGATGATTTCAGAGAACACTTTCCAGGGTTAGCTGTAATTCCTAAAATTTTTATAATTGCCTTTCCACTTTTATTGATGTTCTTTGTGAGACCGATTCTGTGGGTCATAAATCACGTACTGGTAGACCAACTGCTATATAAACTGATATATATAAGAAGTTATAAATGATGTTCGTCAACGTATGGAAAATAAAACCACTGAACCTTTGAAACGTTTTTCTCAAGAGATTGGACTTTCTTATGGAATATGCTGGAAAATTGTAAAGAAAAACTTACACAATCGCATCAGGCTATTTTGCCGGTAGACTAACCGACTTGCTTACTGATTAGTGGTTTGCAAATAATTTATTGCAAAATAATAACCTGCAATATTTGACATTTTTCTTTGATTCTTTTTGTTGAATCGTGTCTGCATTCTGCGAAACATGATGTTTGGTTAGCAGTTTCTCGCAGAAATGTTGGACCTATTTTTTTAAAAATTTTACTATTAATACTGTGAGGTATAGAAACATTTTGAATTAATTACAACATGGTTATTTCCAGCAAGATGGTGCAACGGCACACGCAACACAAAAAAATATTGCTTTTCGTCGTGAGTTTTTTGACCATCGGCTTATAAGCTTAGATACGGAAGTTTAATTTCCACCACGACCACCTTGTTTGACAATTATGGACTTTTTCGTGTTTCCTCAACTAAAGAAGAGAATATTTAAAACTCCTGTTGCTAATTTGCAAGATCTGCAGCAAAGAATTATTGTAGAACAACATTCAGCTGAGCTTGTTCTTTTATTGCATCTTTAAATGAACTGACATATTTATTGATGTCATGATGACACTATCAAAATAATTTTAAGTTAAGGTTGTGTTACGAGTATGATAATAGGCGCTTTCCTTTTACTAGAGATCTGAGCTGAGCTAAAGTGATGTGAGTTTCCCTGCTCACTTGAAGTGAGATTCTTTCACTGGGTTAAAAGATTTTGACAAGTGAGATTTTAAACTTGTCTTGTCATTATAACCGTAAAATTAATTTTTAATGTTATATCATAAGTATATATGGTGGAAACGCGTTACTTTCCGTTGCACGTCATACTAGATCTATGACGACTCGCCTTGTACATGTTGCCGGATCTATTTTTATTTCTGTCAGTGACATTTGATATAACCAAAGAAAAAAATTATTCACTATACAATTACTATAACGTAATATATTTAGTAATTGAAATGCTCTAAGACTTCAGTCTTTTTCAATTTATTTATTATATTGATTTAGATTATCGAAAACCCTTAAGTGTTTCATAACGTATCCATAATAAAATATAAAATAAACATTACTTACGCTATTCTCGTTAATCAGATGATTATAGAAAAGTTTGTAAAAAGCTTCGACTGTTTACAGAAACCTTACGGCATTATATTCAATGGACGCAAATAAATAATAAACACACTTCTAAGAAGCACTGTGCTTAAACAATTTATATCAACGTAAAAATAAACATGAAAAATTTGACAGCAAGAATATACACAACCCAAGTCTTTTTGACAGATATGATTTATCTGTCAACACCGAATTGAACTATAGTCCGTCTCAACCCTATTATGCAGTACAGGTTTAATAGGGATATTGCATCTCTTATTATCTTTAGTAGTCTCTTAATAACGACATCTTTATATTCGGTTGCCTTGTTGCAAGTTCTATTATGCAAAGTATATGATGGGTATATGAGTAATCGTTGCTGCCAATTGTCAGTTTTTGCTGTAGTGTGTAAACTTTTATATTGTCTTTAATTTATCTATATATAATTTCTGTTAAATCGTTCTTTTTAGCAAGCATATTATCTTTTTCAAGCATTTAAAAGTAAGTATGCATACCTAGATCTATAATTCAGATTAACGTGATAACCTATATACATATACATATACTTTTTACAGATTGCTACATGATATGAGTTTTGAATTTTAAAAAGTGGGACGAAAGAGTATTCTTATTGAAAGAGATGACATCATTAGGTGGAGACATAAATACTTACGAGACATCAGAAAATTCAGAGACGAAGGTATAGTTTATCATTTAATTTGTTATACTTTTATGTTCATTACGCAATTTATTATTTGCTTGTGTTTGATTGTGATTGTTTTATTTTTAGGTAGAAGTATAATATATACTGATGAATCATGAGTGAATGCAGGACACTCGGTAAATAAAAAGTGGACTGACGTTACTGTTCAAAGCAGTCGACAAGCTTTTACGTAAGGACTCAGCACTGGTTTAAAATCACCAAGTGGTCTTGGGCCTCGATTTCCATTAATTCATGCTGGAGGCGAGCAAGGTTTTGTTATTGGTGCTGAATGTACATTTCTTTGTAAGAAAAATACTGCTGATGTTCATAGCGAAATGGATGCAGATACATATGGAGATTGGTTCAAGAATAAATTGCTTTCAAATATACTAGAGAACTCAGTTGTTGGTCTGGATAATGCCTCATATCACACGAGAAAATTAGAAAAGTTTCCAGCAGTAGCACGGAGAAGACCAAATTATTGAATGGCTCACTGAGAAGAATATTCCACTTGATAATGACATGTTAAAAAGAGATTTACTGGCTTGTGTGTCAGAGGTTAGGTCTCAGTATGAGAGAAACAAAATTGATGAATTTGCAAAGAATAAAGGGCATTATGTTCTTCGGCTTTCACCTTATCATTGTGAATTAAACCCAATTGAAATGGTATGGGCACAAGTTAAGCACTACGTTGAAATCCACAATACGACTTTCAAACAAAGAGATATTGACCAATTAATTGTGAAGGGTTATCAGAATGTAACAGTGAACAACTGGCGGAATTACATTGGCCACCTTGCCAACTTGCAAGACGATGTTGAAGAGTTTATAATTAACGTCACACATTCATCATCAGATCAAGATTCTTTAAGTGATGGAGAAAAATAAAACAATATGTGTACCTACTCCTTTGTATGGTCATGGTTAGTTTTTTCATAAATGTTATCATGTATTATTAACTTGTTCTTATAAATGGGAAAATATGTTTTTGCAAAATGAATTTGTGAGGAATTTGTGTCTTTAAATATGTATAACGCAATGTAGGTTAACATATTAATATTGAATAAGACTATATAAGTCATGTAACATATTAAAAAATAAAAGTGCATGTTGTGTGTGGTTATTGTTATTCTTTTCATAAATATGTATTATTTAAGTTGTTTTTATAAATAGAAAAGTTTTTTTTTGAAAAATAAACTTGTGATTAACTTTGTCTTGGTCTGAAGTTATAGTGGATAGTTGATTAAGATGTCAATATTCAGTAACGAAGAAAATTGTATACCTTAAGTGTTTCTTTGAAATATTAATTTATTTACTCTGCCTTACTATATTCAGTTAGATTTTAAATAATTCTTTACAGAACAATCCCAAAGGATTATATTATTACAAATATTTTAACTAATCTTCCCATATATTCTCCCCTTTTAGTGTTTCAAATTACTATTAATTTTTTGTATGCAGTATGCATCAATTGAATGCCAAACAGTCGTATAGGTTATGTTTTGACTAATAAAAATGTCAGATATTGAACCGGAACTGTAACGACATTATACAATGAGACGATTTGGCAACCATGAAATCAATTCCCATAAGACCTGTACTGCATAATAAGGTTGAGACGGACTTATAGTAGTCTATTAAAAATATGTAATAAAGAAATTTAATATTGAAAAGGAAATTATGTGTTTATTTGCCATGAATGCGTATATTACGATCAATTTATAAATCTTCTATTTAAGCTAATGAAATAAATGCCCTCAAGTATAATTTAACAAAGTAACTTGTTTAGTTTCTCTAATACAGTTATGACAACATGTAAACGTCATCGATGACGTGCAACGGAACTTAACGCGCCTCCAGTATATGTAGTATATATCAAGCAACCGAAGCAATTAGAATGCCTGCAAAGTTGTTTAATGCCGTGTTATAATTGTTTCAAAAACTTAACCGGGTAGCAAAATTATAGGAGGTAAGTGATGCTACCGGTTTCTGGGAGTCGTCTGATTCTAATATCACCTTTATCATTCATAATCCACACATTTTTAGTTCGCTGAATTTCGTACATACTTTTCCGTGTAGGTAATCAAATAACAACCCTATTTTCACCTACTATTAAATGCATTTGTTACCACCACCACCCAGTGATATTTAAATCTCAGTAGTGAGGAAGGTTCTGACCAACCTCAGAATCGGTAAGGGCGCAGGTAAAAATCTCACTTCGTCTCAGTCAGCTGATTACAAAAGGAACGCGTCAAAATATAATCTCAGCTAAGTGGCTAAAGTGAGGTGATATTATCTGAGATTTATGTCAAAAGGAAAGCGCCTATTATGGCTTAAGTTCAGGCATATGTTTGCTATTTCAATGCCATCTTCGTCCTAGAAGCTTTATGATATCACGGTATTAAAGTAACGTCAAAAGTTATTCTAAAATGTCACTTTTGACGTAGAGGTTTCATTGGAAACGAATAACAAGATGACAAATAGAAAACCAGACTGCCATCTTTAGCTTCTGTTGATTGCAATCCTAAACGTCAAAATAACAAAAACCTAAGAAGTATTATAGTCGATATATTATGAATATTACTGCCGACCACTATATGTAGGTACGTATCATTTATTAGTATTTCAACATTTTGATCTTTGATATTTTTGTATTTAAATTTTTTGTTTGTTTTTGAAACTGCAGTCCCGTCTTGTATCTACTTTGTCAATTAAATATCAGTTATTGATAAGTGAATACTTCAGACCATTCTAAGATATTGAAATACATTATTTTAATTAGTTATAACTATTTTGAAAATAAAACTATTGATTTTTATACGTGATTTCTAAAAGTTATATTATTTACTGTTGTTTACAATCATAAACGTAATGTTGACATTTTTGACGTTTTAAAAGTTTGGAGTGCTACTTATATTACTTCCCGCACTAATATCTCACCCAAAATTTCAGTCAAATGTTTGTTTATTTTTAATTTTTGATAATACCTGTATTAAAGATCTTACAACCACTTTTACTTTCTTATACGTAGTATAAGGAAGTATTTAATTAATAAGACGAACAAAAACTTATTAATTAAACCCATTTATTAAAATTAATTACATATTTCATTAGAATTATTGGAAACTTGAATCCATATACCATGTGCTTGCCGGCGACCTGCGGATAGGGCTTACTTAAGATAAAACGACGACACCGAGAGTTTGTATGAGTGAGTACGAGAAAGCAATAGACAAACTGCTTTTCGGTCGAGTGTAGTGTTGGAAAAGAGGGGATTCGAGTACATTTACGCTGAGGCTAGAACAGGCTAGACTGACTCTCGTTTAATCAGGGCAATAAGGATAGATAGCAGCTGTACTGCAGTTTGTATATTGCTTTCTCGTACTAACTCATACAAACTCTCTGTGTCGTCGTTTTATCTTACATTAAGCCCTATCCGCAGGTCGCCGGCAAGCACATGGTATATAGGTCTTGCTGATGATGATCTGATGAAATAGTGATTTCTTGTCCCTCTCCATTCGAGGTGAGATACCTGGATTGCTACGGGAAGACTTTTTCCCTCTTCGTGCGCAGTCCTTGAAGTCTTTACTGCTCCATATTTCTTTTATAATCTTTTCACCAAAAAAAGTGACGTTTATTTATTTGACGTTTGCTGCCAGCTCGATATGTCAAAACCTTTGTCGAAACATTTATCATAACGAATTACAGTATCCGACACGATTATTATAACTGACTTAACAGTCTGAAGTGTTAGAATTTTGAATTGTTTTAAACGTAAAAACTGTATTCTAAAATAGGGTATCTCGTCACATTTTTGAAATAATATTTTTACCTGTTTTCACTAAGGTTAACGTAAAATTAAAAATTAAAAAAAGTATTGTAACAAGCTCGAACATGTTCGCGGCTATACCGTGAAAGGTAGCGACCACTACAAAGGATACGCCATCACGCATTCCAGAGAGAACTAGAGAATTCTCATACATTTGTCATATATGACGGTTGCAGCCGGTGCGCTGCGTAGTGATTTCCAGACATTCTAATCGTGACCTTCCAACTCCAATGCGTTCAAATTCTTCTGCAAATTCCACCGACGTGGAAGATACAAACGATGTTTTGAATGTGTCATTTTCAAGTGATCTGACGCATGTTCTTTCTGACGAACCGCATCTGATTACCCAATCAGATCTGAATCATTTGATACGGGATTTGGGTTTAACCAAAGAAAAATCACAAATTTTGGGATCTTGATTAAAAGAATGGAATCTTTTACATTTCACTACAAGAATCTCTGTATAGAAGACGCGTCACGAAAAAATCAGTTCATTTTACAAAGTTGAAAGAAATTTCTGGATGCCTGTTAATTTAGGAAAGACGACTGATGAACAGAGGGAAAGGTTTCATCAAGAGATTGCAGAACTGAAAGAAACGATATTAAGGTATATCTCATTAGAGAAGGCAAGACGCAACTTAAAAGAAAGAAATAACTCTATTTATGCAAAACTTTCATATATCAGCAATCTTCCTTTGTGTGTTGATGCTAATAAAACATTAGGGTATTTGTTATGTCAAGAGTTTTGTACTTGTCTATTTCTTTTTATAACTTCTGTGTAACTAATTTTCTAAATACAAAATTATTGTTTATCTACTAGCAGAGTATGATTATAACTCAAAACTAGACGTGGTGGAAAGATTTGGTTTTTGGTTATATCTTCAGTTAAATACTGTAAGAACTGGACATCCATTTTTACAACAGTTATTAAAAAAACATAAAATTATCGGTTAGTGATTGTTTGTTAGTTATATTTGAGTGATATTTTCTAACAACGCGTCTATTTAGTCGAGACCACATTTAAATGACGATTTTTAGATAGACCTTTTTTCGAATTAGAAATGACATGTTTACATTGTATTTTAGGAGGTTGTCACATTTATTAATAGTTAAATTAAGCTTGAAGTTTTAATAGGATAGACTTACGTAGTAGAACAATTAATTGGAAGGAATCTAGATGTTTCTCATATGATAGAAATATATTTGGTATATAGATATATTAATAGTTAAGTAGTGTTAAAGACGATAAGATGAATGCATACGTCGTAACGATATGGTATAATTACAGCACATAGATGAAACCTATTATTTTTATTTTGTTTTTGAGGTATAGTATTTGGTAAAATGTAACTTGAATTTTTTTGTGAATTTAATGTTTTTCAGAGTTCTGGTTAATTGTAAG
The DNA here is from genome assembly GCA_963170755.1 of Amphimallon solstitiale. Taxonomy (NCBI): domain Eukaryota; kingdom Metazoa; phylum Arthropoda; class Insecta; order Coleoptera; family Scarabaeidae; genus Amphimallon; species Amphimallon solstitiale. The sequence goes on along the minus strand of OY720676.1, from coordinate 22,273,625 downwards.
AAATATTCATTCCCAGATGACTTTATATTTGGTGTAGCCACGGCATCTTACCAAATTGAGGGGGCTTGGAATACAAGTGGTGAGGAATTGAGATGTTTTATTCCTTGTCTTAGAATAAGAAGGAGTGATCAAATATCGCGCCAAACTGGTGTATATTTTTAAGACATTTTATTGGTTCTTGCATAGGCAAGTCTAACATAAAAAAATAAGTCCGCTAAAATGTTATTTTATGTTTATAACCAAGTCATAGCTTGTTCTCTTACATTTTTACTTTGCTTTATTATATTTTCTTGTGTTATTAAATAAAATCCGTTACTTTTATGAACACCTTGTGAGCAATAAATTTTGGTCGTCAATGTCAAATGTAAAATTCGAACAAATTGTTACAATGTTGATTTTTGTTCTGACTGATTATGTCCGTTGTTAATGAAACGTCCACTTCAAATTTAACATTTTATTGTAAACGGAATTTGCAGTTTGTCAGAATCTTGTTTTTTGATTTTTTTTTAATATGATCTCAATATTTATTTTAACAGAGTAAGGAATATTTCTTTAATAGAAACTGGACTCTATGACGTTACAATAGCATCTCGTCAAGGACTTGCAAAAAGTTCCGTAAATTTTATTGCTAGACGATAGAGAGAGAATAATTTGCTTAAAAAAAGATCCGGACATCCAAGAAAATGAACTGGAGAAGATGAACTAATAAATGTATTTTTAATTTATACAGTTACTGTTTACATATATGTATAACACAAGGACTTCAATAGACTATGGAAATGGTTATGTCTGGTTTAAAAACCTGCAAAAGAAAAATGCAGTGTCAATATTGTTTACAGCTTTCTGTAAATCAACGTACTACCAGAAGAGAGAGCCTGGATGGAATTTGGAGACGGTGTGACGGGGGCGACTGGTCTTTGTGGTGCGGGATCCGTGAGAAAGATTCCAGTTTTCTACAATGTGTTTTTAGTATTACTTTATCGAGGTATTTCTAAAAGAAAAATTAGGATAACTTTAGTAAATGGAAAAAGGAAATATATAACAAATGACGAAAAAGGGAATACGTTCATATACAAGTACAATGAGGGTCTATATTAAGAAGAAAGGAAAATATACCTACCGTAGACGAAAAATAGCAAGTTTGTGAAAAACTTTTAATAACAAACAATTCAAGGTGCCGACATTAGTGTATAAACTGTCAAAGACAATGTGTGCGTGTTGGTGTAGATACGACAACTTGAAGAAAACTAACAAGAAGGATTTCATCACAAACGTTTCAAAAAATCAATGCCAACCTAAAATCTAGTTTGACAAGAGAGGCGTTAAAAATTGCCGATAGCAATTGTTTTTTATATATAAACGGAAAACAAGAATCGACTTGTTGGAGATTGAATCTGTACTTCGAGTTACAAAGACGCTAATTTTCCAAAAAGAATAAAATTTCTTGAGATAGCAAAAGTGAGAGTAGGGTTAAAATACACTACTTCTAGCTCACAATTAGATTAAATGAATTAAGTTTTTGAGTTTAATTTTAATTTAGTTTTCTTTTATTTAAATAATTACATTCAATAATTTTTTTTTATTACTAAGTTTAAAATGGAGGATGTTAATATAGTTGAATTTGATAAAATATATGACGAATTAAAGTAAGTTTTGAAATAAATTATTCAATTTAGGATTAATTAATGGTGCAAGACGTACTGACAGTACTATGTGAAAATATTTGCTTTTAGTAAAATGTTAAGCATCATTAATTGTATGAATATTATCTTTAAGTGTCATACTGTCATTAATATTTGTCATTATATTTTCTTTCTAACATCTTGTAGTTTTTCAATTATGGTTTACACCACAGCCCACAAAACTTACATGATTGAAGCGTATTTTAGAACAGGTGTGCTAGGTATTCGGGAATACAGTAAGCGTTCATGTTTGGATAATTTTTGTGAACACTTCCCAAATTTCGCAGTAGTAGAGCAAGATTTTTATACGTGCCTCGCACATAGTGTTGGTGTATTTCGCGAAACTGGATCTGTTACTTATAAAAAAGATGCTGGTAGGCTGACTATTCGTACAGAAGAAGTTATTATTGGCGTTCGTAATCGTATTGAACAGGACCCCACAAAATCTTTGAGACGCCTGTTCCAAGAAATTGGAGTTTCTTATGGAACATGTCGAACCATTATCAAGGAGAACTTGAACATGCATCCACATAAGATGCAATCATATCAAGCTCTTTTGCCAACAGATCACTCCAGACGCCTTGCTTACTAATAGTGCAAATGTTAGACATTTTTTGAACCTTCATTTTCCCAATCGTTGGATCGGCAGGGATGGACCACAAAATTGGCCACCTAGGTCACCAGATCTTAACCCTTTAGATTATTGTTTGTGGGGTTGAATAAAATCTTTACTTTATGCAAAAGTGGACACGAGAGAGGCACTACTAGATCGTATTTTTAATGCTGCAACTACCACAAGAAATAATCGCCGATCAATTAAACATGCAACTCGGGCAATTAGTAAACGAGCAAGGAACGCTTTAAATTTGATGGTGGTATTTTCGAGAATAACCTCTGATTTAGTATTATTTATTTTAATAAATGTTTTATTTTAAATATTAAATTATTATTTATGTCTGTAATGCTTAAAAATCGGACTTGAATATCGTCGTCTTGGTGGTGAAAAGAGCTAAGCCACACACTTGCTATTTCGAGAAAATCGGCAATAAAGTTTTGAAGTTTTATGTTAAAACAATGTTTCATTTGTATCAACGTTGTTTATTTAATAATTACAATGAAATTTGATACAGACGAAATAAGACAGCTTACTTTGACATTGATTTACAAAAAATTGCAAAAACATTAAATGATTAGTGATAATTAGCTAATTATCACTTAGCTTCTTTCACTACTTAAATATAACTAAAACCACATAATATGGTAATTTTAATGGTGAAAAGAGCTAAGTGATTGATAAAAATATTACATAATATTAAAATTTATAAACATATTACTTAATACAGTCCTTATTATAGTTATTTTACTGAATCTATTCAGAATCATCAGAGTTATTGTACACTCAATGAAGTGTAGGTTTTGGTAAAATTGATGATAAACAGATGGTATTTTATTGTCTTGCACAAAGACAGTAAATCTCTTAATTTTTTTTCATCAATTGGAAGACGGGATTGGTATAGTTGGCTAACATTATTTACATTTTTTTTACGGGTAGATCTTCTAATGCACAATTGATTGAATTCGTTTAAGCTCAACTGGTTTTTGTTAAAAATAAGCAACGGTGAATCGGAATTCGGAATTGCAACGATTTAACATCTAACCGCCTCATAACATTACCATCTACATTTTTATTTCCAATAATTATTAATTTCTGGCTATACGTTTTAAAATCTTGAAATTGAGTGTTGTCCATTACTCTTACCATATATGGAGGATTGCTCAATTTTGCGGCCCTTGCCACTGTGTACTATTGATCGGGAACAAATATATCTATTTTTCTCCCTCTATTCTCGATAGTTGAATGGACACTGTCACATTCCTTTTCGGAATGTCCAGATTCCTTAAATTTTGACAAAGCTCTTAAAAACATGGCAGACAAAATCGTATTTCGGTTCTGACCAGAAACAGTGTCTGAATAAAATGTCACTTCAAACACTTCCGGAGGAAGGTTGCAAAGCAACTGCCACAAGCCCGTGGCTACTTCTGATGCTCCTTTAGTTCCATCAGTTTCATGTAATTTATGACACTTCCATTAGCAAGAGTATATACTGTAAAATTATAGGTTTTTAATTCTTTTTGTAGTACATTTGTCCAATTCCAAGTTGAGGGGTGAGTAAATTTTTTTCCAAATCTATGGTGTACGCCCTCAAGCTTAAATCATTACGAGCCCGTTCTTTATATTCTTTTTTGTATTCACGGGCTTCTTGTTTTCTTAAAATGTGTAAATTGAATTCATGTTGACAGTTTAATTTTTCATCTTCTGATTTATTTTTAGATTGGGCGCAATAATCGCATTGATCTTTCTTGGGTTTGTGAAAACCATAATTAAACTCGCTAGTAAAGATATGCTTATAAAAAGAAGAAGTGACAGGTGTCACCTGGCGCTCTTCACAGTATTTTAATAAAGTCCCTATAACCCTGTCTCAGAATAAGAAGGAGTGATTCAAATATCCCGCCAAAACATGGAACACATAGCTTAAAATTTAGTAGACAATTTGACATGACATCATGACAATTGAGGTTAGAAGAACTGTATTAATTCTAACTCAGGATTTAGCTGTTTTGTGTTTCATTTACTACTTTCATTAAAATAGATGAATGTGCCGCGTTTCATTCTACCAGTCGACGCAGCAATACGAGTGCACGGCAATTGGAAACTGGAGAGTAAAGTTATAAACACAAGTAGGTGCATACATCTATAATTTGATGAATACAAATCTCTTAACATTCAAATCTGTTCATTCTAGTTTTACAAAAAATTTAGAAGAATCTATGGATAAAGATATAGGCCCAATTTGCAAATGAAAACAGACTTTGTTCTGAGTGTTTTGAGGAGGATTGCCTTTATAAAAATATAATTACTGCACATTTTAGTGAATGTGCTATATCAACATGAAAATTGTGAAACAAGTCTATTTATTATTGAATATTTGTATCAGAGAGCAAGAATGAATCAAACCTTTTATCTTTTATCAAAATGTCCTTAAGAACTTGCAGAAAAGGTTTTGCTTATTAGTTTCTATTTTAAATATCAATAAAGAACTTATACGGATAAATCAATCGTATTACTGCTACAAACCTTGAGGAGATAAATTCAAGCAACTAGTCTAGGAAATGTGAATCTTGCATACAACAGTAATAGAAAAATTTACATCGGCTGAAGTTGTTTACACAAACTGCAAAGTAATTACCTACACATTACTAATTATTATTCCCTATTAAAATGTGTTTATTATGAAAATATATAAAGTATAACAAATATTTATTTCTACTATATATTGAAAATTAACAATAATTTAGTGTTCACATCATGTTAAAAAGATTAAAAATTTATATGGTCGGCACAATTTCTCCAAATACTTGTAACATTTGTAATTGCTTCTGTCAAAAGTTATCATATAAGTGATATTCTGAAAGGGGATTTTTTTGAAGCAACTTCATCTTATGGGTCAATTCAGATCCTATATGAAGTATTCTTAATTGCCTATCTTTACTGGTATGGCTATTTAATCTTACAGGTTTTCAACAAAGCTTGTCGTGCACTCTTTATACTTGTGGTAATCCAACCGTTTGACATATCTGAAATATAACATGTATATGAACATGTGGTAATATAATTAGTATTTAATTAACACTTACTTGAAATTAATGAGTCAATTCTAGAATATGTGCGAGTTGTCCAGTTCATTTATGCTACGAACTCATCTATAGTTACTTTTGCAATGATATTAATTGTTGAATGTTTGATTTTTGCACTGACGTACAGTATTTTTGACAGATTCATCAAATTCAAAGTGTAAAATGCATGATCACTTGTTCCTTAGGTCTTAAGCCGTCTGATCAACCCATGCTCATGTTGTACATAAAAGTACCGATTTTATTTAATAACACATTAAAGTATAATAAACCAAAGTAAAAATGTAAGAGACTAGGTTATGGCTTGGCTATAAACATAAAATGACGTTTTGTCAAACTTATTTTCCCATGTTAAACTTGCCTACGCAAGAACCAATGAAATACTTTAAAAATATTCGCTATTTTGGCGCGATATTTGAATCACTCCTTCTTATTCTGAGACAAGGTATAGATATATAAAGTACCGCAATTACCTCCATTTTGGCGCCAAAGAAGCGCCAAATTTAAAAATCTGTCAGTTTTTTTAACTTTACAAAAATACAATAGTTGTCAAACAATATGTCAAAAATGTATTCAAATTGTAAAATAGCTTATTGATTTCTTGACAAAATACGAAAGTTTTCTAATTAAAATTTAGAAAAATATAATTGTGATTGTGATAGTGTCGTTAGCTAAAGAGGACCAATCGAAAAGCAGCAAGGTAGTGTATATGTGTGTGCATGATTTTTATTATTTATTACTCAACAGAAAATCCAAGTATAGAATAAATGTACAATAGAAAAGACAAAAAATATATATTAAAAAGGTAATACATATAAATAACAAAATATAGAACTAAAAATAAGAGTAGATACATATAAATATTATATGTATATTAATAAGTTTAAGTATGTGTTATTCATTATTAAAGTAAAGATTTACAACACGGTTTCTTGTCATCCTTCATTCATTCAACAAATTATGATCTGCCATAATATATCTTACTGGCACATCTTCATGGACTATTTCTTCATTTAGTAGAATATCTGCAGTTAAACACATGTTATGTAATACAGATCATGCATTTACAATAGTGCCCATAAATTCGGGGTTATACCTGGAGCTCCTCTCCTTTAATGAGCATCGAAATCGGGTTTTTCGACAAACCAATGCAGCGTTCAATACAATTTCTAGCTGAACTGTGAGCTCTATTATACATTTCTTTAGGAGAATTTGGTAGAGCATCTGGCACAGGTGTTAACAAATACTTCCGATTATCCAACCTGTTTAATTCGAATTGGTCAAGTTCGAAGTGTGTCTGAAAATTGCAAAAAAACATCTTCACATTAGGTAACATTCTGCAAGTGAACAAGAATATGAAAGAATTGAGCAAATATAGGATTACCTCACATAACAAAGCTCGTTCAGGCAAGTCAACTCGATTGATAAATGCAATCCATGCTTTACGCCGATCATCATTATTTGATGTTGGTATTCGGAAAAACCGAAATCCGTTCTCGCCACGGTTTCGACATCCACTCAAACAACAACTGGGCATGGTCCCAACGCACGTAATAATCTTACTCTTTATGTCATTACGTCAACAGCGATCAGCTGATTGCTCCGCGTGTCCGGATACTACCAACTCAATCACTAAAGTCCGCAAAAGTCACCAAATCACCGCCATTTTGGCGCCGTTATAATGGGACAAACCAATTGCAGTACTTTATTATCTAGGGACTTTATATTTTAAGTAATCTTGATACAAGCGATTTTCAGAAAAGCCAGTTGGGAGGTACATCCCTTTCAAAGAAGACCGACAATAATGGGATACAACTACTGAAATTGAATTTATGTGACTCCGTACAATCTCTTTACGGTCTTCTGAAATTTTATTGGGAGCAGGATTTAAACCTTATTTATCTTCTTCTACAATTTCACTATCCAAAGTCTTCTTCATCACTATTTCAATTTTCTTTCCGAAAATATCTAAAGTCCCTAGAAAAAAGTTTTTGCAAACTTGGTGCGTTCTCCTTGTAGATGTCAAAGTGTGCACTAAGGTATGTTGCCTTCTTGAGGAATTATGTGCTTGATCAGCTATTGCATATCGTCTTTTTGGTACTTTCATTGAGACACATTTACTAATAAAGCTCCATCTAGATCTTTCATCGTTAAGAGATAAATAATCTTGAAATATTTGTTCCCTTTCGTGCATGTTAAAGTTTTCATTGCAGTTATAATGACGTGTACACAACACTACTTTAACAGCTTTTCCTCTCACAATATTTTCTTTGTGGGATAAGTATTCTTTGCCTGCAAGCCTCAGCTGGCGTTCTTTATTTCTTTTCTAAGTTTCTGTTAAAGGCTTCCGTTTCTTGTTAACTGTTTGTGTTGATTACATGCAAGTTCTTCATCATTTTGTATTATTTCTTGCATAAGTGCACTCTTTCTTTTCTTTTTTCTTTGAAGTTCTAAATCTTCGCTTTTAGGAGAATCAAAATTAACAGAAGTAAAGTGTTTTTCAATGTAATCGGGATCTTCATTTGAGTCTGAATTAGCAAAAGGGTCTACAGCACTTGTATCTAATAAAATAAAAAATTAAAGTATAGTTCAACAATCAACAATCAAACTACAGTTAGACTGTTTTTGGTTTAATACAGGGTGTCTGGTGGCAGATTTATATTTTCAAACTTAAATAAAAAACGTAATAATTGACACAAAGTTTTATTAAGAGCATTGAACGATAGAATAGAAATGCGGATTTTATTTTTTAAAGAGTATGTCATCTAGATGTCTACCGTTGAGTTGAACACACTGTTCAAAACGGAGCCTTGTGTCCTGCTCCACACGCTGCAGTAAACTTGGTTCAATTGAGCTGATATCTCGACGAATATTTTCCTTTAAAGCCGCAAGAGATTGGGGATTGTCATTATAAACCCTCTCTTTGAGGTAGCCCCATAAAAGAAAATCCATGGGAGTCAGATCGGGCGACCTCGGTGGCCATGGGATGTCCCCAAAGCGACTGATCAGTTTTTGGGGGAAATTTTCCCGAAGCACATTCATCGAAGCTGTGTCTGTGTGTGCAGTCGCCCCATCCTGTTGAAACCACGTGTGTGAAGAGTACGATGGATGAGCTCGCAGGTTTGGCAAAAAGAATTCCGTAATCATGCGTCGATAATTTTCACCATTGACATTCGTCGCCTGGCCTCTAGAATTTTCGAAAACAAATGGTCCAATTATCCCATGCGTGGATAAGGCACACCAAACAGTTACCCTGAGGCGATGCAATGGTTTTTGATGTTTCAATCGAAGGTTGCGGGTTCTTGTTCTTCTAGTAACGGCAGTTTTGCTTGTTGACGTGGCCGTTTGAGTGAAATTAAGCCTCGTCGCTCCAAGAAATGGGATTTACAGTGCGAAAACGCTCCAACATCGTTTCACAAAAATTTTTGCGTAAATCAAAGTCACTTTCTTTCAGTTCTTGAACGATTTCAATTTTAAAAGGATGGAACTTCAGATCCTTTTTTAAAATTTCATGAATAATCGCTCTTGGAAGTCCCAGTGAGGCTGCTCTTTTCCGTATTGAAAGTCGGGGATTTTCACGTAAACTTCTTTCAACCAGTTCAATGTTTTCGGGAGCCCTTGAAGATCGACTGGGCCCTGGCCGTGGGACATTCATAGCCGAAGCAGTTGCGCGGAATCTCTGCACCCACGAACGAATTAAATTTACACTCGGTCCATCACGTATTCGCCGAATACCGAACTTTGAACAAAATTGTCGACGAGCAATTACGTAAGAATCATTACTCTTAAAAAATGTCTCCACAGCGAACGCGCGATGCTCACTCGCCCACTGCGACATAGTGACTGACAAATCCGCACGATCGATAATTCCAACGGCGTCACGCTCCCCCCGCACCGTTTATTACTTTTTGAAATAATCGTATTTATAAATATAAATCTGCCACCAGACACCCGGTACATTTATTGTTTAGGTTTGTATGACACGACGAAGTATTTATCGCAAAGTTGTCTCATTTTATAAGAAAGATTAAAGAAAAAATATCTCCGTGTTAAACCGTCGTCATACACTGCTTTAAAAAATGAGTAGCAATAGACTGTGATAGTAATAACACCGCACATACTTACCACTAACTGTATTTTGTAAAACTCAATATTCACATTCCCTCTCATTGTTGTTTTGTTTAATACCTTTGTTGTTGCCGTGTGAAGCATCTGTCATCTCTTCAACGTTTTGTCCATTTCTATCTTCTGTTGCTGAAGGTGCTTCTAGCTCACTAACATCGTTTAAATACAGTTCCACCAGCAATTTACCTCGCGAATTGTGTGCCATTACTTACACTAAATATTTCCAATATAAAACTAAAGAGACGGTCTTTTTTATTGCGGCTTACCTCTGTTCACCACCAAAAGAAATTTCATACGGTAGTTGGGGATGGTAATGGTGAAGAAATCTATACCGCTTATACACGTTTCACCAGTGAAAGAAATATACGTATTTTCATTTAGCTTCTTTCACAGTTTACCCGAATTTAAGGTTACAGTTGAAGAATCACTTAGCTTTCTTCACCAATGTATTTTCCATAGTTATTAGATTGATGTGTTGTAGTTAACTCATTTAACTCAAAAAAGTGACTTAGCTCTTTTCACCACCAAGGCGACGATATATTGGTTTATTTCACTTGTTTTGACACTCTTAATATACTCTTGAAGTACTTCCCTTTCCTCCTGAAACACCTTGTATATGGGGCTGTAACGTTTAAATAAATATTATAACTTGTAGTTGCGTTTAGATATTTGCAATGAATGTAATTTCTTTTAAACAGGCAAAGGCGAGAACATATGGGATAGGTATACACATACATATCCTGAGCGCGTAGCAGACGGAAGCAATGGTGACGTTGCCTGTGACGCCTATCATAAAACTACTGAAGACGTTCAGTTATTAAAAAACATGGGAGTAAATTTCTACAGATTTTCCATGTCGTGGTCGAGAATTCTTCCAACCGGATATGCAAACGTAACCAACCCCGATGGACTTCGGTATTACAACGGACTGATTAATGAATTATTGGCAAATGGCATCGAACCTTTTGTTACCATGTACCATTGGGATTTACCTCAGCCCTTGCAGGAAATTGGCGGTTGGACCAACTCATTAATATCGGACATATTTGTCGATTATGCTGATGTTCTTTACCACCGTTTCGGCGACCGAGTAAAGAAATGGATAACATTCAATGAACCAGCCGTTGTTTGTTACGGTTATGCTGGAATAATGCCACCTGGGTATAATCAGACAGGCGTAGGTGATTACCTATGTGCGCATAATATATTAATTGCACATGGAAAAGCATATCGGGTGTACAATAAGAAATATAGGAAACAACAAAAAGGTAAATATTATCAATATGATTAGATATTTTAGTTGTAATATAGTACTGTTTTTATGGGCCAAATCAAATTTCTTATATGACATGCGATACTATGCAATGAGCATTTAATGATAGCTATTAAGACACGAAAATGAACATTACAATACGAGCCGAAGGCGTGTTGCATACACTATTTCTACGACCACATAATAATACATTATTTTTTGAACATTCCATTTTATAAATTGAGCGTAAAATTTTCCATACGTTTTTGCGAATTTAGCTGGTAATAAATTGCTCGTGGCTACTAAGGCTTATTCCATAATTTCTGCTGGAGTCAAATTTTACATTTCACTGTAATTATCCCTTATTTTTACCGTTTATATTTTCAAAGTATGGGAGTAGAAAAAAATTAGTAGAAATAGATAAAAGCCAATATAGAATATGATGAAAGATACTAATGCAGATGTCAATAATGTGCGAAAATGCCGGTATATATCTATATACACTGAAAAAAATCTGTAGGAATTTTCACTACAATTGTAAAAAATTTCCATAAAATTTGTAGCACATATAAGTGACAAGTACAAGTTGTAGGAAATAATCCTATTTATTTATTGTAAACATAATGTATTTTAATTCACTACATCATATAGGATTTTCTACTAAAATGATATCCATGAAATACTCTCCAATATTCTGAAAGTAAATGCGACAAACACAGTGATTTATTGTCTGTCTGTCAGTGTGTGTTCGTGTGTGACCACAATAACGGTCAAACCGCTGTAGCTATCAATTCCAATTTTATATTTACGAATGTAATCTCCCTCTTGAGATATGATTAGATTTTCAATAAAATCGATAGACCGGAAGTAGTAGTTTGCATCAGTGAAAAAGTCGAATTTTACCAATATTTCGTCAACTGCTAAGTTTAAACAAGTTTATAAAAATTTCATATGTACTCAAATTTGAGAAGAATTGTATTAAACAAGTTCTTCGAAATTTCTACCGGACGTAGATCTTTTACTCTTATCGAAAATCAGTTTTTTACGAATATCTTGCAATTCATGCGTTCTGAAAGCACTGAAAAATCATCACCAATGAGAATTGATTTTTTGGTATTTTCTAGTACATCCGGGGCAGCAAAGAAATGATCCGTTTCTGGTGCCTAAAAATATTCCCAAATAGGAAAGAGCTTCTCCAAAAATTCAGTGCATAACGCAGCCTCGATTCCACATAGGCGTAATAGAAAGATTTCAATGAAAACGATAAAACGTTGTAGATAAATGTTTTACAGTGACTTTAGTATATTCACTTCAAATTATCCAGTATATTTTATAATAAAATGTAATACTTACCCTTACATAATTGTACTTATCTCAACTACAATGCTATGAGCAGTAATCTACTAGATTATGTACCGGGATATCAACAATTAAATTGGTCAATGGTGGTCATGGATTTTAAAATTATTGTCGTAGCGTGCATCGTACATTTAGGTATGTCATAACTTTTTGAATGTCAAAATCTGTCAAGTTATTGTGTTGAAGTTTTCTAATCCTGCACGGTTTTTGAATCATGGTTCTCACCACAGAGCACAAAATTTACATGATTGAAGCTTATTCGAACGGGTGTGCTAGTTAATGGAACTTGGGAATACAGTCAACGTTTGTGTTTGGACAATTTTCGAGAGCACTTCCCAGCCGTAGCAGTATTACCGGACAATTTTTATGCGTGCCTTACAAATTGTGTTCAGGTGTTTCGCGAAACTGGTTCTGTGATGCATAAAAAAAGGTGCTGGTAGACCAAGATTTCGTACAGAAGAAGTTATTAATGACCTTGTAATATCAATAATTAATATCACCTTGTTTGACAATTATGGACTATTTTATCTTTCCTTATTTAAAAAAAAAGATTTTCGCAAATCCGATACATAATTTGCAAGAACTGCAACACAGAATTGTTCAGCAATGTGCAACCATAACGCCAGAAATGCTGCAAAACGCTTTTCCAAGCATGAGGAGGCGCGTAAACTTGTGCATTGAACAAAACGGGAGACATTTCCAACAATTATTGTAATTTAGCGTTTCTGGTTAATAAAAACGTTATTTATTTCATAACTTGTAGTTCATTATTATTTTACAGCTGAACTAAGTAGGTAACACATTTGTAGGTTATTGATAATGTCAGTGTAGCTTGACAATGATTGAATTATTTCAAAAGGATGATTTAAAGTAAGACAAGCGTTTTACATTCCATGACCAACATTAACCCATTTAATTTTTGATATCATAGTATAATACTCTACAATATTGTAGTGTTTTCAATTTTATGAAAATATTACACTACACCTGTCCATAGAAAAAGAAACACATTGCCATTGTAGTCTTTTCTTTACCAATGTAGAACTTTATCACCACAATTTATTATTTGTTAAAAAAGAAATAAAATAAGTAAATTCTGATTTTACAATTTTATTTTAGAAACAAAAACACATACTCAAAAGCATATTTCGACAAAATAATCTCCATCTACTACAAATGTGATTCTGTAGGCCAAACACATCAATCTTGATGTTAAATTATGATTTAAAGAAGAAATAAGCACAAAGTTCCATGTTTATCAAAAGGATTTCATTTAAGGTGGCTTCTATTACAGTCTTTATACTTGCACATATATATGTTGTTCGTAACTAATCACCCATCATATTAATACTAGAAATCACTACATTTACAGAAACATAATTTTTATTCTGTGGTGTTAATTTATATATATATTTTTTGTATAAACATCTACACACAATCACATTCATTAGGGTATTTTGCATTCACTTTATATAAAATGTCATTTACTCTTACGAAGTTCGATAATACTTTGAAGGATGTACTTGCCACGATAACAGGTATAGGCTGTGCGTTTAAATAGTATCTTAATAATTTATTTCTTCTCAGTTCTAAAGCCGCACTCACATTACTAGATTCACCCACAAGCAGACAGCAACTCCATCCTGCACCTCTTCCTTCGATGGCAGCCAGTGCAAACCAACTTTTGGTTTTCAGTACAGATGTTTTGAATAGGAAGGGCAATAGCCTTAATGGTGTTGTATAGCAAACTAAAAATTTCGACGTCTTCGCTGCGGGTATAGGGGGGTTCTACTCAGGGGTGGAGCTTGCCAATACCCCACTACCACGTACTGTTTTGCTAAATGCTATAGTAAAAATCTAAATTGTATAGTTTCCAGTTTATAAGTACCGCCCTTATGGAGCGATGCATTGGAAATGATATACGTCTGATGCGTTAAGTGCTAATTGTCTCTTTTCAGGCTACACATACTCTACGTAACGTAGGTGCTAGTAATATTTTGTATGATTTATTTAGTCTGGTGTATAGGCGCCACAGGAATGTAGATTGTAAGTTTTTTTAGTCTGACATGTGTTCAATAAGTTAATATGTATGTAAGATAGAATTCTGATTAAAAGAAATATTACTTAGTGCCTATGAATACTATATAATAATAATAATATTTTGTTGAAAGGCACTAATGTCATCGTCTTGATTATCTTTTCCATTGGCCGTATTGAAAATCACAGGATAATTATTTATATCTATAGGTACTATTATAATACAAGGTGGCCGGCGAGAAACCTCGTACATGAATTCAATGACTAAAGGGGCACACACACTGCGGTTTTGTTCGACAGACTTGTTCGTCGAACTAACGATTTATCAAATAAAATAGTCTCGCATATTTTTTTCCAAAAAAGATGCAGAATGACTGTACTTATAATATCATGTATTGAATGAAATTTCATTGTTTTATTAATATATATAAATTATTTAAAGTTTAATGTTTATTCATTATTATTATGTAACTACATCTGTAAAGTAATAAGTCCTATTTAAGTCTGTTCTTTATTTACCATAACACGAAGAGTCATGTAGTTAAATTTTTGAAATAAAAGATATCCTTTCGGAGCAATTTCTGGTTTACTTCAAATCTTTTTATAACTGTCGGAACACTGAATCGTTTGAGAGTAATTTTTTGCTAGGTCGTAAATTACTCTTTTGAACGTCTACCAGTCTGGTACAATATCTCACGATCTGTACAGAGGAAGTAGGCACCATCTATATCCATCTCATTTTCTATATTAGTTTTACATTATTTTTAACTCACTTATAAATGTCAGTAGTATTTTATCTTGATAAGTGTAAAATAGTGGAAGAACTAAAAAGCTAGTATTATTTATGAATCATATGTAATGCTTTTGTTTAAGTTTGTATTTATGTAAAAGTTATAAAAGCCTGCCAGAGAATGTGTACAATTTTATGAAATGTAATACAAAATAATATAAGTAAATTTTACAAAAAGAAAATATACATTAATTTTATAAAGTTAAACCAAGGTTACTAGATAATGTTTTCAATTTTATGAAATGTAAAATAATATAAAAAAATGTTTAATCAAATACCTACTCAAAACCGTAACAACGATTTCTGTATTCCGAATATCGCTCGTAAAGTGAATCCCCACCTAAACAAAGTAACTCCGCCCTGTCTTGGATTGCAAGGATATATCAAATATTTGACTGCAGGTGGCGTATTAAAGCAGTGCCAAAAATGCATTTCGTTCTTATCGAATTACACATTTATCTTAATAAATACGAAAAAATTTTGCTAGAAATTAATGTTTACAATAATATGTTATACGTCGGTATGCATTTTATTTTTCGATTATCTATTTATATTTAATATTTTATAACAATTGATAAAAAATTGAAAAAACAAAATGCCTAGGGACGTGTAGATAAACATTATAAGAATATTTCATCTAAATCATTTTTGCATAAAATTTAAAGATAGCCTGTAATCTGTATACCATAAGACCGCGTGCGTCTGCATTATCGCGATACCTGTAGAGTAAGCGAAACAGATAGAGATGTCTGTGTATTAGAACGGTAAACAAGTGGACGCAGTGTTATACTGGATTACAACAGAGCTAGTATTTCGCATATGCCTATGATGCACTCGTATTTGTCCAAAAAATCCACATTTATACGGTGTAGTCCGGCAGTCGCATTCGCCGTCGCTTCCACATATGGGCGTCAGTTCGAGTTTTATTATTGCTTAAGAATAACATTTTTTTAGCTAATTACAGGTTAATTGCAATGTTGAATTACAATTCTGTTTTAAGAAGTAAATATTTTATGTTTCAGTATTTTATTATAGCTGAGTTTTTAGATTATAATATTTGTTGAAAAATATTATTTTAGTTAAGAAGTTTATTTTATTTTAATGTCTAGGAGTTGTTTATTATTTATTTTTGCTCTTTTATGTTGTTTATGAAGCTGTGATGAGTTACTTCACTGACATATTATCAGTAATTATCTGATGCTTCAAACAACTACAAATAATTACTTACAACGGGAACGTAATACCTATTACACTGCTTTTCACTTGTTTTGCCTACGAATACATTTATACGTATAACTTATACGCCCGCTGTCGGTGTGGCAATTCAAGTTGGCACGCCCATTTATAGTCGACCAGTAGTTACTAATACATGCATCGCGCTATGAACGGCGGCCACACGGTATATTTGAAAATGTATCTATACAACACCCTTAATGCTCTAGCTGACTGGATATCTGTAATATTCAAAATAAAAAATAATTTTCGTGCAACTTACACGACACTTACAAAGTAGAATGTTTGACTTTGAGTAAAAAGCTCTTACAGAACATGAATGAGGAATAGAAAGCTAAAAATAAGTATTTCACAATTATAATACCTATACAAGAGAATGAATATATTCTTACATAAGGTAAAATAAAGAAATTACACAGTTCTACTTAAACACACATATGCTCGAAGTTAAATAATTGAATATCTATTTTAATTGATATATAAAATTAGGTATATGCAATATTCCATAATTGATTAAAACGTAGTACGCAGATTACTATATTTAATAACATAAACTAAATAATTCTAAAGATATATTGAAAGTACTACCTTTAAATGTTAATATTGGTTCGTTCAAATTTATTTCTCTAAGAAAAGGTCCCGTAATTGTTTACAATAAACAGCGTGCGTACCTCTCAAAACCGCACAATCGCAATGCACGGCATATATAAAATATACACTTGTATAATAAAACAAAGCCAAATGATATTCCGGGCACACCAAAAATAAAAGGCTCTAAAACTTGGGGTCTTGCGGGTGTTGATCGGCAAAGGGTGAAAAATTTTGCTTGCACGCTTGCCCGTCAGTTCACCGGTTCTCTAAACTACGAATGGTAATGCACATGATGTCAGTTCTATATTTAGAATAGACTATTTTGTGCAAATTCTCAAGACATTATTGTATTCCCAAGATACAAAGTTAAAGGAGAAAACTAGACACATCAAGATTTTAAAAAACATATTATTATATTTTTAAACTTTTACGAAAAATTGGTATATATTTTACTACAGGATGTAGTAAAAAACTGCTTCTTGCAATTATTTGTTAACATTAGTTAATTTTACTACACTCGAGAAAGTGTTTTTAACACAAAAAATAATTACAAAGATTAAGATTATTCTCCTACAACCATGTTCATATGTTTGCTACAATTGTAACACTAACAACTACAAAAAGAGAATTACAGGGCTGTAGCTAAAATTCCTGAGGGGATTTTTTTCAGTGTACCGGGCGCCTGTTTAAGCTCGCCCACCGGCCATATCTCAACAACCGACGGAAAAAATCTTGCTAGTAAAACGGAACACGGGAAATTCAACAAAATTATTTTTAAGTTTCCAAAATGATCGCAAGGGGGCGCGATTCTTAAAATGAATTAAAAATTCAATAATTTTTCATTAAAATGTAGATTAAGGATAGATTAAAAGTTTTACTAGCAATGTTTTTATACAATTTTTATTTGAAACTTTTTGCTCTAACTCCCATACGAAGGGTGGGGTGGAGGGGATATGTTTGCGTACTATCAGTGATGATGTATATCTCAAAAGACAATTTAATGAGGCTATTTGACATATTTTTGAACAACGGTTATCCTAGGCATCTCCTAGGAAAGCTAATTTGCCAATTTATTATCTTTGATGGTCTGTTGGACAATAGTGCTGTGGTTTCTGATATCAAATACAAGAAATTGTCCTTCCTTGACGTCCTTACGAATGGTGTCATTAAACAATTCCAGCCGTTTAAGACTCTAAAGATAGCAATTCTAACACTAGAATTCGGAGAGTCGGTATTTCAAATAGCAACTAATTCAGTAGTAAAAAGTTATTGATAATTTTTGTTCGATTTGCAGGCCTAGTGGGTATAGCTATAGACACAAACTGGTACGAACCAGATACCGATACCAAAGAAGACAAGGAAGCTTCTGAGAGAGTTCTACAAATGCTGGTGATTATATTATAAAATACACTATAAGCTTAAACAAAATATTTAATAAAAAATCTTCCAGTATGGTTTATACATTCACCCAATATACTCAAAGAAAGGTGATTATCCACCAATATTAAAGAAAAGAGTGGGTGTTCTGAGCGTACAACAGGGTTATGCAAAGTCTAGACTACCTCACTTTACCCATAAAGAAATCAAAGTCATCCGTGGTTCATCTGATTTCTTGGGTTTAAATCATTACACAAGTTCAATGTGTTCATTTTCTGATTATGATTTATTACCTGCATCGAATTGGGCTGACACTGGGGTAAGTTGCTATCAGCCGGGTGATTGGGAAGGTAGCACTTCATTTTGGTTGAAAGTCGCGCCGTGGGGCTTGGGAAAGTTACTGAATTGGATTAAAAAGAAATACAATAATCCTAAACTGTTGATAACAGAAAATGGATTTTCAGATAGTCCTGGTGAGATAAATGATTGCAGAAGAGTCAGTTATTATAATGTAAGTTTATCTTCAAAATGAATTCTTCAAAATTAAGAGAAAATTTGCTTTTAGCAATACTTGGAAGCTGTATTGGAAGCGGTACACGAAGATAAATGCCGGGTCATAGGCTATACCGCCTGGAGCTTTTTGGACAATTTCGAATGGCTAATGGGTTACACGTTAGTTTAAGAGAATTTAATTTCAGAGATAACAATTATTAAGGTTCGATTTATTACTTTCAGAGCAAGATTTGGGCTCTATATGGTTGACTTTGATGACGATGGTAGACCTAGAACTCCAAAGTTGTCTTCACATGTCTTCAAAAATATTATTAAAACTAGAAAAATTAATTGGGATTATACCCCAGCTGGTTTTGAAGTTTGCGAATGGTCAAAACATTATCAGCAGCTACCCAACTAGAAGAATATTTATAATAAAATGAAGATGTTTTAAATTTTGTTCTCAAATATGTGAAAAATTCACATCAATAAATATAATATAACAGTTGTAACTTTTCCATTTATTATACTTTGCCAAATTTATAAATTCAATTTGTAAGGAAGTAAAATAATGATAATTTCATGTCAACAAAATTGATATTACGTTTTGTAAAATCGTTGGGTACATGCAGAGAAATATTGCTAGTTATTGGCCTGCAGTTCCCGATTGGGTGGATTGAGAAGTCCAATCGGTGCTGTGGCCGCTCCCAAGCCCGGACATAGAAGGAGGGATCCTAGGTGACGTAAACTACCGTCCTAAGGTAAAAGCATTGTACAGGTTGTCCTAGAAATAAAAAGACGTAGTGGCAGAAATCGGAAGCTAGATTGTGAAAAAACGTACCCCCAAAATATCAAGTCTTTATTCGTGCGCAGACGGCAGAAAAAAAAATAATAAAGAATTCAATTGGCCTTACGCCGACCCTGGGCGACTTATTACTTGTGTTAAAAAAAGGAGGAGGAATAGATACTTCATAATAAATATCAAACCATTAATTACTTTAATTATACACCTGCTGTGTGTTTTTATACACCTGCTAGAAAAAAATAATTACATTCTTGATATTTACTGTAATAAAGGCCAGAGAAACTACGATTTATTGAATATTCTTAAATAACATTATTTCATTTCTTTTTACTTATTTTTATAACGATGGTATCAAAGTTTCCTTCCGCACCACACACCACACACTAGCGTATGTCAATGCTCAAAACTATGTTCCGGGGCACGATTTCTGATGTGCCTCTTTCGAGTATGAATCGGCTCGTTGGGTTTATCTTCGCTCTATGCGCTTATAACTTCGATTTGGGGCACAAATTTGCCAGACTCCATTGCGAGCGCATGTTAAAGTGACATTTATTATTAATGATGGAAGTTAATTGTGTGCAAGATCTTATAAAAAAACCCGCTATCATTTGAGAAAAAAACTTTTAATTAAAAAGAAAAGAGGGCCTATTTCATAACTTCAAATAATCTACACTTCTACAAGTAAAACTCGAACTTACAATAGAGTATTCAATAAAAATATATACAGGAGGACGCGCGGGTTGGAATAAATTCATTTAAAATTTTTGGCTTTGTTTTATGGAAAAACTCTCGGATAGGTCGATTTTTATTTTTAGCTGCGGTTTTTCTGATGGTAAATTGATGTACAAAGGCTGGTCCAAAAATAAGTTACAACCATCAATTTTTTTTTCAAATGGAAACATATGTCTTTTATTTAATTTGCTAATTCTACATCGAATTCTAAGTATGTTTCATGTACCATGTCCTATACCCAAACTCAACAGTTATCGAGAAATGTACAATTGAACATATCAATAAGTGCATGTTCAATTGTAAATTGGTTCGTCGTTGTCGAACACTCTGTATAAACAAAAATGTGTTTAAATTGTAGAGCTTATGTTTATCTACAATTTTTGTATTAAAAATTATTCGCTTTCTACATTATTAGGTACCAGTCACTCCACTGGGACACTCGGTATAACACAGAATTTAAAGTATGGGAAAATAACTGCTATAATTACTTAATTAAATAAATATAAAATTTCAAAAGGGTACTTAAATAATTCACACTGACGATATAGCTTATATTTTATAATATACGTAAACAAAGTTAAATTTTTGTTGATTCACGATCATTTTCAATTGAAAAAGAATCCCTTATCATTGGAGTTTGTTTTTAATTTTTATATTTAAAATATCAGTAGTGAACAATATAAAATTGAAATGCATACTTTGGACAATATTCAAGGAGATTGGGTGTGATAATTACTCATGGAAACTGCCTTAAAATTACTATAAATATTGCTTAAAATTTGTTTGTTACAAAAGCACTATTTTTATTATTCTTGAGTGTATTTATAATACTTATAATATTGATAACAATTTAAAAAATCTGCTTATATAACTATATAAATCGAGGAAGCGTAACTTTGATATTGTACAATACAAAATGAAGCTGTTTGCTCTGATATTGTTCACCATGTAAGTTCTCGTTATTTTTAGTAGATAATTAAATGGGTATCATTAGTTTTTATTATTTATAATATTCTTTCCACAGAGCATTTTGCAATGCACAAGATTATGAATTCCCGGAAGATTTCAAATTTGGCGTAGCTACTGCGTCTTATCAAATAGAAGGTGCTTGGGATGTAGGAGGTAGGTAGTGCAGTACATTGCCTGTACGTGATGACTTTGTTATAATTTATTCATTTTACACCATAGGCAAAGGAGAAAACATATGGGACCACGTAACCCACAACAATCCCGGTTTCGTAATCGATTTCAAAAATGGTGACGTGGCAAGCGACGGCTACAATAAAGTCGCGGAAGACGTCCAGCTAATGTCTAACGTGGGAGTAGATTTCTACCGTTTTTCTCTTTCTTGGTCGAGGATTCTTCCCACCGGTTACGTCAATCAAATTAGCGAAGATGGTGTCCGCTATTACAATGAATTAATCGATACGTTGCTCGCGAACGGTATCACACCTTTAGTCACCATCTTCCATTGGGATTTGCCGCAGCCCCTGCAAGAAATTGGTGGATGGCCGAATCCGCTTCTGGCCGAATTATACGCTGATTATGCTGATTTGGTGTTTTCTTTGTTCGGTGATCGCGTGAAGGACTGGATCACTATGAATGAACCGTACCAGACATGCGAAGAGAGTTATGGAAAGGGAAATTTAGCTCCCGGAATTTCCCAACAGGGTATTGGTGGATATCTCTGCGGTCACACCGTCCTTCTCGGCCACGCAAGAGCTTATCAAATTTACAATGAAAATTATAGGGAAGAACAGCAAGGTAATAATAAATTTTATTTATATGACTATATAGAGCGTGTAAAAGATCTCGCAAAAGCTACACGCAACGACATTCCTCGTTTTGTTCTGAACAAAAAATGTTATTGTTAAAATATCGTATCTTGCCTCGTATGTGTTCAGGAACCATTTGAAAGAAACATACATTTGGCAACATTGTACCGCATACTATTGTAATTGTAGATACCGCTATAATTTCCGTGTTTCGATCTTCGAAAACATTTTACTCGTTATTAGTATTATCATATGGTAAATCTAATGTTTTAAATTTTACACATTACGCGAGGTATAATTTGCTCTTCAAATTACTTATTGGCAAAATAACACATATAGAAAAATGTTTAATTACAAAAGGATTAGTTCTTTATTTGGGATATATCTGACAGTTGAATAGGAACGCTTAAAATCTTGCCCGTTATTTAATATATTTTTAAATATTGTAAAAAAAATGAATCGTTTTATTCGGCTAGCTCACAATTTTATCCCAGGACGATCCAGGTCAAGATATATCAAAAATTAATTCTCGGGTATTAATTGGTACAATTAAATAAAACAAAGTGATTCTAATTGAAATTACATTTATATTTGAAACCATGATTTTGCATATATTAATACAAACACATAGAACATATACAAAATAATATCAATTTTAGTTAGAATAAACACATTAATAAAACAATTTGCTTATTTAATACTAAAACATTAGTTGTGATTTATTTAACTATTATCATTTCTACGAAATAATAAGTATCATACATCATTTGTTTTCCGACGCCCTGCAGTATTTACATAAATACTAACAACGTACGCCTTGATTGAAAACAAACTAAGCTGATGCACTCAAATTCATAAACAGGAACTGTCAGTTGCTAATCATTTTGACATTTGAAGATTTTAAAATTGTGATTGAGTTGAAAATATTGAGAATGCACAAAACTATTACAAAATTTATGGGAAAAATTATGGGTATATAAGTAATGATATATGGTAAAGCATTTAAGAAAAGTAAATAGATCTAAAATTTATATTGATTATAATAATTGGTTGTTCAATGGTAATTGGTTAATTTAAAAAATTTTGCGATATCACTAAGGATATGAAAATAAATAAAGGGATTCTAAAATTATTTTAGAAGAATAGAGTTTGTAAAATCGGTATTAGTACTTTATTTAGCTGAAATTACTTAAATAAAGGCATATTAAAAGCTAATGTGTATTAGAATATAGTATTCTAATATTTTGAAGTTATAATTCAAGTGAAAAATAAAAGTATTAGTATATCAAATATCAAATACGTTCAGTAAAGATTAACAAGCTATAGTGAAAGAAGATTTAAGTAAATTAAACTGTAATTAATAATAGAAGATACTTACCACGAAGGAGAATTTAAAGAAACAAATATAATTTCCAACACATCCATTCTTGAAGGAGAAATTGATTCCTGTAGCGTTAGACGAGGCCATCCAGAGGGAGAATTTAATATTGACGTAGATCCTATCTCAAGATTATTTATTGTGATTGGGTATCTAAATGAGGAACTTCTTGGACGTTGTGGTATCTTTTCTTGGAGCACTAAACTAGGATATGCAGTAAGGAAAATGCAATTTGACGTACGTGCCATTCAAGATAAACTATTGTGGTGATATCCAAATACGAAGAACTTCCTGAACAAAGCATCATTAAAATTGGAGCACTAAACGACAACATCCTGGAGAATATTCAGAACGAGTAAGGTCCATTTAAAATTATTTAAGAGCAAGAGTTTATTTCCTAAATGCACAAGGGGATATTCGTGTAGTAGAAGAAGGAAAACCCGAGGTAAATCCAATCCATAGATAGCTACAACAAAACAGGCATTATTTATATGAAGATATACATTGACAAGGATTCCTTATGTAATAGAAGGTCGTATTGAACTTATTAAATTTTTAAAATAATACTAAAGAATGTGTTTATAAAAATAATCAAATTATATACTATTGAAATTGAAATATCAAGTTAATATTACATAGTCCTTTATAAATATAAATATTTGAGCATCTTATTTATAAACTATATGAAAAAGCACATACCCCCTACCATTAGCTGTGGTACATATTCTTGTGGCCTCGTTCGTTATGCAGTTCATTTCAAAACAACCAAACACATCCAACAAAACATTTAGTTGCCGCGAAGATCCCAACAGATCAATATTAAGATCGCCACACACAATCAAGTTATCGCAACGCTTACTAAGTGCATCCAAGGATGCGGTCAAACTATCCACGAAACTGTCAAAGGAGGCCAGAAGACTCCTATAGGCAGCCAGTAGACCAATCCTTCTGTCAAATAAAGACATCGAGCAACAGCAGGCCTCAAAATCAAGTTCCCTACACATGTCTGTCACAAACGCTAATTTCTTCACCTCTATGTCAGTGTGAGCATAGATGGCAACACCCCCATGCTTTAAATTATTTCTACTATAACAACAGACCAACTCATAGCCCACAAAGTTAACAGACTCCATAACATCTTTGCTGCTCCAATGCTCCGATAAGCAAAAAATGTGCGGCAATTCATTCTTAAGCATTACTTCTATATTTACTATTTTATTCAACATACCCTGAACATTCACATGCAAGATTTTGAAATTATTCATAAAAAATGGTCATTCTGAGGAAGAGTTGCAAAATTTACTATGTCGTTCATGATTGCAACATCCTCAGAATTAATCACCCCTCCATGACCATTCTCACACAATACAACTTCAATTAGGTTTTCATGTCTAATAAATTCATTAAGAGAGCGTACATTATTTAACAAAACCTTACTATTTAACAAGATTTTATTTATTAGGTAACTAGCCAACTTTTTTTGTGCAGTAGAACATAATTTACTATGTTTTACATATTCCTTCATAGTAATAATAGCATTGACATCCAAAAACTCCAAGTTTGTTAAACCAGCACGCCCCAAGTTGCTAAACAAATGATCATTCAACATGAATATATCATAATTTATATCATTCCTATTATACATATAAGGAACAGACACTATTACACAATTAGTGTTTCTGGTTGAAATTGATAACTTTTTTAAATCACTAAGTTGAAAATATTTCCGTTTAAAAACATTAGACGAACCAGCCACTATAATAACGTAATCGTTTTTCGTAAACGATTTCACCATCGACTGTACATTCACAATCACATCCCCAAATAGTGCATGCGGTTTTAAAAAACTTGTAATTTCGTATTGATTGGGTACACCCTCACCGATAATACCAGCCAGCATACCATCTCTCAATCCCCTGGCGTAGTCGTCTCCGATAATCAGTACTTTGTTGAGTCCTCCGCAATACGACGTCACCTTTTCCATTTCTCCACCTGTCCCACGCCTATTGCTTGCTCCATTATCTTCAGATGTATCTTCTTTGTTTAAAGCAGAATTATCATTTTCATTTTTTACCCCTGACGCCTTCACACATACGTTAACTATATCGTGAGTTTGTGCGCAAGCCTCCCTTTTATCGGCAGCACTACCATAGTTTAAGGGGCCCACTATCTTCCGCATGTTATCCACAGCAACATTTGCCCCAGTTGCTGTGCCTCCATCATCTGTTTTGTTCCGAAGCATTTTACTGGACTCCGTTTGGACTGTAATGCTTACCATACGACGTTGTTCCGTTTGACAACCAATTGATATTTCATTCTGTTTTATGTTATTTTGATTTTGATTGATCGACAAGGAACTAGTAAGCTGTCTGTGACCCTCAATTAAATGACGTCTGGGCCTTTCTTTCTGGTAATAAGGAAACAAATTTGGCGCTCTAACATTTTGGGGCCTTTCTTTCTAGTAGAAGTGAACAAATTTTAGTGCCTTAACGTCTGGCTTTTCCTCCTGGAAATAAGGTAACAAATTTTGGCACCAACGTTTCGGCCAACTTTCCGCCATCTTCAATATTTTTTTTATTATTATCTTTGTGTCAACCAAGTTTCGGCCAATTTTCCGCCATTTTCAAAATTTCTTTTCCTGCCCCTAACCTTTAGACGAGTTTTCTTCCCCTTCCGTACAAATTTGGTACACTAACGCTGTGGGACCTTCCTTGGGGATGATATTAACAAATTGTTGGCCAACGTTTCTGCCATCTTTCCGCCATCTTCCGGAATAAAATTTTCCTTGTTACCCAACGCTCCAACGAGGTTTTCGCTACCTCCTTAACAATTTGATGCCATCGTTGTGGGCCTAACGAACAACATTTCGCACCTAACGTTTCGGCTAAGTTTTCGCCACCTTCAAATTTTCTTTTTCTTTTGTGTGTCATCTATCAACTAACGAGTTGACACCTAACGTCTTGACCTAGTTCTCGCTACCTTCCGGAACAAATTTGACAACCGTCGTTTCGGACAAGTTTTCTCCATCTTCCGGAATATTTTCCTTATCTTTAAGTATTTCTGCCACTATCATTTCGTCGTACCGCACAGTGGTGCTATACTTTGGAGAAGCTACTTGTTTTGTATCAACGTTTCGGTCCTGACCATCTTCAGGAATAAATTTTGAATTTTCTCGATTTAGGCCTTTTCTCGACTTAGGCGAGTGGCTACTGAGTGGAATACTCTTATCGCACTGTTTTCTGTGGTCTTGCCTATATCTATAAATATTTTTTCCGATTACCTTCTAGGCAAGTCTTAGCGTGCTTTTGACTTTTAATAGTTTTGTTATTTCTCTTTTGTTACCTGGTACGAACCATTTAAGTTATCGACAGGTACACATTTATGCCTTGTGACCATTTCAAGACCTAGTAGATCTCTGTAATTTTTCTTAAATAATTTTCTTTTTTTTGTTCTTCTGTACAATGGAGCCAGTGCGATTTAAAGTTCTTATTGAACAACTTTCCTTTGAGGATTTGAAATATCAACTTGCTCTTTATGATGACAAGCTAGATCCAGGGCTTACGCTAGAGAGGGCGCAAGTGATTTATTACTTGATTCTGAGAGGGTGGAAAGATATGCCAGACGACGGGCCATTTATCTCCCCTTATCCTTATGCGGAGGACGCTGAGGCGATCAGGGTAAAGTTCTCTCTCCTGGAGTCTCTTATCTCCCCCCCCCTCAACTTGCACGTACGTCTACACTCTCGGAATATCGGAGAATATCTTCCACTCTAGCTTTTGTCGCTGGCCGCATAGTAAATGCGCAACCGCGAACTGAGGATGAGAAGAACGAATGTAGCTGGTTTTCTATGCGCAGTTTTGAATTGGCAGCCAAATTTCTCTCGAGGTTTCGAGCTTTCGGAAATTTTACCCCTCGTGACCTTATCGATACCTCTTCTTGTTGTGCTGCTATTGAGGACTATAAGGCATGGAGGGCCGAAGAGTATGTGAGTGACGACGAGGATTATATGAGTGACGACGAGGTTGACATGGGTGACGATGAAGATACTGGCCAACCTTCTCCGTCAGTTAGTGTCATGCCGGATCCGACTCTTTCTCCAATTGCTACCTCCCCACCTATGATAGTCTCAGTTGCCTTCACTGACTTGTATACTTCCGAAGACCCAATCAGATCTGTGTCAGTTGTCTCTCCCGTATTGGAAACTTCCGAGCCCGTGGATAATACAATTCCTGATGTATCTCCTGACTTACAGCTCACCTATGATTCAGATTCTGATGTATCTCCTGACGTAGAGTTTACCTACGATACGATTTCTGACGTACCTCCCGACTTAGGGCTTACTCATAATTCAATTTCTAATGTCTCTTCCGATTTCGTGCTTAACTATAATACAGATTCTGTTTCCTCATCTGACTTAGAGCTTTTTGTACGCCCTAATAATTCAGATTTTGTCACTTCTTCCGATTTAGAGTTTCTTGTATGCGCAAATGATACAGATACGGAAGCTCCTTTCGACTCAAAGCTTCTTGTATGCGCAAATAACGCAGATTCCGATGTCTCCCTGAACTTGGAGCTTTTCGAACCAACAGATGTCACAGCTCCATGCGTATCTTTAAATCTGCATATAACTGATCTGGCTTATGATAAAAACGCTGTTGTTTCTTCGGCTTTGGATTTCTCTGTTCCGTCGGGTGAAGCGGATCCATTCATCTCGCTGGACATGGGATCTCTTGAAGTTGATGAAGATAATTCTCTGAACATCTATCGAGAGCGTTCCTCTAAAATAAAAATTTCTCGGACTCCTTCTGTTTATCTTAGCCCGGCTATGGTCTTGTTTGTGGGTTACGTTTTGCAGTGGTACCTTGTTGATATACCTTCTTCCGCCATTTGGTCAATGTTACCTGATGAATTGCGAAACAGACTTCAGACGATAAACATCGACAATCGTCTGCTGAATAAATTAGTTTGTCTTTTATCTCGCTTACGTTTTCGCTATGTGTTGCTTGGTGCCTTGTCATATCGCTAACTCCTTCCATCATGGCCTGTAGCGAGGGCTGGAAGAATTCTCCTACCGTGAACCTACGTGAAGTAAAAGGCTTCTAAAGGGACTCTGACTTCTATTGTTCCTCTACCACCTTAGGACAAACAATTTTCTTTTATCGACCTTTCGTTAGTGTGATTACCGGCCCCATTGCACAGCTTGTATCTGTGATTCCGTCTATGCATTTATCTTCCCGTATCTTTATCGCTTCCGTATGTTTCGGATCTTCCGTGTCTTTGCATATATGGAGTGACAACCTTGCTAGGGGAGTCCACACTACATTTCCTTTATCTTATCGGACATGACTACCTTTTAAGCTAACTAATGTTGCTTAACTACCGGATTTGACTTTCGTATTTGAGAAGGTATAAAGAGTGATGGTCCCTTTATGCGTGATAATCCTCAGCCTTCCAAGGGTCGTGTCCTGGCGACCTTTTTGCTTTTCTTACTGTCAAAATGTTACCTCCAGGAATTGATTATGACTTAAGCCTTTATGGTTTATCGTTCGCCTTCAGCGTTTCAGTCGGGACAACGCCGGTCCAGACTTTAAACTTTTGCTCCCTATTATCTCTTTTTGTTTGGCGATCTTTTCTCGTTTTGTTGTTACCGGATGTTACGGTTGTTGCAACGGCATATCCATACCTCTGTGCAGAATCTCGACACCCCTTGTTCTTTTATTTTTCGTTACTTTCCCGTACCGGCCGAATGCCGAAGGGCCACGTGGTGGTTTTGGCCAAGCTGCTTGGTGTTACTGTGACTGAGTGTGGATATGTGCGTTCGTGTAGTAGACAACGTCCGTTTTAGAGCTCTCGCTTACCCTTTTCACTACCTCTATCCCGTCAGCTTATGTTCTCGATGCAAGAAATTGCTCTGCGATCAATTTCTTTTCGCTGGAAAGGGGGGAATTTGTTACGCTGTAAAATTTACTTTTGTTTTAGTTCCCGAAAGATTTTGTGTCTTTGTCTAAATACGTGGATTTTGTATAAGCCCGTAACTTTTTGGGCGTACCCTGTACATTGTTTGTTTCACCGGTTGCAATGACTGCCTGCCGTATACCTGCGTGTGTACTAAACCTACTTTTGAGCCTTCAGAGCCCTAAATCACGTACCGTGAAATTGACAGTTAGGTTTTGTGTATTATCGAGCAATTACACTCTATTTTTGTGAAAACCTCTGTATCTAAGTAACTAATTCTAATTATCTTATCTCTAGCTTATTCTACCCTACCTGTAGTTTCGTATTTTCTGCATTTGCAGTTACTTTTACGCCTTGTCTAAGTTTTTTTTAATATCTACTTATTTATTACGTCCGATCTCTACATAATGCATTTTATTTGTGGCTTGAAATGCTCCGAGCCGTCAGTCAGGCCGTTGTGTTGACTGTTTCACGTGTTTTTGCGTATTCCCAAACACAGTATCTCGAGCAGGCCCGATTATTATTCTTTTTTTCCCTTCGCAGTTATCTCACTAAAAATGTAAGAGGTATTAAAATGGGGAAATGCTTGGAATGGTGAGCATACTTTTAATTGTTTGCAGATCGCTTGTTACCCTATCATCGTTATTCTAAGTATTAGAAGCTTCTGTAATTCTTCCTTGAAACGCCAGTGGAAGATAAGGGTCGCTAGTACTCTGAAACATAAGTTCTGATCGGTTCTCTTGACCGTCTTCTTGCAGCGTTTTGATTAGAGCTTGCATATTTCAATAGTTACCTGCAGTATCTGTTTTCCTTCCGTAATAAATTGTATTTATACTTTTGAGGTTTTGTTTTGTTGCTTTCTGTCAAATCTTGGTTATGTCGCTCAGCTGACTGTGCGCGACACGTGTACCAACTGTTTAGTACGTGACTTTCCTATCGTACTGCCGACTTTATATTTTTCTTCGTACAATTGTTGGGTATTTCGCTTATTTTCTTTCCGTCTAAGTCATGTTCATGTTTGCGTTTAATTATAGTCACAGTGATAACTCCCTTTATGGTCAGACTTAGACTTGTGTCTGTTATTTTGTTTGAATGCTCCCGCCTTCCATTTTGAGGTATTTTCGTGTCGTTATGGTTTTGAAGAGATGCGTGTAGCGAACGCGCAATTGTGGAAGAAGAGATTTTTCCCGGTTTGGACTTCACTTGATAGTCGTATCTTGTAGAAGAACAGTGTGTGCAAATTGCTTATCTCCCCTTAGTAATTTAATTACATTATCTATGTAAGATATTTTCGCGATTGCGGCTTTAATGGAGTAAGCAGAAGTTACCGTTACCTTAATTTTGGGTTATTAACGTGAATTTCTACCGATGTACCGTTACCGAAAAAAATTCACGTATGGCCATGTGCTGGTTTTTTTTGTTAATTTAAATTTTGCACCCTGAAGTGACTTGTAAGTCGTTTATCGTGGAATCTCCATCATTTTTACATATTGGGGTAAGTGTTTGAAACTCTGTGTTAAATGTTCGGGATTTTATCTTTGTTCCTTTTCTTCTCTAATTTAATAGGATTCTTTTGACGGGCACAAAAGCCCTCAGAAGCCGTTAGGATTCTTTTGACGGGCACAAAAGCCCTCCGAAGCCATATTTCTGGTGTTATCGCCCCGCATTTCCATCGAAGAGCGCGGTGGTTTTTATCGATGCTTCAGTAGTTGCACCTTAACATCCAGCCCGACTGCTGTTGTGGAATTTTTCCATCAAGGGAGTCACCGCCATTTTGGATTCCCGCTGAGATATCCGGCGTCCATTTTGACAGATAAGTGCAACTAATGTTGTAATTTTACATCATATTTTACGTCTGATTTTCGACGTCTTTACGCCAGAGTGCTGGACATTTTCTTGCCTAAAATTTGACCTAAGAATTTTGAGTGGCTTTAATAACCTTCGCACCACTTAGTTTACTGCGAGGTCACAATTTATTCCTAATTAAATTACCGTCATTTCTTTCTTGTTTTTTTTTATGTAATATTCAGTTTAACTAGAATTTTGGTTTTGTCACTACCGTATTTCTGTAGCCCTATATTGTGACGAATATTTAATTGTAACTAATTTTAGTAAATTCATAATTATATCACTATATCTCTTGGAGAGATATTATTTAATTAGTAATATACCTAGTAATTTTCATTACCGATACAATAATTGTATGACTCATGATGTGTTGAATTTGTAACCTAATTTTAGATATTAATCTTTTTTTTTTGCACGTTTATTGCCGTAAGTTAGTAAATTTGTCTTTCACGTTGATCAATTAATTTTTCCTGAGCTAGACAAAATCAATTCTGTACGAGCAAATTTTGGTTCGTGAAGCTCAGTGTTTTTTTTGCATATTATAAAATTTCTTTTCTAATGGTACCTTAATTATTTGACTTTGCTATTAAATATCCTTCATTTAATTCAATTTATTTCATGTATTCAAACCTGGTGTTGGTCTCTAGCGAATTTTCCACATTTTTAGACTAAGCCTTTTATACTGAGATATTAAATTTTCTTGCGTTTATAAATATACATTTACACTTTTGTATTAACATTGCCGTTGTGGCGTGTCCATGATATCACTTGTAGTTACATAATGTGAGGTGATGAAACGTTTCTGCTACCAACCAACTACTGCTGAAGCGCAGAGATTATAATTTAGTATTAAGGCTGTTGTGTTTTTAAATTTCTATTAATATTACCTAACGCTTTGTGTTCAAAATTTATCAAACTGTCTAGTTTCATTTCATTTTATTTAAATTAATTTTTTTCATTCAACGCTTGCTATCTTTTGTATTACCTAACTTCACCTTTTATTTTAAAAAAAAATAACCAACTTTCAACACATTAAGTATTAATTAAATTTTGTTACATTACGTAATACCTTTTCTTTTATTTCTTTTACCTCTGCATATCTTAAATATTATTGTGACAAGCACGTACATAAGATTAGGTGCTACGTTTATACAGGGAGTTCAATAGGTAACCCGCTGGAGGGACACAGCCAGTGGTAGCTCGTAGGAGGCGCAGGTAGGTTATCTGTAAGATAGCATAGTGTCCTGGTGCCCGGACAACGTCGCTAGCGTCGTTGCCGACCGACGCTCTACTTTTAGGTGTTCTTATTTTCCTGAACCGTCACGCCGTCTGCGACTGAGTTAGCTCGGCCCTGCGTTATCCAGTTATATCAACCCCTATTGCGTTTCTCCGTTTTCTTTCTCTAATTTAGTCCGTTACCTTAATGCGACGTAGTTCCGGTAGCAACACAAATTTTTGCTACCGGAACTACGTCGCATTAAGGTAACAGACTAAATTAGGGAAAGAAAACGGAGAAACGCAATAGGGGTTGATTTAACTGGATAACGCAGGGCCGAGCTAACTCAGTCGCAGACGGCGTGATGGTTCAGGAAAATAAGAACACCTAAAAGTAGAGCGTCGGTCGGCAACGACGCTAGCGACGTTGTCCGGGCACCAGGACACTATGCTATCTTACAGATAACCTACCTGCGCCTCCTACGAGCTACCACTGGCTGTGTCCCTCCAGCGGGTTACCTATTGAACTCCCTGTATATTCGTAGCACCTAATCTTATGTACGTGCTTGTCACAAAAATATTTGAGATATGCAGAGGTAAAAGAAATAAAAGAAAAGGTATTACGTAATGTAACAAAATTTAATTAATACTTAATGTGTTGAAAGTTGGTTATTTTTTTTTTAAAATAAAAGGTGAAGTTAGGTAAAACAAAAGATAGCAAGCGTTGAATGAAAAGAAAAATTAATTTAAATAAAATGAAATGAAACTAGACAGTTGGATAAATTTTGAACACAAAGCGTTAGGTAATATTAATAGAAATTTAAAAACACAACAGCCTTAATACTAAATTATAATCTCTGCGCTTCAGCAGTAGATGGTTGGTAGCAGAAACGTTTCATCACCTCACATTATGTAACTACAAGTGGTATCATGGACACGCCACAACGGCAATGTTAATACAAAAGGGTAAATATATATTTAAACGCAAGTAAATTAATATCTCAGTATAAAGACTTAGTCTAAAAAAGTGAAAAATTCGCTAAATACCTACACCAGGTTTGAATACATGAACTAAATTAAATTAAACGAAGGATATTTAATAGCAAAGTCAAATAATTAAGGTACCATTAGAAAAGAAATTTTATAATATGCAAAAAAAACACTGAGCTTCACAAACCAAAATTTGCTCGTACAGAATTGATTTTGTCTAGCTCAGGAAAAATTAATTGATCAACGTGAAAGACAAATTTACTAACTTACGGCAATAAACGTGCAAAAAAAAAAGATTAATATCTAAAATTAGGTTACAAATTCAACACATCATGAGTCATACAATTATTGTATCGGTAATGAAAATTACTAGGTATATTACTAATTAAATAATATCTCTCCAAGAGATATAGTGATATAATTATGAATTTACTAAAATTAGTTACAATTAAATATTCGTCACAATATAGGGCTACAGAAATACGGTAGTGACAAAACCAAAATTCTAGTTAAACTGAATATTACATAAAAAAAACAAGAAAGAAATGACGTTAATTTAATTAGGAATAAATTGTGACCTCGCAGTAAACTAAGTGGTGCGAAGGTTATTAAAGCCACTCAAAATTCTTAGGTCAAATTTTAGGCAAGAAAATGTCCAGCACTCTGGCGTAAAGACGTCGAAAATCAGACGTAAAATATGATGTAAAATTACAACATTAGTTGCACTTATCTGTCAAAATGGACGCCGGATATCTCAGCGGGAATCCAAAATGGCGGTGACTCCCTTGATGGAAAAATTCCACAACAGCAGTCGGGCTGGATGTTAAGGTGCAACTACTGAAGCATCGATAAAAACCACCGCGCTCTTCGATGGAAATGCGGGGCGGTAACACCAGAAATATGGCTTCGGAGGGCTTTTGTGCCCGTCAAAAGAATCCTAACGGCTTCTGAGGGCTTTTGTGCCCGTCAAAAGAATCCTATTAAATTAGAGAAGAAAAGGAACAAAGATAAAATCCCGAACATTTAACACAGAGTTTCAAACACTTACCCCAATATGTAAAAATGATGGAGATTCCACGATAAACGACTTACAAGTCACTTCAGGGTGCAAAATTTAAATTAACAAAAAAAAACAGCACATGGCCATACGTGAATTTTTTTCGGTAACGGTACATCGGTAGAAATTCACGTTAATAACCCAAAATTAAGGTAACGGTAACTTCTGCTTACTCCATTAAAGCCGCAATCGCGAAAATATCTTACATAGATAATGTAATTAAATTACTAAGGGGAGATAAGCAATTTGCACACACTGTTCTTCTACAAGATACGACTATCAAGTGAAGTCCAAACCGGGAAAAATCTCTTCTTCCACAATTGCGCGTTCGCTACACGCATCTCTTCAAAACCATAACGACACGAAAATACCTCAAAATGGAAGGCGGGAGCATTCAAACAAAATAACAGACACAAGTCTAAGTCTGACCATAAAGGGAGTTATCACTGTGACTATAATTAAACGCAAACATGAACATGACTTAGACGGAAAGAAAATAAGCGAAATACCCAACAATTGTACGAAGAAAAATATAAAGTCGGCAGTACGATAGGAAAGTCACGTACTAAACAGTTGGTACACGTGTCGCGCACAGTCAGCTGAGCGACATAACCAAGATTTGACAGAAAGCAACAAAACAAAACCTCAAAAGTATAAATACAATTTATTACGGAAGGAAAACAGATACTGCAGGTAACTATTGAAATATGCAAGCTCTAATCAAAACGCTGCAAGAAGACGGTCAAGAGAACCGATCAGAACTTATGTTTCAGATTACTAGCGACCCTTATCTTCCACTGGGGTTTCAAGGAAGAATTACAGAAGCTTCTAATACTTAGAATAACGATGATAGGGTAACAAGCGATCTGCAAACAATTAAAAGTATGCTCACCATTCCAAGCATTTCCCCATTTTAATACCTCTTACATTTTTAGTGAGATAACTGCGAAGGGAAAAAAAGAATAATAATCGGGCCTGCTCGAGATACTGTGTTTGGGAATACGCAAAAACACGTGAAACAGTCAACACAACGGCCTGACTGACGGCTCGGAGCATTTCAAGCCACAAATAAAATGCATTATGTAGAGATCGGACGTAATAAATAAGTAGATATTAAAAAAAACTTAGACAAGGCGTAAAAGTAACTGCAAATGCAGAAAATACGAAACTACAGGTAGGGTAGAATAAGCTAGAGATAAGATAATTAGAATTAGTTACTTAGATACAGAGGTTTTCACAAAAATAGAGTGTAATTGCTCGATAATACACAAAACCTAACTGTCAATTTCACGGTACGTGATTTAGGGCTCTGAAGGCTCAAAAGTAGGTTTAGTACACACGCAGGTATACGGCAGGCAGTCATTGCAACCGGTGAAACAAACAATGTACAGGGTACGCCCAAAAAGTTACGGGCTTATACAAAATCCACGTATTTAGACAAAGACACAAAATCTTTCGGGAACTAAAACAAAAGTAAATTTTACAGCGTAACAAATTCCCCCCTTTCCAGCGAAAAGAAATTGATCGCAGAGCAATTTCTTGCACCGAGAACATAAGCTGACGGGATAGAGGTAGTGAAAAGGGTAAGCGAGAGCTCTAAAACGGACGTTGTCTACTACACGAACGCACATATCCACACTCAGTCACAGTAACACCAAGCAGCTTGGCCAAACCACCACGTGGCCCTTCGGCATTCGGCCGGTACGGGAAAGTAACGAAAAATAAAAGAACAAGGGGTGTCGAGATTCTGCACAGAGGTATGGATATGCCGTTGCAACAACCGTAACATCCGGTAACAACAAAACGAGAAAAGATCGCCAAACAAAAAGAGATAATAGGGAGCAAAAGTTTAAAGTCTGGACCGGCGTTGTCCCGACTGAAACGCTGAAGGCGAACGATAAACCATAAAGGCTGAAGTCATAATCAATTCCTGGAGGTAACATTTTGACAGTAAGAAAAGCAAAAAGGTCGCCAGGACACGACCCTTGGAAGGCTGAGGATTATCACGCATAAAGGGACCATCACTCTTTATACCTTCTCAAATACGAAAGTCAAATCCGGTAGTTAAGCAACATTAGTTAGCTTAAAAGGTAGTCATGTCCGATAAGATAAAGGAAATGTAGTGTGGACTCCCCTAGCAAGGTTGTCACTCCATATATGCAAAGACACGGAAGATCCGAAACATACGGAAGCGATAAAGATACGGGAAGATAAATGCATAGACGGAATCACAGATACAAGCTGTGCAATGGGGCCGGTAATCACACTAACGAAAGGTCGATAAAAGAAAATTGTTTGTCCTAAGGTGGTAGAGGAACAATAGAAGTCCAATTGTATTTTCTAAGTTTTTAATTTTTGAATTTAATTTAAAGTTTGAATGCTCCAATAAGGACACTTTGTTATCAGCGTCAGCCAGTTTATTACGCAGATCCAGGATAATGCTCGATAGCTCGCATCTGTTTTCCTCTTGTTCCTTACAACAGACATCGTCAGTATACTTAAGATTAATATAACTGCTGTTCATGCGTTTAGCGTCACAATTAGAATCAGTATATGACCCTGATATATTTTGCTCATTTAATTTGCTGCGCTGCTGTGATCTTGTGGTTACAGACGAGCTCATTATTGTTTCTTAATTAATAAACAGGCGATATCAAAACAACAACTGGCATGTATTTATTTCACTCGTACATTGACCTATCGATCAACAAAAATTTGATTGACATGTACCTCGCCAAAGAAAACCCGTCCGGAACAAAAATAAAAATAAAAAAGGCCACGCAAAAAACGTCGACCCGCTATACACTGAAATGAACAGTCACTTGTTACAGTAAAAATAACTGTACTTACAAAGGTTTTGGCAGAGTAATTATATCACTATCACTTTATGTAGATATTAAACTACAGGATTAACCACTCAGCAGTAATAGTTTTTTTAACTAATATGGTTATGGTCGGTTTTTCAACCGCCTCATCGAAGCGTTTTATTAGCTCGTAATTCCTATATAATTACCTGCAAGATCCGGTCTTATTTCCGTAATAAATTCTGCCTATATCTTAGGATTGTTTTTGAATGTCATCATTCGCCGTCGTTGGCATTATCTTGGTGTGGTGTCAAACAGGTGGCCAACTTTTAAGCGTGAATTTTTCCTTTTCATATCGTCTAACGTTTTAATCTTCCGTGCATTATAGGTGTGTTTTAATAAATTTTACCATCGCCGTAAGTTCTGAGGTTGTTTATGCTTAATTATATAGGTCACGTTGTCGACTATCTCTTCTGTAAATTTAGTCTTGTGGTTGTCACTTTTATTTGAATTCTCCCGCCTTTATTCTAAATCATTTCCGAGTGCGTTATATTATGAGCGTGCGTGCTGATTGGCTGTATCGGATTATCCAGGAAGACCACGTTTTCGTTTCACTTACGTAGTCCTTTCTTGTGTGAGAACATTAGTGCAATCTGCTTATTTTCCTTTTTGGTAATTTTATTACTATGTCTATGTAGATATTTCGCGTAAGCGGCTTTGATGGAATAAGCAGCGAATGTCGTACCTTAGTTAGGTGAATTATCGTAAATTTTACCGCATTTATCGTTTCTTTTGAATTTACGAAATCCCATGCTGATGGGCCTTTGAATTTAAATTTTGTACTTTTGAGTGACTTGTGAAGTCGTTTCGCGGATCTCCAATAAAATTTGGGGATTTTATTGCTGGGCACGAGTTAAGCCTCAGACGCCATTCACTGAAAATGGCGGCCCTACATTACTGTTGAAGAACATAGTGTCTGTCATCGTCGAACTAATAGCTGTACTTCTCAACCTTCTTAGTGGCTTCTGGTGGAATTTCACCGTCCAACAAGGGGGCCTCCGCCATCTTGACTTCAGTTAGCGTGCCTACCTACGACCTGTATTTGTCAGATAACTGCAACTATATTCGTAGTTTTCGGCGTAACATTCGACTAATTGTCGATATCTTTGTGCCAGTGCTCTGGTTTTTCTTTACTTTACCTTTATTTGATCTAAGATTATTTGAGTGGTTATAAATACCTAATGCACCACTTAATCAATTGCGAGGTCACGTGCAATCCTAATTAAATTATCGTTATTTTTATATTGCAAATTGTTTTTGCTGTGTACAGAGTGACCCTATGAAGAATTGATAAGGGCTCACGTTGATGTGTTGAATTTTAATCTTTATTTTAATAATTCTAGAAAATTCATTATCGTAATATTTCTCATTGATGTGTTGAATTTTAATTTAATAACATTCTAGGAAATCCTTTACCGTTGAAAATTTGACTTTTATGTATGTTTTTTTTAATTTCTGAGCTATTATAATCATTTAAGTAATTGTAAAATTCTATATCGTAAGCTCAGTAGATTCTTTTGTGCCAATTACTAAATTTTCCTTTGTTTTTTTTGCAAGCGTCATTTAATAAATTATCATTTGTAAACAAGTTATTTAATTAATTCGTAATTTTGATTTTGTAATCAAAACCATGATTTTGTAAATTTAACGTTTTACCTTTCACTTAATTATTTTTTTTTAAGTCTTAAGTGCTAATCTTAAATCTTTTTTTTTAATTGTGTAACGAATATCACATAATACTGAACATCGCCGTTGGTGGCACTTGTATAATACCATATGTAGAATAGCCTGTAAGGCGACGAAACGTTTCTGCTGCCGACCATCCTCCTGCCGATGTGCAGAGGTTATGACAGTAGTATTTAAGACTGTTTGTTTTTTTAATTAATCCGTCTGTTTAATAATTTCAAACTTTCAATCTGTCTTGTTTACTTAATTTCTAAATATCAATCTGACTTGTTCTTTTTTTTTATTTACAAAAAAACCCATACAATTTAATATAGAACTTTTTACACATCGTAATTTCTCTTTTATTTTTACCTCAACGTATCTTGTTTTCTTTGCTATTGTTGTGACAAGTTTTTGAATAAGGTTTGGCGCAGCCGACCTATACAGGGTGATCCGTAGGAAACCCGCTGGAGGGACACAACCAGTGGCAGATCAGTAGGGAACGCAGGTAGGTTACCGTAAGGTAGCACAGTGTCCTGGTGCCCGGACAACGTCGCTTGCATCGTCGCCGACCGACGCTCATTTCATTAGTTTAGTTATCTGAACCGTCACGCCATCTGCGGCTTGAGTTAGCTCGGCCCTGCGTTTCTCAATACCTACAACCACATTATTGCGATCTCCCTACCCTGTGACTCACTTGGTCAATAAAATATAAGTTTCGACGTTGTTGCGGGTGTAACAAGGTGCTCAACCAACCATTCTCTTACATTACGAGCATAGTGTGCAGCAGCTCCATCATGCATATAAATCATGTTATGGCGTATTTGCAATGCCCTCTCGTCACTTCACTTGTTTCAATACATTGAGATTGGCATCCAAACGATTTGGTAGATAAATTGACCCAACGACCAGGAGATTTATTATGCCCAGCCAATTAATGGAAAACCTATCTTGGTGACCATATTCTCAAAATGCATGCGGATTTTCATCCGCTTAATGGTGAAAATTATGGGTATTAAATACACCATCTCTGGTAAACATACTCTCGTCGCTCCAAAGAATACGTCTTAAAAAGTTGTCATTTTCTTGGATCCTATTTAAAATTCTGTTGCAAAAATTTAATCGAAAAATGTTGTCGTTTACATAGGGTGGTTGAACATTACAGACATGATATGGACAAAGAAGGTTTTCTCGTAAAATCAACTGGTTTTATTACTAAGGATATTTAAGGTTGCAGCTAACTGGCGTGTACTAACGGAGGAATCTTCTTATACTGCGTCTATGTTCGAGTGGTATTGTACTACTTTCTCTTGGTCGACCAGCATTGACAATTCTTTTAGTAACCGAACCAGCTTCACGTAGACGTTGATCCAATCTTCGAAATACATTTCCACTAGGATGTCTTCGATTCACACGTAGATGTCAACATTTGACAGTAATTATATTGATTGAAATACAAATCTATTACTCTACAGCGTTGTCAGATGTGTTTTCCGTGAAAGTACAAAGCATGATACGACATTTTAACATTATAATTTATACACACGTTTTATTGTAAAGACTGGATGACTAATTGAATAAAAGTTAAACGTTTAAGCGTTTAGCAGTGTCAGCAGGTTCGATTCTCCGGCGAACAATAAAAATCTGTTTGCATAGAGATCACTCACGAGAGTTACGAGAGCAAACGTTACAATACTACTTCTCGCATCTAAATGCATAGAGATGGAGTAATATAGCTATTAAACACTTTTTACATACAAACTAATCACTCTAACCCTTTTTGAAAAGCCCACATTGTCATATATCTTATTACCTTTCGAATGTAGGTCGAGTTGGTCTAGTCATTCATGGAGCTTGGGGTGAACCAGAATCAGACTCAGAAGAGGACATAGAGGCAGCCGAGAGATGGGTACAAATGATGGTAAGTTGTAATATTTCTCATTTACGTTTTTTTTTCATTAGAGACTGTTAGATACATTTCATGCGATAGAATTGCAGCTCAAAATATTGTTCTTGTATTCACTCAATTGTAAAAATTGCAAAAGACATTATCACTTCGGGGCATTGAACAGATCAATCTTCTTCTTCTTCTTCTTCTTCACGAAAGCTAACAGCTTTTTCACCCATTCCCATTCCTCTCTTCCCGTTCTTGCGATATTGATGTCCAACTATCCCTCCATCTCTTTGGCGGTCTTCCTGGGGGTCGTGTGGACGCTGGTTTTCCATCCCTTGCAATCCTTGCCATTCTATCACTAGTCATGCGTGACACATGTTCATTCCAAAATCTCCTCCTCTCGCGACTCCATCTCACTACATCCTCCACTTGACACTCCTCTCTGATCTCCTCACTCCTCCTCTGGTCTATAAGTGTGTTCCCCGTTATTGCCCTTAGTACCCTCATTTCACTTGCACGTGCCATTCTTTTTGTTTCCGCCGTGTCCGCTCTTGTTTCGGCTGTGTATGTCGTCACCGGCCTGACGCATGTTTTGTAAATCCTTACTTTGCTCGCTGTTGACATATTTTTATTTTTCCAAATGATGTCCCTCAGTCCGCCCGCTATTCTCGTTGCTTTGTTCATTTGGTGTCTTACGCTCTCTTTCAAGCTCCCGTATGGCGAGATCATGGTGCCCAGATAGTTGAATTCGAACACTTGTTGGATGTTCCTCTCGTTCACTTGAAGCTTGCATCGTCGCGGTTCCCTGGCTATTACCATGCTTTTCGTTTTGGATGTCGATATTTCCATATTACACTTCTTCGCTTCTATATTGAATGTTTGTAGTAACCACTGCAATCCATCTTCGTCCTCCGCAAACAACACCGCGTCATCCGCATAGCAGAGTATTTTTATGAATTTGTTTCCCATTTTATAGCCATAATTAATCTTCCGTACGCCTTCTATTATCTTATCCATTATCATATTGAAAAGCAGTGGGCTGAGGCTATCCCCCTGTCTGACCCCTGCATTGACTTTTATTTCTTCGGTCGTAGCTGTTCTTGTTTTAATTACGGTGGTGTTGGCTTTATTAAGTTGTTTGATCGTTTCTACTATGGTTGGGTGGACTTTCCTTCGCCTCAGTTCATCAACAACATCCTCCAGTTGTCTCCTGTCATATGCCTTCGTTAGATCCACAAAACATATATACGCTGGTTTGTTGTACTCTATGGCTTTTTCAATTATCTGTCTAACGATGAATACCGCATCGACCGTCGAGCGGTTCCTTCGAAAGCCCTGTTGTTCTTCACTTAGTGTGGTATCCTTTAATATATGGTGACCCAGTATGCGTGTGAAAAGCTTCATTGAGGTATTTAGCAGTGTTATCCCTCGGTAGTTTTCCGGATCCGATCTTTCTCCCTTCTTGAAGAGTGGTATTGTGATGCTCTTTCTCCACTCGTCAGGTGTCGCCGTGTCTTTTAATATTATGTTGTATAATTTTGTGAGTTGCTTCGCTAGCATTTCTCCTCCGTGTTTCAATAGCTCGTTGGGGACACCGTCCGGACCCGGGGCTTTGCCGTTTTTGAGATGTTTTAATTCATTCATCACCTCTTCTTCTGTGATTTGTACCGTTTCGTCTATGTCCTCGACATCCTCTCGTCTCGAATCGTTCTGCTCTTCCCGTTGTACATCTGTGTTCTGTGTGAATAGGTTCGTGAAGTGGTCCCTCCATCTAATTGCCGAGATGTTATTTATTTGGACTGCCTCTTTTACCTCCTTTTTCGCAGCCCTTAGCATTTTCCATATGCGTTTCTGGGTTCCGTATAGGTCATTTTCTATTTCCCTACTAAAACCATCCCAGTGCTCTCTCTTTATTTCCCGTATTCTGATATTCACTCTGTTCCTTGTTTCTTTATATTGGATATAATTTTGGGGGGATCTTTTATTTATGTATGTTAGATGAGCTTCTTTTTTCTGTTTGGCTAGTTCTTTCACTTCCGGTGTGAACCACGGCTTGTCTTTACATCTACATGCTGGCATTCTAATTGTCCTCTTCCCCAGTGCTTCTTCAGCCGCTTTATTTATGTTCTCTAATGCTGTTTCCAGTGCTTGGTTTGTCGTGTATTCTTCGCATATCGGTGTTTTCTGTATTTCCGTCGCTAGTCGTTGTCTATATAAGCCTGCTATGCTTTCTGTCCTTAGTGATTCGGTGTTGAATTTCGTTGTAGATCCACGGGGTGCGTTGTTCTGTACTGGTTTACTGAATCCGGTTATTTTACCTAGAAGTAAGTAGTGGTCAGATCCTATGTTTGCTGATGTCAGTGATCTCACATCTGCTATTTGCTCTGGTTTAATGGCTCTATTTGTCAATATGTAATCTATCGTAGATGTCGTATCTCTGTTTCCCCAAAAGGTGATCTTGTGTTGGGGTTTGTGTTGAAAGTATGTGTTGTTAATTCTCAACTCGTTGAAGGTGCAGAAGTTGATGAGCATTTCTCCCCGATCATTTATGTTATCTTCATTAAACGCATTCTTGATCCCCGGGATCACTTCCCTTCCTACTCTCCCGTTCATGTCTCCCATGATAATCATTCGATCTTGCCCAGGTATCTTATTAATTGTTAGCTGCAGTTGCTCATAGAAATCGTGGGCGTCCGAGACCGGCTTCCCAGCATCTGGCGCGTACACCGACAGCACGTGCATGCGACTCTTTCCAAGTTGCAATGTGGTTTTCAGTATTTGATCGCTATGATATTCGACATCTATGATGTCGCTACGAAACTTTTCGCTTATTAAGATTCCCACACCTGATGTTGCTCTGTCCTCTTTTGGTCTTCCGGAGTAGATCAGCATGTAGTCGTTATATTGCTCTGTTCCTCTACCTCTTTTCTTTGTTTCGCAGATTGCGCAGATGTCTATTTTTTTTCTTGCAGTTCTAGGATGATTTCCTGATCTTTCCCATTGAATGTTTTCACATTCCAGCATCCTATCCGCAACTGGTTCTCTCTCATTTTCTTCCTCCATCTCATATTCCTATTTCTCGCTGGGGTCGTCTTCGTATAGTCCGTCCTATTCCGAGGCTTGGTTTGGGTTCTGTGAGCGACTTTTTCCTTTTACGGATGGTAGGTTGCTAACCTCACCTTCCAACCCTCCTCCTTTGTCCGGGCTTGGGACCGGCAACACGACCGCTGAGCTACTCAATCCACCTAACAGCCGTGCAGGCGGAGTTAGATCAATCTTGATGGTAGTATTTTATTACCATCAAGATCAATCTTGATGGTAATAAAATTTAATTTATAAAATATTTTATTAAAAGTTAAAGAAATAGGCGTAGTTGACATTGGCAATTAATTGTAAACAACTAAAACTGCGAAAAATGAACTGTAAATAAGAATAAATACGTGATACGCAAGAATATAATAACTTAATGTCATGGAAAGGTAACTAGTACGTACCTACATAAAAGAATTAAATTTTCCACGCATTCCCGCAATTAAATGCACTCGCTCCTTTCAGTCGCTCGTGCTTTTAAAATGCGCCTATAAGGGA
This sequence comes from Amphimallon solstitiale, assembly GCA_963170755.1. Lineage (NCBI taxonomy): Eukaryota > Metazoa > Arthropoda > Insecta > Coleoptera > Scarabaeidae > Amphimallon > Amphimallon solstitiale. The sequence continues at coordinate 22,229,228 of OY720676.1, read as the reverse complement.
AACAGTCTTCCCGCATTTGGTTCCGAAATAACTATTAAACAGTTTATTTTGGTACATTTCAACGAATGTTTTTTAGAATTACATACCATTTTCTAAAGTTAAAAATTCTGAATAAATTGCCATTGAAAAGTACTAAAAATTTATTATTTAAAAATACGTACTTTTATACGTATTTGGGCGATATTGCTAAAGTTAAAGAATATTATATCTGAATAAACCCAATTACGACTTATTAACATAAAAATATGAGTTGCTATGACGCATCACACATAGCATAATTATAATTAACCGAGAAGAGTCAATTATAATATTTTCTTTTTACAAATAAGTATTTTCAATAAATTTTTCAAGCTCTCCAAGGGAAAAACTTGATCCTTCGGGAATTATGTTAAGTTTAAAAATATCGCAGTTACAGTGCTTCAAAAGGTTGTCAAAAAACTTACGATTCTAACTTTAGTTGAAAAAGTAAAACTGTCAGTACAATTATTTAAATTTATTTTACTGAAAAATAAATGTCTTGTAAGTCATAGTATAGGTTACTATTTTCAAACATCCCACCATCACTGTTATTATAAGTCTTCACCTAACAAATTAAGAAATGTGTGGAAGATGAAAGGCATAAATAATATTAGTTAGTTTATTAATACATGAGTATAATTTAACATTTAAAATAAAATTATGTATAGTAAAGAATAATAAAGAAAACTAAGAAATATTCAAAAATATCGTTTTCTTCGTCTGTATACATTTGTTGTCGAGTTTCAAATGACCTAAAACATTTGCTATAATTTCTTGTTTAATAGTAAAAATTGTATATGCCTGTATACGCCAATATTTCAATTCCTTTGCCGTCAAACATTATTTTTGCCGTAAATTAAATTCATGTACGTTCTTGTAATAATGATTTTTTGTCCAACTAAAGTTGTAAATGTAAATTTGAAGTTCTATCAATTATTTGATAAAATTTTTTTTGATACACAAAATTTCAATGTATTGCTAGTTCATGAATTTTGAAGATTCAATATATATTGAAAATAAAGCTGAATATATTTTGCAACAATTTAATACTTACCATCTGAAACTTTAATTTACACTAGAAAAAGAAACAAAAAATATAATCAACTTGTCAGATTTCACATTAATTCCAGAAAATAATATAATTTTGACAAAATTATATCAAAAACCGACTTCTTCAGGTAGATATTTAAATTATAATTCTTGCCAACCGTTAAAGCAGACTTATATGTCGAAATATTAGTCTGCTTTAACGGTACCGACAGACAACTAAAATCGTTACACAACCACATTAATACTATTCACACTAACATAAAATTTACTATGGAAATAGAAGTAAATAAAAGCATAAATTTCCTGGACATAACCGTATGACACAATAATATGACTCACTATGACTCACAAATTATCAGCTTATCAGTGTATGATTCATAGATTAATTAACATTCCCATGAGTCAAGAAAACTTTGAATTGGAAAAGAATAGAATATTTACGATAGCTGTCAATAATAGGTATTCGATAGACACGATAAAAAGCATTTTAACAAAACAACTAGTCAGAAACATTCTCCTTAACTTACCCCAAAACAGAAACCATACCTTCTAATTACAATCTTATCACATACGTGCGAAACATTTCAAATAAAGTAGGGACTATTATTAAGAAAGCGAACAACGAATCAACCTCTTTCAAAACGAATAACTCCATACTAACTTATACTAAGAACTCTTAACAATAAGAAAGACAAAACGAACAAAAAATTGAATTCAGGCGTTTATAAGTTAAAATGTGAAGATTGTGAAAAAGTTTACATCGGTCAGACAGGGAGGACTTTTGAAGCCAGAATGAAGGAACATGAAAGAAGCTATAATGATAAGAAAACAGATTCGACCTTTGCTAACCACTGCCTGGAATTGAATCATAAATTTAACAAACAATTTGAAATTTTACATATTCAAGAAAAAAGTAAAATACTTAACTTACTGGAAAGTTTAGAAATAAATAAATTTAGTAAAATAGGTATAATATTAAACGATCAGTTGGACCTAAATAGCTCCTCCTTGCTAAATTTAAAACTGTAATTGAATACCCCTTCCTAACAACAATAATTGTGTCATCTATTGTCTGTATTTATAAGTTCCATTGTAACAGAAATTGAATTTGTATACTTTCATCACCTGATGAAGCCACAGTGTGGTGAAACATATGTAGTGTCTACATTAAATATTTTTGAAACTAAAATTTGTGTTTTTTACTTATAAATGATTAAAATGAAGTTTTAACAAGTAACTCTCCATTCAATCAGTTATTTAATAACATAGTTAAATAAAAATCTCTTGCATATTACTAGAACTTTAAAACGTTATTCAACTTTCGGGGTAAAATATCAGGATGTTGGAAATTACACTTATATCCTTTTTATTCCAGAGCCTTCAATTGTTAATATTTTAATGTTTTAATTATATGATTATATCATATATCTAAAAAATCATCACTTGTATTGAATGTGTTGCTTTTCTAATAATTAAATAGTTCATAAAAAAATCAGTATCATAACAAATTTATATTTAAATTGAAATAGACAGAAGGGAATTTATGTTTTAAAAATATCATCTATATGTGCGCCACCTAGATGCAAACACTGTTTGAATCTAGATCTTAAATTTGTGAAAACTCGTTGGTATATTGCATGTGGAATAGCAGTTATTCCCTAATGAATATTCCTTTCCAATTGGGCGCAAGGTTATTGTTGTAAACACGATACTCTTGAAGTATCCCCAGAAAAAAAGTCGCAGGGGGCATGATATAAATTTACATTCAAACATATTGTTTATGACTACCAGTGACTCGTTAGATGTATGGCATGTCGCGCCGTCTTGACAGTTTAGAAAAAGAAAAAATGTCGTAACATTGTTGTGTAGCGGTCAGAATTAACTGTTACACTCTGGACTCACTCATTTTCAAAAAAATTCTGGCCAATTTAATTTTGGGCGAATGCAGGGGTTATTGATGTTTCGATTTGGCTCGAACATTGTTTCGACAAAATCGTACCGTTGACTGAGATTATTGGGCTTCAATTTTTGCACTAATTGAACTTTATACGGGTGCAATTTTAGATCTTTAACCAAAATACGCCGCAAACATGTTCTTGATATGGCAAGCTCAGTTGACTTCTTTCGAGTTGATAATAGCTTCTTATTGAGTGTGGAATCCGCAACCCACCCGACCCACGACCTATTCACACTTCCACTGGGACACTGATTTAAGTCATGTAATCTGTACTCAGCGCGAAATAAAGTACATCTTTCTAGCCCACCCTGTAGTATTAAATCACATCAAAACTTGAATTAGATTGAAGAACTTGTTGCAATAGTGAATATATTATTATACAATTTGTTATAAATTTTGAAAATTTTATTTTAATACTAACATCTTTTAGAATAGAATCATGATTATTTTTAATTTATCAGTTCGGTTGGTTTGCCCATCCTGTCTTCTCCGAGGAAGGTGATTATCCACCTATCATGAGGGAAAGAATAGATGCTCTTAGTGCCGAAGAAGGATTTGCAAGGTCGAGATTACCTGTTTTCACTGAGGAGGAAATTGAATTGTTGAAGGGTTCCGCTGACTTCCTAGGTTTAAATCATTACGGAACGTTCTTAGCGACGCCACAGGACGATTGGCCGATAGTACCCTCGCACGATAATGATATGGGAACGTTCGCTTACCTGTCTGAAGATTGGGAGCCAAGTGCTTCGCCTTGGTTCGCCGTAACACCGTGGGGTTTGAGGAGTATGCTGAATTGGGTTAAGAATCAATATGGCAACCCCGAAGTGATTGTGACTGAGAGTGGTTTTACCGATTCTACCGGCGTGTTGCAGGATTGCAGAAGAATTAATTATTACAACGTAAGTATTACTATTTAATAATAATAATAATAATAATAATAATAATAGCCTTTTATTTTCCCCTGGCATGAACCTACATTATTCGTATAATTTTATATTATTTAAATAACAAGAAAAAGAAAATAAGGCGAAGTTCAGCTCGCTACTTAACGTAGTTACTGCTCTTCCACTCAACCCTAATTAAACTAACTTAAAGATAACTAACCTAAAGATAGATTGTGATTAGTACACATCTGCAAGACTAGCAAATCCACAAACACCGGATCACCGCTGCCCACGAAAGAGATACCGATAAAGCTTAAGTTTAAACAATTTTACGGACCAAGTTTCTTTTATATCCCGTGGAATAGCATTATAAATATACGCCACCTGGTAGGAATAGCATCTTTTAGCATACTGAGTATTACGCTCAGGCGGAGTTAAAGTTCCTTTAAAGCGTATATTTATATTATGTACGTCCGATCTGAAGGTAATATTTCTATACAAATACGGAGGCTTTTGAGTTAAAATAATGGAATGATATAAGCTAGCAGCATGTAGGCGTCTACGGCTGAACATATTCAACCATCCTACTTCCAATAGTTTATGTGATATATGAGATCTTCGTCTAACATTAAATATCAATCTCAAACAAGAGTTCTGAACTTTTTGTATTTTACGAACGTTTCGAGAATCAAGTGATGCATGATATAAAGAGTCACAATAATTCATATGCGATAAAACTAAAGATTCACACAATACTTTCTTTACATGTCTTGTAATAAACATCCTACTAGCATATATCACCCTCAAGGCTGCATAACTACGTTTGGTACACTGATTTATATGGTCACAGAAATTCAAATTCTCATCTAGAATAACACCTAAATTTTTTACACAGGGTTTTAAAGCAATAGCTGTACCATCAACAATTATTTTTACCTTAGAACGATAATTAGGATCAGACCTAATTCTTTTTGGACCGAACAAAATCAATTCTGTTTTGGCAGAATTCAAGCGTAGTGAATGTCTTTTTGACTCTCTAACTAGACTTTCAATATCTAAATTCATTTTATAGCACGCATCTTCAAAATTTCCTTTGTCAAAGGAGCAATACAGCTGAGTATCGTCAGCATAGAAATGACAGTGTGAGTAACGCACATAGTTAATAAAATTAAAAGTATATATTGTGTACAATAATGGACCTAAAATAGACCCTTGAGGAACACCAGAATCAACCGCTTTATATTCGGAGATATTGTTATCAATAGTAACGCATTGCTTTCTGCCGGTAAGGTAGTTATATATTAATTTTACAGCAGTTGATCCCAGACCAAGGTGATGAAGAATTGAAGCCATCAAATCATGGTTTATTGTGTCGAAGGCTCTTGAAAAATCCAACAAACACAACAACGTACACCTCCCCCTGTCACTTTCCATAACTATATCATCAACAATTTTTGTTAAAGCAGTAGTACAACTGTATCCCTTCCTAAACCCCGATTGTGTTACAGGTAAAATGTTATTTTCTGACACGTAATTTCGTAATTGTTGCTCAATAACCCTTTCAATAACCTTCGACAAAACGGGAAGCACACTTATTGGTCTAAGATCACTATACTCACGAACATCAGCTCTCTTCGGCAACGGTGTAATCAATGAAAGCTTCCAACATCTTGGAAAGCATCCGGTAGTTATACATTCATTAATTATATGCGTAAGATAAGAGACAATATGAGGTGTACATAATTGAATAAATTTTATATTAAGTCCATCTATACCGGCAGCATTAGTTTTTATAGAAAAAATTAATTCATAAATGGTCTGTTCATCCACTGTTTGAAATTGGAAATCAACATCAAGTAAACGCGTTGACATGTAATCATTAAAAACAGCACCATCCTGATGCAAATTTGGAACAGAGTTAACAAAAAAATCATTTATTTCACCAGCGTTTTTTATATGTGATGGTAGGCTAATTCCCCTAGAAACAACTACTCCCATACCTCGCAGCAATTTCCAAAATTCTTTGCTGCCGCTTGCTCTCCCAAGTTTATATGCAGCGTATGCACGTTTCTCCCGACGTATTGCCTCGGTTGTAGTATTACGCAGTGATTTATAATAATTCCAATGTGGTACAGATTTACTTTTTTGAAATCTCCTATAGGCATTGTCACGCAATTTTTGCATAAGTTTTATCGTATCGGTCATCCAAGGCGCTGGAGGTCTGGTAAACCGAGAAATCACTAAAGGCATATGGGTGTCAAATAGAGATTTGAGATTGTTAGTAAAAAAATCAGTTTTCTCATCAACGCCGTCCATATCAAAAATTAAATGGAACGGTGTATTATATAAATTTTCTTGAAATATATCCATACGGAAATATTTCTGACTTCTATATGTACGCCAAGCAACATTGGTTTTCCTAAACTGAATTTTAAAGGTGCAGACCAACAGCTCGTGATCGGAGAGATTATGAACTGGCTCAACTAGGGCATTTAGTAGTGAGTCCCTATTAGATATGAAAACTAAATCAATTAAAGTAGAAGTATTGCACGTAATTCTAGTAGGTGATTGTATAACTTGAACCATATCCATCGATAACATCGTATCTATGAGTGTCGTACTTGCTAAACTACCGATATTGTTGAGATCAATATTAAAATCGCCTGTTAATACAATATACTCACATTCTGGAATAAATGCAGATAAACTAGTTTCTAATTCACTAATAAAAAAGTTATAATTGCAATGAAATGGTCTATAAGCAACACCAAAACTATAAGTTTGCGCATTTAATACAATAGATATCCATAATTGTTCAATACCACCACCGGATTGCAGTATTTTATATCGGAACTGATTTCTACAATATATCGCCACACCCCCCGCTCGCGAGTCTCTATCTTTTCTAATTAGGGAATAACCCTGTATATATAAACGTGCATCAGAAGCACTGTCTGAAAGCCATGTCTCGCATAAACAACAAATGTCGCAATTATAGTCATATAAAATAGTTTTTAATCTTTCTAATTTCGGCAGCAGTGATCTAATATTCATAATAGTAACTTAAAAAATGAATTTAAGCAGACGTATTCTCAAAATGTACTCTACAATATGATGATATCATTCCACAACACTTTCTATTTGTTGTTCTACGGTTTTTATAACAAAATTTCTTCAGATATTTTCTCTACTTCCTCATGTTCTTTATACGATTTATCCATCATGTAATTTCCATTTCTCTTATATATGAAAATTGAAAATTACTTCCTTTATATGTATTAATTAATAAACTTAAGGAAAATAATGCATCATCACCGGGGACTAACAGTTTCGCCAGTGCTCATCAGTCCGGTATTTGATACCTTTTCCTCGTAATTTCGAAATGTGTATTTATACGAACCGAGGCGATCTTTGCAAGTATGAAAGTTGATTCCTTACTTCTCTCTTTAAATAGAAGCAAACATCTTGGATTGAGTTGGTCTTTACTTGATGCAAATCCATTTTCAATGTGAAATAAAACAAACAAATGTTTAAGATTTACACTGTATTTAATAACAACGACAGCTGTTTCGCTACACTGTAGCTTCGTCAGGTTGACATATACAATAATAACTATCTACATACACTTGACTCTTATATATAGTGTGTGGATACTAGGAATTCTAAGAACTGATATGTAAAGAACAATTTCTTGTCTAAAAGTGTCGGGTCTATACAAAAAGTACGTGGAACTAAATCTATTGCAAACAGATGTTATGTGTGAAATTAGGTAAACTGTATTACTAACTAAATATATTTAACAATGGTGATGAGTTTAACTATCTACCTACATATAAGAGTCAAGTCCTTGAGAAATGAAATTTGTTTCGAATTTTTTAATGAATCGACGTATAGCAAGCACAGAAGGGCGATTATGTGGACCATAACCTGACAAAGATCACGTTGAGATTGAACAAAAAAAAAGTGCTATTATAATTTTTTTTGATAATAACCAAACGCTATTGAAGCGTTTATTTTGACATGATGAATTGTCAAACAATACTAAACACAAATGACAGTTATACTCAAATCGGGGAATCAGTTAATGCACGCATACCTAATGTATGACGTTATATTTTGCAATGTTGTCAATTGGAGGCCGGCCGCCTTAATTTGAATTGTACTGCAGGTTATGTTCATGTATGTTCGAAATGTCAAAATGTAAGTTTAAATTTAAGGCTAGAAGAAAGGTATATGTCTATAGTAATTATGTTGTTCCTTATGAATTGTGGAGAGAGAAAAGGATTAGATTTTATATTATAATATTATTGACGCAATTATACTTGTACTTTCTGCACATATAATTACATATTTGCAATAAAAAAATAAAATTTAGATTACAGTAACTAATAAGGAAAATTATAAGCAATAATACATTTAATTTTATTAATAATAATTTTATTTTTTCGCATTTCTTATTTTAAAATGATTAAGCAATTATGTAGCACACTAAATTTGATATTATGTGTTATGTATATAAAGAAACACAAAAAATTAACCTGAGTCTGAATCACAAGGACTATCACTATTATCACTTAAATGTATAATTAATTCAGCAGCATCATCTTTGTCAAATCCCACTTCTCTGTCCCACCATTTTTGTATTTCTTTTTCGGTATGATTAATAGTATTTTCTCATACTTCTCGAGTAATTGTCCTTGATGCTTCCTTCCACAATGAAATGCATTTGTCTTTTCCATGTCCATCTCTTCCAATATGATAATTGTAATAACTTTTCGATATTTCCAAGATATTTTCAGTGGGGTTGAAAAAACAGTGTTAAGGTGGTAATCTCAAAACTTTTTGATTATACTGTTTAGCAATTTTATCTACTACATATGTTTTTCTTGGCTTATATTCTAATACAATCTGTAATAATTGCTTTTTATACATTTCTTCTTCATAAGCAACATTATTTGTCAATAACCATTGCTTAATATCTGCTTTATTCCAACTAGAATTAGGTGTTTTATTTTCTAATGTAAAATGGTATCTCGCATTGTCCATTATAATGTGTGATTATAATGGACAGCATTTTAATGCTGAAATATAATATGAAGATGTAAAATTAGTTCTTAAAAGAACTGACAAACATGTAGGTTATTAATAGTTAATATTATTCATATAAATTTTAAGTTGTAAGGTTGTCGTGGATTGTTATAAATACGTAATTGCTTACGTGCATTAACTGATTCCCCGATTTGAGTATAGTGACATTTCCATTATGGTTGCCATGACGTTTTAAAAACATATCGTCCCTGTTCGAAAACCCTTCAGCTGTATTTTTATTTTCTGGCAATTGTCTTAAGATTTTTTTCCATCTTCTCAATAAGACCCTATCATCAACATAGGTATCTCTTGGAATAAGTGAAAAAGATGATTGGCTATTGTAATTGAAGCTATTTTAAATTACAGACATATTTGCAATCTCTATTGGAAGCTCTCTATGAAGATGAATGCAACGTCACTGGTTACACAGCTTGGAGCATTGTCGATCTATTTGAATGGGAATACGGTTACACGTAAGTCTTTCTCATAATTTGAAGGTTTCTACTATTTATTTCATTGTCATTTACAGATACCGTTTTGGGATGCACTTCGTCGATTTTGATGATGATGATAGGCCTAGAACGGCAAAAATGTCATCTTACGTCTACCAAAACATTATTGCAACGAGAGCTATCAACACGAGCTATGTTCCAGATGGATTTGACGAATGCGAAGACCTCAGTGCTAGATACCGCTATACCAAATAAATTAGTTGTTGATCTTTGACTCATGAAAAAATATATTAATATTACAAACTAATATTGATAATTGCTTTGTTTCGCTTGACCTTATTGTGTGTTTTTAATACCAACATTTACGGTTTTGTATTGCCTTGTTATGTTTAATAACATGGAATTTATCACATGTATACGGAGCAAAACATTTTTAGATTAAAAAAGGCCATGGTAACACCTCTTAAAATATACCTACCTAAAAGTTAGATTAAAATTTGTTTATCGGAGAAAAACATGATTTTCTTAAATGAAGTACTTAATAATACTTATAATCATATCAATAATAATTTAGAGATTGCGTTACATGTATAGAAAGGTATAGATTAGTGAGAAAGTGTGATTTTTGTCTTTAGAGTACGAAATGAAGCAGCTTTTTTTAATATTAATTGCAATGTAAGTTTTTTATTCTTTTCATAAATACGCGAAAGTCTTTCATGTTTCATTCACAGAGGATTTTCCAATGCACAAGATTACAAATTTCCAAAAGATTTTTTGTTTGGTGTGGCCACTGCGTCTTATCAAATAGAAGGTGCTTGGAATGTAAACGGTAAGTATATAAATACCTACAGTATTCATTTATATAATAATGTTGATTTGTTTTCCTTATTTTAACCATCAGGTAAAGGAGTAAATATATGGGACTATACAACCCATAACAATCCCGGATTTGTTATTGATTTCAGTAATGGTGACGTGGCAAGTGATGGTTACAATAAAGTCAAAGAAGACGTCCAACTCATGGTAAACGTTGGGATAGATTTCTATCGATTTAGCCTATCTTGGTCGAGAATCCTTCCCACAGGTTACGTCAATGAAATTAACGAAGATGGCGTCCGTTATTACAACGAATTAATCGACGCGTTGCTGGAGAATGGCATTACTCCTTTAATCACCATATTCCATTGGGATTTACCTCAGCCTCTACAAGAAATAGGTGGTTGGCCGAATCCACTGCTAGCTGAAATCTACGCGAATTATGCTGATTTGGTGTTTTCGTTATTTGGAGATCGCGTGAAGGATTGGGTCACAATAAATGAACCTTACCAGGCTTGTGAGGAAGGTTATGGCACGGGTGTCTTAGCTCCTGGATATGCTCAACAAGGAATTGGTGGATACCTCTGCGGTCATACAGTACTATTAGGTCATGCTAAGGCTTATCAAATTTATAATGAGAAGTATCGAGAGGAACAGCAAGGTATTAATAAATAAATTTTAACATTCCTCTTATTATGTTTACTTATTCTATTTAGGTAGAGTTGGTCTGGTTATTCATGGGGCATGGGCTGAGCCAGAATCTGATTCGGAAGAAGATATAGCAGCTGCTGATAGATGGGTTCAAATGAAAGTAAGTCAATTATCTTTTCGTCACACTATTCTTCTTAATGTAAACTTTTTATTCTGGTTAGTATATATAAAATAAACAAATATTTTAATAAACGTTGATAATAGGGTAAAATATTATCAAATATTTATAATATCGATTGATTATTTTGGAGTCGATAATCTGTTTTAGTGAAGACGGCTTCAAAATAACTTGACCTTGTTCTGCTGGTTTTGTGCACTCATCGTTGTTCTCTATTCCTTGCCCTTCATATTTTAAATATCTTTCGTTCTGATCTTTTTTAATAATTATTTTTCTGTATTCGGTATAATTGGAGTTTTTAATTCATTTTATCGGTTAATTATGTTTAATTTAACGTTTCGACCTCATTTTTAGATCTTCATCAGAAATATAATCACTGTAAACATGTCCTAAATTAAAATTACAAAATCTATATACGACATTAGAAGATTTGAATTTTTTTAAACATTTTTGGACATATTAAAATTGGTAATTCAACACTTTCAAAAATATTGTAACGAAACAAGCTCACAGGAAAATAAACATCGGCGCGACAACGACGACAAAAAAACGTACTCGTAAGCAGTCATAAATCATCTCATATATCCACTGCGAAGCGACGGATTGTCTCTCGAATATTTCCCGGCATGTGGAGAAAAATCCAGAGTGTGCCCGTATATTTCTCGAACTTTTATCTACAGATATAAAAGCAGTTGAACCGATGGATGAGTCATTCCGGAATAAGCAGTCATTCATTCAGCAGTATTCGTACGGTACAACTAAATATAGTGAGCGGTGCAGTTTTTACTAAAGTGCATTTTTATTACATAAATATTACAGACATATAAATAGTAGTGGTAAATAAATACGTGTGTTAATTTAAATCGTAGTAGTTTTAAGTGTGATACATTTATTTTATATTTTTATAGTGTAATTAATTTTGAGTGCGAAAATATACAGACTGTTTCAAAACATTTGCACGAGTTGTTTATTTCGAACCCGAAAACGCAACAATTTGGTGTCTGGTGTTTAGGGTGAGCAATAAGTGCAAAAAAAATAAAATAAAAATGGCTACCAAACGTCTGGAAGAATTAAAGGTCACCGAGTTAAGGACAGAATTAGAAGAAAGGGACGAAGATACGTCTGGAAAAAAAATAATTTTGCAGCATCGGCTTCGTGAATTTTAATAAGGATATCTTTTCTTGAATTCCACGGCAATCCCTCTACGCATACATAGGTCCTCGGCCACACAGTGAGCTAGGGCATAATCACAGGATACCGTAAAAAGATCCTGTTGCTTCTCCGTGGCAATTCCAAAACGAGCCTTCCTGGTACCAGAATATTTTTGTATAAAATTTCTATAAGTTGGCTCTCCATCTTTACTGGTAATTTGTCGCACATCCGTTACTTCGCCGTTGTTATATCCATGGTATGGGGCCAATCGGTTGAAATGCACCACCCTTGACTTACTATGGGGTGTTCGTCGACGTCTTTGGGGCCCATTGCCGGCGGCACAAGTTGCACATTTTCGGCACCATTCCTTTACATCTCGTGTGCAATTCAACCAAAAAAAAATGGTTGGCGCACTTTCACGAGTGTCTTGTGTACGCCGCAGTGTCCTCTGGACCTGTCCTTGTGGAGCTGTTGCAGTACATCAGGTATCCTTTTCTTAGGGATGACCACCTATATCTTTTGCCCATATCCATCATGGTTCTCCACAACACGCTTAATTAGGCCATTCTCCACCTTCAGAGAGTCCCATTGAGCCCAGTAGGATTTCAGTCCCTGTGAACGAGGAGCTACTACTTGCCAAGCCGGTCTGTGACCAGTACCTTTCCAAACCATCAAGGAACCATGGTCTTCATCAGCTTCCTGATCGATCCTCAAATTGTCAGGCCGCCACTGATCGTCAACCACGGTAGTTCTAAGTGTGATACATTTATTTTATATTTTTATATTGTGACTAGTTGTAAGAGTGAAAATATACAGCCTGTTTCAAAACATTTGCACGAGTTGTTTATTGCGAACCCGAAAACGCAACAATATAAAAAATATAAAAACATAAAAAATGTGTGAATATATATATATATATATATATATATATATATATATATATATATATATATATATATATATGTAGGAAAACTTACTCCAAAATACGTAAAACACTGTTTTGAGCCTCTTTTAATATAAGGAGCACAATTAATATAAACATGAAACTGTTTTGAATGAAGTTATTTCATAAGAGGCATCGAGAATATGAAATTAATCTAGATGGGTTGAAAATTGAAAAATATGCGTATTTGGTAACAAAATTCAGGTTTTCATGTAGATTCCGGGAAACGTGAATGCTTCATGACAGACATAATTTTTTTGATTGTTATTTAACACTCTAAACGTTACATTTGCAAAAAAAATGACTTGTATTTATGTTTTTGGAAAAAATTGAAAATACACGTTTTTGACAAAAAAGATTAAAGTTTGGACCCAGGGAGGCCTGAATATTTTTCAATTTGACAATTTCTTTTCCTGGTAAAAATGTGACTACAGTGACAACATTTTATCGACTTGAAACTTTTAATATAAAAAAAAAGTTTTTCTTGATACGCCCTATTAGATAAACCACAACAGTATATCTGTCTTTTTTGATGATGTATTCTCGTGTATAAAAGGGCAACCTAGAATTGTACAATTGCGGCCCCTACAAACTCAGACAGTGTGACAAATAAGAAATTTTGGCTTTGTAACATGGTCCCAGAATTGAAGTTTATTAAATATCACTTTAAAAATCGTGCACGCTTGTAACTTACAATAAACTTACACTGACATTGTCATACTGAATAAAAGTCAAACTCACACATAACAATTTTTTTAAATTTGGCAGAATATGTCAAAAGTCGGTGTCTGAGTTTGTAGGGGCCGCAACTGTACATGTCCATATTAAATTATTTGGTCTAACCAATTTTTCTAGTTAACCTAAAACTTCTTTAATTTACAAGTTCGGTTGGTTTGCGCATCCGGTGTTCTCGGAAGATGGTGATTATCCGCCCATCATGAGGGAAAGAATAGACGCCCTTAGTGCCGAAGAAGGATTTCCAAAATCAAGATTGCCCGTTTTCACCGAAGAAGAAATCGAATTGTTGAAGGGTTCCGCTGATTTTCTGGGCTTAAATCATTACGGATCGTCTCTGGCGAGACCACAGGACAACTGGCCGATAGTACCCTCGCACGATAACGATATCGGTACGTTCACTTACCTGTCTGAAGATTGGGAGCCGAGTGCTTCGCCATGGTTCGCCGTAACACCCTGGGGTTTGAGAAGTATGCTTAATTGGGTTAAGAATCAGTACGGTAATCCAGAAGTCATAATAACAGAAAGTGGATTCACGGACTCTACTGGGATATTGGAAGATTGCAGAAGGGCTAATTATTACAATGTAAGTTACCTAAGTACCGTGGCTGAGAAATATGCAAACACCGAAATAATAGTCGGTTGCATTGATGAATCATGTCTTTTTTTTAATAATAATACATTTTTGTCATAAGTTTGGAAGTGAACATCGACACGTCAATAAATAAGAAAATGGGTGTGCTTAAAACTACACAGCAGAAGTGTAAACTTTATTATATATTATATAGAATGCATAATTTGCGACATATTTGCAAAAAATCGCTATGCGGTAAGAGTAAAAGAGTTACTTCCGGTCCGAATTTTGAAAATTTTTTTATACAAAAGGTATTGTAAATTAAGTTCTAAGTACTTTTATAGTCGTAACGTACCTGTCTAAAAAGCATGGCTAGCGAAATGTTCGCAAAAGCTGATTTTCGATAAGTGTAAAAGACCTACTTCCGGTAGGAATTTCGAAAAACTTCTTTAATAAAATTCTTCTCAAATATAATTTCGTTTACATATGAATTCTTTATAAATTTGTTTAAACATAGTAGTTGAAGAAATATTGGCAAAATTCAATTTTTTCACTGAAATAAACTACTACTTCCGGTTTACCTATTTTACTGAAAAATTAATTAGATCTCAAGAGGGAAATTATACACGTAAATACAAAATTTGGAATTGATACCTAAACCGGTTTGACCGCTATCGTGGTCACACACACAGAGACACACACACAGAGAGAGAGAGAGACATTTTTTAAAAACAACTTTTTTGGTATCAGGGGACTTCAAAACGTGGACATCTGCAAAAATCTCGAGGTCGAAAATTTTCGTCATCACAATATTTCCTTATAGTACGTATAAGAAAGTAAAAACAAACATCAACATATCAAATATTACAAATAATCAAATCAATAAAATTACAAACATTAATTTTAGTATTCGTTTAAACTATAAAAACAGTTTTCATATAAATACTCTTTTAATTTACACTTGAAAATCGCGGATGACCCAGCGCTTTTTAAATAATCTGGAAGCCTTTTCTAGAAAATAATGGCTCTGTATCGTGGGCTCCCCTTAAAATGACAGGTCGGATGAACGGGTTACTAGTAGGTCCAGTGATGAGCGAGTCCCTTCGCGACAGATACATAACAGTTTCTGACAAATGTGGACTCATTCTTATTAAACCAAGTAAGTCATAAGTCATTGTCAGCTAGATTCCAAACAAATTCATTCATAATAATATCAAATTTTGGAATAGAATTAGTGCTTAAAGTAATTGAATAGCTACAACATAAAATTACTGAAGAAAGAATTAATCAAAATTATAATTTTTCTAAAATAATAATTTTTCTACTTATCTCTGTCATATACACTTCGCGATTTTCTGCCGTGGTCTCTGACAGATGAACCACAGTGCCGTTATGTAGCAATTGTTTGAACGTCTTGAATTATATCAAGAAACAGATAATATACTTGTTGCTCGTAATAATATATTTTAATTTGATACACTCAAATAATTTCCGCAAAGACTGTTCAAAACTATAATCTAGTTATTATGTTAAAGTGTTAAACAGGGGATGCCATTCTAAATATTTCTTTCGCAATTAGAAGTATTGTTTTATTTCACTGTGATGAGACTTACCTACTTTTTTGTTATAAAAGTTGTGATATTAGTATGAGATCTCCTAAATGATATAGTTAGGGAATTGATTCAATTAGATAAAATGTAGAAGATGAGAGGGACATCCAAATTCTTTCGGATTTTTTATTTCTGACACACAGGAGGACAGACACCAAGAATCTTATCATCTTCTTTTGGATAACCTCAAAGCCGCGCGCCAGGATGGGGCTGAGGGGTCAGGCCTATCTGCAAGAAATATTTGTAAATTATAATTTCAAGGGGATGCCAGAAGCTAACAACTGGAGAAGAGACTACCTTGCTGTTAAGAATTCTACTTTCTGGTTATTAAAGTGGATACTACAATCATTGTTAATATAAGCCGGCAATCTCTGCCGCGTGGATAAAACAGAACTTTCGATCTTTCCATTATATTTTCTCTGGTTGTAAGCCGGTTTGCAAATACAATGTCCTTAACCCTCCTCCATAATTAAAACTCTAGGACGATGAGGTCTGGTAATTTAGCTGGCCAGGAAAATATACTTCTCCGTTCAATCCACCGTCAGGATATATCTGATCTAAGGACTAGTCGCAAAATGCTCCGGTCACCCATTAGCAGATAAATTATTCATCTTCTAATGCAAGGAGCATCTCATTCATTAAAAATTTTAAATAAACCTCTTCAATGAGAAGTCGGTTAAAGAAAACGGGTCTAATAATTTTGCCTCGTAGAAAACTGCACCACACGCCTACCTTTGTGTGGAATACCAAATGATAGATTGGAGTCAATAGTTAGCTGCAGATACTTGATTTCCTGACTTCAGGAGATCAGCGAGTTCCCCATAGAATGGATAGCAAGTGGTTGTCTTATTTTTCTGGCGACCCTTAGTGTTTGACAACTTTCTGAAAATAACTTGTACCACCACTTCTCCATCCAAACGAGCAGACAGCCTAGAGCCGCGTGAAGGCAGCGGCTTTCATTGAAACGTCTGCTGTATAGAGCAAACATAACTACGGATCTAAAAATGAACGCTACGATACCCCGGCATTGACATATCTAGTAACAGATTTCAAGCTTCAGTTCCTGACGTAAGAGGCTCGAAAGATACGACCTTATTAGTCTAACCATGTAAGATTTATTCCGAACCTGAACAGTTTATGGGTAAGGCCATCATGCATACGGAGCCCAATGGCGCGGTAGTATATATGGCGCTACAGGTTTCTTTGGGGTCCAGAGCATCGGGAATAGCCTCGCTAACGTAGAGAATTTGCCAGTCCAAAGAGTTCCCAATGGGAAAACCGAACTGGTCGATGGGTATTAAGCTCTGAGACCATCCCCTTAACCGTTCTAGACTGCCAATTTCGAATTAAAATTCACCACGAGAGGAAATCAAAAGTGATGTATAAAGCTGACAAAATTGCTAGGTCAACTCCGTGAAAGAACATGCGTAAATTATACAGATAATAAAAGCTTAAAGGAAAAGTAAGATCTAGACCATATACTTAGCAAAAAATTCTTTAAAAATTATTCCCGATTTTTTTACAATTATTAAAAATGAAGACTCTATTTTAGTTAAAAAAAAAAAAGAAAAACCATTACAATAACGCGCAGATGCGATCAAAAGCACGAATCGAAGGTAAAATTCTTATTTAAATACTCAAAATCCAGCAAAATAAATCACACTTGGTGCTACAAAAATAGAAAGTTATTAAATAAAAATAAACAAAAATTCTAGTAATGTAATTTAGTAAAAATAAACCTCTAGTAATTAAAGGACAAAACATTAACAACCAAGAATAAAAGTAGGCAAGTAGAAGTGCAATAAAAGTATTACAAGAATCAGTAACCAGATTGTAGCAAATTTAATATACAGGACAAGATTTTTATACCGTAACAGTGAATATTCAACTCAATCAAAATTAAAGCAAATTTATCCTTATCTAAAATTTTATTGACAACTGCATCAAAATGTTGTTACATTGAACACACATTATTTAAAATTTCAGACATACTTGCAATCAGTATTGGAAGCCTTGCACGAAGACGAATGTAACATTACTGGTTACACAGCTTGGAGTATTGTCGACCTATTCGAGTGGCAGTTCGGTTATACGTAAGTTTCATTAAGATCTTTGATTTTCATATTTATTTCATCTTGATTCGTGAATATAATTAAAATCGTATTACAGATATCGTTTTGGAATGCACCTAGTCGATTTTGATGATCCAGATCGTCCTAGAACTGCAAAATTGTCATCCTACGTCTATCGAAACATCATTTCGACGAGAGCCGTCGACATGAACTATGTTCCGGATGGATACGACGAATGCGAAGACCTCAGTGATATATATCGATACACAAAATGAATTGATTGTTGATTTACAAAATTGTATTGATTATAAAATGTATGTAAATGCTTTATGATTGCGAAAAATATACAAACATTAATATTCGGATAATGGGTATTTTGTCGAAGTTTGAAATTAAAAACTTGTTTTATAAGGAATTACTGGGTCAGCTTGTACCATATATTCGTTAGTAATATATCAGATTAATTATGATCATATGAAAATATATAATATATAACAAAGTTATAAAAATTGAAACATTAACTCTAACTTTCAGAATCCACAAGCCTCTGGAGTTAGCTTAAATCTAAATTCAAATTTAGTTAAGTGGTATTTCTCAACAATTATTTCTAGCCACTATATAAAACAAAATTACGAAATTAAACTAAACTGTAAATTTTTGTTTATATTTATTGTTCATCAAACACACACTTTGGCTATGATGTACTGACGTTTACAACCAGTTTGAAAGGTAATTCTGTCTACAGCTGCCACCTACACCTAGTATATTCCATTTTTATTGTTTAATTTACACCTTTTCATTTTTTCATATTTTTGTTATTAGTTTACTCTAAATTTTAATAAAAACCATTAGACCAGGATCATTGACTTACGCCTTTAATCAGGTCAACGCAATTATATTAAATTGCCCAACAGACAATACAAACAGCACCTCATTCATTATTGACTTAGGATGATAACTCGAAAATTTAATTTTTGCAAGCACCTCAGGCGAGACTATATTAAAAAGCATGACATTTATTATAAAGTTTGAACTCACCAGGGGTCGTCTTACTTCAAGCGATTCAAGTCCATGTCGATCCCAGAGAAAAGGTCCAATCCACAAAGAGGATGCGTTCCATCGAATTTCTAACACAAATACTTTCAAAACTTGCTTTGTAGTCAATAGGTTATGATACATAGGCCTAAAATTTAAAGTTGTCGACATGTTACCATTTTTCTAAAAAATTCAACGTTTTTATAAAATTACATACCGGCTCATAGTGTAGTGTACAAAAAAGAAACAATTCTTGAAAGCCGCATTCGCGGATGGGAGCTTGTGAAATGGCGGCAGTATGGACGGGAGCATTGTCGTGCAATAATCGCACAACTTTTGTCAATTTTCCACGACGTTTTGCACGACTACTGTCCCTAATTTATGCAACAAGGACGCATAATATATGCCGTTCACACTTGTATTGCGCTCTTTAAAATCAATTAGCAAAATGCCCTCACAATCCCAGAATATTGTGGCATTCACTTTTTTCGTTGATTGAACGACTTTCGCCTTTCTGAGACGAGGTTCATCAGGTCACCGCCATTACATGGACTCCCTTTTCGATAGAGGATCGTAAAACAGAACCATTGTTTCATTCCCTGTGACAATGGACTCCAAAATCGTTTTGGGTGGTCTACACACATGTTTAAAAACGACAGTGTAAACATTCGACTCGACGTTCACGTTGGAGAGCAGATAGATGTCGCGGTACCCATCTAGGACGAATTTTATTTATACCCAAATGGTCATGGAGAATTCGACGAACACTTGTTTCGGAAATGTTTGTTATCACTGCTAATTCCTTCACTTTCAAACGGTGATCTTCTAGCACTAAATGTTCAATAATTGAAATTTGTTGAGGAGTTATCACTTCAATTGGTCGACCCGACCGATCAGCATCTTCCAGGGATTCTTGTCCCAAACGGAAACATTTTGCCCACTATTTTACAGTTGAATACGAAGGAGATGAATCACCGTAAACGCCGTCTAAACGTTGTTTAATGTGATAAGGTGTGTGCCCTTCTTTTGTTAAAAATTTAGTGACCGCGCGGTATTCAATTTTTGTTACTTCAGATATTTTCGTGCGGTAGTCTCGTTGGTTGGTTACTAAAAACTACTAGGCTTCGAACCGTCTTATTTATAGTATACACCTCGCGTATGTGCATGCACAACGTGACGGAGTTTGAAGCATGACTAAAGTAAATCCAACTTGAATATTCTTCCCTTTAACTTGCTCGGTTGCAGAATATACAAAATATTTTTTTGCAAGTTGTGAGACTATAGCATATTCAGCAGTTAAATCCATTTCTTAATGTGCTGATGAAAGTAATACTTGTACACACACTTGTACACTTCTTTTTCATGTTTATACACTTATTTTCCATACTTAGGGGGCATTTTTGCTTAAGTGTATTCACCTTTTTCCGCACCCTTCGGTGCATTTTCTTCATTAGCTAGTACATACCGTTTAGTATCATGACTTCAACTTTCTATTTTAAAAATTGACAAATTGACAATGCGTTATTGCATCATGGGCGATTTTACACTAATAACGTTCCGAAAACGGGGTATGTATTTCAAAAGTTGTACTAAAAATCATCATATCTTATAAACAGGTGATAATCGGCAAAGAAAATTCATCAATTTAATCAACTCTTAAGGGCGTATCATAAAGTACCTACGTACGTGTTTCATCCTCATTCTTGAACACTCTGTATAAATGTAAATATTTTTAAATTATACAGCTTATTATCATCTAGTAATAAACGAACTTTATCGATACGCTGAAACACCCGGTATAAATATTATATCATGGAAAAACTGTATAAAAGAATGACAAGTGAAAAGAATATTTGACATATTTTTAAGTATTTCAGAGAAATATGTAGAATTGTCATGCTCAAAAACAAATTAAAAACACACAAAGCTAGTAAGCAGTCTTTAAATTTGTCTTCCCCAAAAAAATTCTAATGCTGTCTTGAGTAAATTCATTTTAACATGTCTATCTATGTCCAACCATTTGTGGTCATGGTTATACTCAGTTGCTATTGGATAACAAATCAACTAATAATGATGTCGTTTCTATAAATGAAAAACCAATTAAATATGTATATAAGTTCTTATATATAACATAAACTTCTTTTACTGGTTGAACTCTTTGTTTGCCTGGCAGTTTATTTTCTTATTCCCCTTCTCAAATAACCAGTTAAAATGCTTATTGTATGTGGGGGAAAAAAAGATATTTTTACTAATAGTTTGAACGTAAAATAAATACCAAGAAATCACTTCCATATAAGTAGATAAAAAATTAACTTATTTGACAGAAAGAATAATTTTCTCTGGGGAATATGAAAAACTTTATGTCCAGTATTTAGATAGGAATAAAAACAGAATCTGTTTTTTGTCTTCAATCAAAACTTCTGAGAATTACGAAAAGAAACATCTATCAGAGTTTGGAGGGGATATACAAAACAACCACACACTTTGTGTTGTGAATATGTTATGTAAATACATGGACGACGGTATTGGTTACTGAATATATTCTCAAATAATGAATAGCCAGTTAAATCATGAATATGAGATTTACGTACCTATATACAGAGCGAATCATCTGTTTGGGAAAGAAAGATTGTGACTATATGAAAAAGGATTTTTCGCAGCGGATTTTTCTTATGATAGCCACTATACACCATCTATATTTATTTTGTATTATACAGAGTGTTCCATAACTTGGTGGCTAACCATAGTTATAGGTTTTTAAATGGAACAGAATATATTTTATTACATTTTTGTGTTCACCGTATAATTCTTAGTCAAAAAGTTGTCAGATACTATAGCCCTAAAATTTAAAATTTTCGACTTAGTACCATTTTACTAAAAAAGTCAGTGTTTTTATCATAGTATATATACCGGGTGTTTCGGAATTGCACGGCACTATTGTAGGCACTTCTTCTCCAGCATAAAATAAACAAAAAAGTCCATATAAACATATGTCGCAAATTAATTTATTACTAAGATATTGTAGCATAAAGATATTTATTTAACAATACAACATCCAAAAGAACTGTTTAAAGTGGCCACCGTTTTGTTGAATTCAGCATTCAGCACGACAAATTCATGCCTCTTTAGTACATCGTATAGCATCAGGACGATTCTTGATAGTTGCTGCGGCTTCCACGATGCGATTACTAAACTCTGATGAATCCCGATCTCCCGATCTAACGCCGTACTTTAGTAATTGCATCGTGGAAGCTTCAGAAACTATCAAGGATCGTCCTGATGCTATACGAAGTGCCAAAGAAGAATGAATTTGTCGTGCTGAATGCTGCATCAACAAAACGGTGGCCACTTTTACCATGTGCCCTAATCTTCACTGCCTCAATTGTTTTGTTTTGGAGTTTTCGGTCTCGTAGGTTGACAATATTTGCTGGAGAATTCAAAACCTCAGCTAACACTCTGGACCTCTTCCGCGTAGGTTCTACTTGATTTAGGATCGGGACTGGCGAAATTTGATCCAAGAGTTTCCCAGGGGTTATTTGAGACTGTTCTGTTGCCTCCATTGAAGACTGATGATCTGTTGCTTCTGCTGAGGAATGCATGTTTTTCTGTGGAGTTTCCGCCCATTGCGAACAACCTGGTTGTGGTGAATCTTGTCTATGTTCAAGATCCTGATCTTCATCTATGTCTGCTGTTTGTTCTTTCACGGAATTCACGATGTCCGGCCATCGCGAACAATCTGGTTGAGGTGAAGTAGGTCTATTTAAACGTCGCTCGTTGTGTTCCTGTTGCTAATCTGATGCTGATGTTAAAAAAGCAAATTCGGCGATAGCATCCGGATTAAATGGGATGATTCCCGTGCTTCTAAACCCCGATATTGCGTTTTCTGTCGTAGCTGCCTGTACCCATGCCTTTGCAAGCAACCCTCCGAACACTAGTCTTGAAATTTTTCTGTTTGGATACATTTTAATGTAGAAATTGCAAGCATTGTAATAATAGGACTTTAGAGCTTTAAAAAATGCTCTGTTTAGGGGCTGTAGGTAGTGGGTCGCGTGGCTGAGTAAACAGCAAAATTATGTTATTTGCTTCTGCAAACTCTAATGTATCGACACTGCTGCAATGGGAACTACGTTCACCCTCAATGAGTACTACTGTTCCCTCAGGTTTCCTTGGTGCAAAATGTTTTTTTTAGCCACAGAAAGAAAATATTAGTTGTTACGTACGCCGACTTTTGTGACATGAAAATTATGGCACCTGGCGGTATACCATCTTTGTACTCGGCCTTTTCATTTTTTCCCTTCAGAACACACGCAGGAGGTAAAAACATGCCCTCTCCATTACAGCAAGCGATCACAGATATTGTTTCGCCCGTTTCACCGGATGTTATTGCTGGAACGCACTTAGATCCTTTTTTTGCGAGCGCATACCCTGGTCTATTATTTAGTTGAAGTCCGGACTCATCGACGTTAAATATATTTCCCGGCTTATCAAGTAGGTTGTGCTCGATCAAAATGCTCTGGAGTAAAGAAAAGTAGTCTGAAACATTTTTCTTGTTTAAACCCTTTGATTGCGCCTGCGAAGCTCCCTCCGATTTGCGGATTGAGAGTTCTGGATTTCTTTTTAAAAATAAGTGTAGCCAATCCAGTCCGGCAATTTCCTTTTCTCGGTTAAATTTATGATGCTGGTTACAATTCTCTGCCAGTTTGTATGCCATGGTACGTACTTCTGTCCTTGTCGGTGCAAATCCGAATTTTTGTAATCTTATAATATGTTTTACCATCTTATTCTCACATTCTTGTGTTAGGACAGGAGGCCCACCCAAAGCCTTTTTGGTAAAGCACCCGTTTGCAATTCTTCTTTTCAGCGTTGACCATGGAACTCCAAAAGTCTTTAAGGCTTCATTCAGGCTCATTCCATTTTGTACTGCCTTTACGGCATCTTTAAGTTGCTCCTCTGTCCAATCAGCACGAGTGGATCCTCTTTGCCTCTTATAAAATGTAGGCATCTTTGCCTGGAAGGAACAATGCTGATAAAACTTTTATTTAGGCCGGGAAATACGAGCACAGTAAGAAAAGTCGTTCACCGTATCACCCATGCCCAGAGTTCACCATTTCTCCCATTTGCTATGGGTGAAACGGTGAACAACGTGGCAAGCGGTTGAAAATTTTAGAGGCAACAATTTCTAGGTTATCTAGCGCATAAATAATCTAAGAAAGCAGACCGTATCTAAAAGCACCTCGCGGACGACGGTACCTAAAATAATAACTACAAACGCATGCACCGTATAAAAATTATTGAGCATCGGAAAGAGTTTTATACAAATTACTTACGATTTTCAGAACGTGGGTGGTTTTCAACAGGTGCTCGTTGCACATATGATCGTAAATAATCAACATACAGACTTATAGCGATATCTCCATACCGGAAAAAGAAATAGAGTAATTCACCATTTCACCCGATTTACCATATCGCCCTGGTTTACCCTAATTCCAAAAATACAATAGTAATTTCTGAAAACGTACTTATGGCTTACTTTCAAGAATATTCAAAAGATAGAAAAGCCTCGACTTTATGGGCGCATTATTCAATGCTGAAAGCTACACTTGGCCTAAAAGAGGATATTAACATATCAAAATATTTTAAATGAGTTGCCTTTTTAAAAAGAAAAAATGAATTATAAGCCCAAAAAATCATTAGTACTTACTCAAGAGGAAATTATACAATTCGTTACTGAAGCACCCGACGCATGTTACATTGCAACTAAGGTAGTATGTTTATATATTAATACTTTGAAATTATTGACAAGTTATAACCCTGTAGACAGCTCTTGTAATTGGCGTTGCTGGTCCATGCCGAAGTGATGAGCTGTGTATTTTATTAACTTCTGATGTCATCATGAAAGATGATTTAATTATTATTATTCACATTCGCAATAGCAAAAATGGTTCGTCTCGAAAGTTTGTAATAATGGAGCCACTTTGGATCAAAATAATTAAAAACTTTAAAAATTATACCAATTCCAGTAATAGCAAAATTCTTTATTTGTGTACGTAATGGTGAATGTACTAGACATAACATTGGAAATAACACAATAGAACAGATGCCAAAAAAAATTCTGTTTACTTAAATTTACAAAATCCACAGGTATAGGTATACTGGTCATAGTTTTCGTAGAACCTCGGCTACACTTTTAGCTGTCAATGGTGGTAATATCCTTCAGTTAAAACAACATGGTAGTTCGAAATCTAGTGTAGCTGAAGGTTATATAGAAGATTCCCTAGTAAACAAAAAAAAATAGCATGTATGTTACAAGGTCTACCTGCATCTACTTACGCAACCACACCTGCAATAAATGCAGGAGTTTTCGATATGAATCAATTCCATCAACAAACATCAGGTTTTATTTCGACTGAAGATATCGTAAATACTTATGGAATTAACTCAATGAATAATACTGTCATTAATGTGCCTACAGATCTGCACAATCCTGGTTTTTCAAATAGAATTAAACCATGAACAAATTTGACATGCCACAATTGCACTATCAATTTTTATAAATAAATTAAATAATTCTTTACATCTGTAATAGTTACGTGTTATATTATACTATCATACATATTTTGCTATTGTTAACCTAATATACAGTTATTTATTTCACCTTTGAGGTAGAGCATATATAAGTTATAGATTTTCGGTATGATTTATGGTATAAATCGACGATGATATGCGGATATACGAATGTGAAACTGGCCAAACGGATAAAACTACAATAAATTTTGACGGTTGAAATATTACTGCCTTTGCATTTGTTGTCATTATTCACCTAAGGTCAATAATATGCTCATTATCTACCTGTTATTAGTTCAGGTGGAGAAATGACATTTCACGGTGTTTTATTATGTGTAAGAATGCTATGGTATTTAACTACTGGTACAAAAAATTATATTTCTTGAAAAGGTCGTATTAGATGGACACAATTTTTTGTAGTATTGTTCATAATAAGAGGTCTTAATAGAAGCATTTCTTTTTGCTATTTATAATGAATATGCAGAAAACTGGATTAAAATTACAAGTCAATTTTTTTAAATGGAGACCTGTATATGGATTCACTTTTGAATTGCTTACTAACTTTCGCACCAAAAACATAGACGTTATTAATTTAAAAGTGTCTATTACTGAGCTATTGTCGTTTTTTAATATAACTAATAGAATTTAAACTAGAATTTTTAGAAACAAAAAATCAATTAACTCGCAAAGAGAAACGAATTAAATTAGTCTTTTCAAAAGATGATTAAAACTGACTACACAAGCTACTCACAGGTGACGCTAGGCAAACTGAAAAGTAATATAATTTTGATTAATTTAAAAACTATAATTACATTAACAATACGTGCTATTAAAGTATTGCACAGTAGGACATATTATATGTTTATTATAATCACATATGAAATTGATATATTTATATACCTACCTATATATTTAATATCAAAAATATAGTTAAGGCAGTTGTCTTAATAACAAATTACACGAATGTTTTGACAAAAATACACATATTTTATCGTCCGAAATCTTCAATTCACCCAACACTTGATAACAGCAATTTTTATTCAATATATCAGGAGCCGAAATGTGATAAAAAATGAGTATTTTAAGTGTTGCGATTACAATATATAAGAAAATATCTATTTTCGAGGATCAGTGTAATTTGCGAACGAGTAAGCTTTGCGCTTACTCTTAAATCAAGATGAAACAGTTATTTTTTATTTTAGCATTTTTATGGTGAGTAGTTTTGTAAGTTCATCCACAGAATTTCTAATCCTATAAAGAAGATATTCTGAAGATCTTTCATTATATTTTTAAAAAGCTTTATTGAATTTTTATGACGACAAAGTTTTCTATTAATGTTACTTTACTTACATAAAGAGAAAATCATTCTAATTTTTATTTAAATTCTTTAGCTTACTGCTTCAGAAGATTAATCCATTTGATATTGAAATAGTAATAGGTATATATATATATATATGTAGTAATAAAATTTCTATTGTTTGATTATTAAAGATAGAATTTAATTTTTGATTAAATGCTCAGGAATAATTTCCTTTATTTTAGCTATTCATGTAATACACAAGACTACGAATTTCCAGAAGATTTTATATTTGGCGTAGCAACTGCGTCATACCAAATAGAAGGCGCGTGGAATGAGAGTGGTAAGTACAAGATAAAAATATAATATTTAACATAACTCCATAAATTTTTACGTTATCGCTCTTAGATAAGGGAGAAAACATATGGGATTACTTAACCCATCACAATCCATCGTTCGTAGTCGGAGAAGCTAATGGTGATGTAGCTTGCGATTCTTACAATAAAATAGAAGACGACCTTCAAATGATAAAGGATATAGGGGTTAACTTCTACAGATTTTCCTTATCCTGGTCCAGACTTCTTCCTACTGGTTATATTCACAAAGTCAGCGATGATGGAGTTCAATATTACAGAAACTTAATTGCCGGATTGCTTGCACAGAACGTTACTCCATTCGTCACGATCTTCCATTGGGATTTGCCTCAGCCTCTGTTGGAATTGGGTGGTTGGCCGAATCCGGCGTTGGCCGATCTTTACGCAGATTATGCTAACTTCGTGTTTGAGAGATTTGGTGATGACGTAAAGAATTGGATTACTTTCAATGAACCGTATCAAATTTGTGAACAGGGCTTCTCGGATGGTACTTTGGCCCCCGGGTATGCCCAAGAAGGAATTGGAGGTTATTTATGTGCCCATACGGTTCTCCGAGCGCATGCCAAAGCTTACCATAATTATGATCAAAATTACAGAAATGCCGATGGTAAGAATACATTTTTTTTGATAAGTGAATTTGTAGGAATTTTCTAGAATGTATACGTAAGTTTTATCAAAATTATGATTTTCTTTATCTAGCAAGTTCTTAATAAGACATTTAGTAATCTATCACGAATATTGTAGTTAATAGAAAGGGTTACTATGAATTTCACAGTACTATTGGGCTGCTATAAATTTCGTAGGTGATGCTGAGAGTTTTAATTGGTTTTGTAAATAATGTGAAATTAACTAAATAATTTAAATAAAATATTGTATAATATTTAAATCAAAATAACGAATTTGCAATAGCGTTTCACTATTTTTTTCTACAATTTTGCAACATACAGTGTGTAAAGTAATGTAGTTTCTTATAGGAAAGAATATTTTAATATTAGTTTTAGGAAAAAAACTTATTCTTTATAAAAAAAAAATATTGTATCGAAACCCCTTTTGGTAAACAAAAAAAAAACCAGTATCATTTAAGATAAGACAAAATTGATTTTAAATACGACTAAGTTTGAATGCTACATCAGTATCGCATTACCCATGTATTAGTCACCAACCAACGACATTGCCTGACAGCACAGCTAGTTTTATTTGTGAAAAATGGTGACGTTAAAGCAGCGAATTTATCAGGTGATATGTTATGATATAGGGGAAGTCTCGTATAAATATGCACCAAACTTACCTCACATGGTTTTTTTTTGTGGGTTAACTAAATCAAAAATTGTATAGAGAAACAATGCGAAATGATTAAAGTTATCTAAAAATGCGTGATTACGTAGGCTGTTCGAAAAACTAATGTGCGCGCACGACCATATTCTTTTTCTTCTTCTTCTTCTTATGCTTACAATTCTTCTTCTCTTTCTTTTTCTTCTGCTTCTTCTTCGTCTTTATGTGCTTCTTCTGTTTCATTATCATCTACTTTTTCTTCTTCTCCCTTTTCTCCTTCTTCCCCTACCCTTCCTCCCTCTTCTCTGTCTTCTTCTTCTTTTACTTCCTTCTTTCTAATATGGTTGACCAGATGTATGGGACATTTTGAACAGCTGTCTTGGTATGTGAAATCAGTTTCTTCTTTTTCCTTTTCTTCCTATGCTTCCAATACTATTTCTCTTTCTTTTTCTTCTGCTTCTTCTTCGTCTTTATGTTTCTTCCGTTTCATTAAAATCTACTTTTTTGTCTCCTTCTTTTTCTTCTTTTTTCCTCCCCTTCTCTGTCTTTTTCTTCTTTTACTTCTTTCTTTCTAATATGGTTGACCAGATATGTAGGACATTTTGAACAGCTGTCGTGGTATGTGAAATTAGTTTCTCTTTTTTCCTTTTCTTCCCATGTTTCCAAATCTATTACTCTTTCTTTTTCTTCTGCTTCTCTTCGTCTTTATGTGCTTCTTCTGTTTCCTTAATATCTACTTTTTCGTCTCCTTCTTTTTCTTCCTTTTTCCTCCTCATCCACCTCCTATCTCTTCTTCTTCTTCTTCTACTAATTCTTTCTTTCTAATATGGTTGACCAGATATAAGTGGGCCTGCTTTAAACTTTTTGTGTCTACTTCTGTGGGCGTAGATCTCCAACATTATTTCAAATATCTTGGTGGTCGACGCTGAGTCCTATTTCCAAATGGTTCGTTCAATTTTTCGCTTTTTGCAAGTCTGTCGTCTTCCATTCTGCTTAAACATTATCCTCGTATCTTCGTTACTGCCGTACTAGACCTTGTGTCCTACTTCGTTATCGAAGGTCCTCGCTTTCAATTTTGGCACGCTCTGTTTTTCATCGAAGCTTGACAACACTTACTGAGTTGGAAATGTCTGGTCTGGTTTCAAGCGTGTATTATATGAGTGATCTAGCAATTTGTAAATTCTTATTTTACTGTTTATATTGGTTTACGATGTCCCTCAAGCAGCTCAAAATTAGAGATGCTTTCATAGACTTGGCTCTTTAGATTCCGAAAACTTGTTATTTCAGCTGTCAGATATAAAAACTGATTTTACTGTTCGATAATTTTCTCATTCACATTTAATTTGCTTGATGGTTTTGTATGTAATAATGACCATGTTTAATATCATTAGATATCTGCAAGGTGAAACGTCATAGGACGTGTTTAACATGTTGTACAGACAGCTTCAAACTGGACTGCGTAGTGATTGCACGTCGGCAAAATGGGTGATAATATAATGGAGCAACGAGTTGTTATCAAATTCTTAGTGAATCAGGAGAAAAACCATCGGAAAATTTTATCTAAATAGAAAAGTGTTTACAGCAATGAGTTTTTATCATAATCAAGTGCTTACAAGTGGGCAGCGCTCTCTAAAGTCGGTAGTAATTCAATGAAAGACGACGAAAGATCCCTTATCTTTCGTCACAGTGCACACTCGAGCACAGAAGAAGCAGTGGGTAGAGGAGGGAGAAAAGCGTTCGGCTTATGAAACAATGTCACGGTCGCAAATCAAGACAATGGTAATTTGTTTTTTTGGCATTAGAATCGTGATTCATAAAGAGTTTGTGCCACAGGGTACTTTGATGCCCAACAGCGTTTTTGGGCAAGAGTTGCTTGGGTGAGAACAGACTTGGCTAAGAATGGGTGAATTCTGCATAATGATAATTGCTCTGCCCATGCTGCGTTCTTCCAGTACTCTGCCATATCTCCTAAAACACGGATCTGGCTCCTGCAGACTTTTTCTTGTTTCACAATATGAAAATTCCTTTGAAAGGCCACCGTTTTAATACGACTGAAGATATCCAAAGATAGAGGCTCTGAAGGGGTTTTCTTCAGATGATTTTCGACGATGCTATCTGCATGTGGGAGAACCGCCGGAACTAGTGTATCAAACTCAAGGGAGACTATGTAAAGGGATAAATGCTTAAAGCCATGTAATTTTACTTAGTAAAGACTTCTTATTTAATTGCTACATTGCGTATATATCCCTTCTCGTTTGTCATACAACTGAAGTAATAAGCTAGCCTCTACGTTCTGAAATTTTATTTGGTGTGCCATTCACAATCGGGAAGACTTATACAGAATGTCCCAGAAATAAAAAGACGGAGTAGCTGGTATGTAAAGTCCGAACAGAAACAGGTCCAAATATACCGCAATAACGAAGAAATTAAAAATTTTATTTTCTGTGTTGTTTTTAAGATAAAAAAATTACATTACGGACCTGGCGCAGAATGTATGTTTATAAATACACGTAAGAATGCTCATTTGTAAATAGAAACGAACACGCATTCATAGAAAAATAAGCTTTTATTTGTATAAAATGGGAAAAAAACGTTAAATCGTACTCATTCATAATAAAACATATTTTTTGCCCGATGCGGGGCGACCCACTTTATTGCAGACAATAAAAAATTGTTTTCATTTTTAAAATAGGAAGGTTGTTGCTCTATAATGTGTTTGTAGTCGGAAACAGCTGATTATTATTATTTTAGAATATTCAATAAATCCTAGTTTTTCTTTCCTTTATTTCAGTAAATATCAAGAATGTAATTATTTTTTTCTAGCAGGTGTAAAATTAAAGCAATTAATGCTTTGATATTTATTATGAAGTATCTATTCCTCCTCTTGTTTTTAATACAAGTAATATGGTGGTCCTGAAAGTGAAGTAGGTGGATATTTAGTCCAGGGTCGGCGTAAGGCTAATTGAATTCTTTATTTATTATCTTTTTCTGTCGTCTGTGCACGAATAAAGACTTGATATTTTGAGGGTAGTTTTTACACAATCTAGCATCCTGTATATACAATATAACTGCACAAATATTAAAAGCAATTTTGTATCTTCTATTCTAGTTGTCCATCTCCTTCTACCTACAAAAGTCATTCAATAGGCCGTCACATATTTCAAGTTCTCGTTATCTGGTACGATTTGTTTACAATTATAATTTCTTGTATTGTAGATTGTTGATAAGATACATTACGCGTGATTACTCGTTGATAATTTTTATAAGTACTAATTGAACAATTTAAAGTTATCGTGAGAAATCTATTGTTTAAAAACATGAATAACATGTCATAGATGATTAGCTATTAATTTTATATGAAAAACGTACAGAAGGAATGAGTAGACCAGTGGATAAGACTTATTTAGTCAGTTATTTAACACTTTTATACGTATATTAGTTGCATGGACAAAGTAAAATGAAGATGTCTATTGTTTAAAGCAACTTATCCTTTTTTAAATAAATATATACCGGGTGTCTCAGTGGAGCGGTACACTGATAAAAAAAATCTATGTAAAATTACTATAAAAAAAATTGGTTATCGGGGACCTGTGTTTTCATGGTAATTTTACGATTTAAAAGTCACATACACGTCAAAATGTTGGAAATATACACGGTAAATTCGTATTTTTCGCTTCAATTTGTGATTAAACAACTTAATTATACAAATATACTTGTAATTTTAATTTGAATTCTTTAATAATACAAAAATAAATTGTGAATTTACTTTGATGCATTTGTACATCAGTAACATACAACCTAATCACTGTAAAATGTTACAAAAAATGTATATTATTTTACATAATTTTTTTTTGTGTAAAGTCCATTATTGATAACTAATAATTTAGATACAATTTCAAAATATTTTCAGAGTGTTCGACTACAACAAACCAACATAAACTTATGGAATGCTATGCATTTTTTACATTTTATGATAACCTTTGAAGGGCTGATTAAATTGACATCACTTGTATTTGTCGATTTTCAACTGTTTTTGAGATATGGCGGTTTTTCGTTAAAAATTGTACAACATTTGAAAAGTTGCTATGAAATAACGATTGATGATGGAATATCTATTATGGACTCAATTAGTAGAGATATCTTTTTAGTACGTCAAAATGATGTTTATTTCGTCATATCTGAGCATGTTCTTTAGAATCATTCGGTAAAGTTAAAAAATTCTCAAAAAAAAATTAAATTAATAGTTATTGTATTTTTATGTCATTGAAAAGTACTTAAAATTTACTAATTAAAAATATCTACTTTCTTCTACTTGTGGGCGATATTTTAGGATATTAGTTTTGAATAAACCCGATTAAGACTTCAATAAAATCGGTAGACCGGAATTAGCAGTTACTTCAGTGAAAAAATCGAATTTTGCCAATATTTCGTCAACTACTAAGTTTAAACAAATTTATAAAGAATTCATATGTACTTAGAATTAAAATTGAGAACAATTTTATTTAAAAAGTTTTTCGAAATAAATACCGCAAGTAGGTCTTTTACTCTTATCGAAAATCAGTTTTTTGCGAATATTTCGCAAGTCATGCTTTTAAGACAAGTACGTTACGGGTATAAAAGTATTTGAAACATAATTTTCAATATCTTTTGTACAAAAAAAATTTCAAGATTCAGACCGGAAGTACCACTTTTACTCTTATCGAAGAGCGATTTTTTGCAAATATGTCGTAAATTATGCATTATATATATATTTATTAAGAGTACAAAAGTATTTAGAGTTGGATTTGCAATATTTTTTGTATACATGAAATTTCAAAATTCGGACCGGAAGTAGCACTTTTACTCTTAGCGAGTAGCATTTTTTTTTCGAATATCTTGCAAAGTATGTATTCTATAGCGATTTATTAAGAGAATGAAAGTACTTAGAATAGTATTTTGAATAATTCTTGTATAAAAAAATTCTTAAAATTGTATAGTTTGAAACGCTCATACGTATAAGAAAGTCAGATCTCAAGAGGGAGGTTATACACGTAAATACAAAATTTGGAATTGATATCTACAGCGGTTTGACCGCACACACACACAGACACATACACAGACATTTTTTAAAAACCACTTTTTCGGTATCAGGGGACTTCAAAATGTGGACATCTGCAAAAATCTCGAGGTCGAAAATTTTCATCACAATACTTCCTTATACTACGTATAAGAAAGTAATATGAGTTGCTATGCCTTGCACTAAGACTATAAACAAAAATTAATCGAAAAGAGTTACTTCAATTTTCCTTTTACATATAAGTAATTTTTGTTAAAATTTTAAAACTATTGAAAAGTTTGGAAGTTCATGAATTAGCAATAATATAAACCTACAGGTGGCAGAAAGTAGATATTTTTTATAGTAAATTTTAAGTACTTTTCAATGACATATAAATATACAGGGTGTTCCATTTAATATTTTTTAGAATTTTTAACATTAGCGAATGGTATGAAATTCTAAAGAACATGCGTAGGTATGTCGAAATAAACATTAATTTCATTTACTGAAAAGATATTTCTACCAATTGAGCATATAATAGGTATTTCATCATCAATCGTTATTTTATAACAACTTTTCAAATGTTGTACAATTTTTAATGAAAAACCGCCATATCTCAGAAACAGGTGAAAATCGACAAATACAAGTGGATGACAAAACTGCCCTTCAAGGGCTATCATAAAATGTAAAAGTATGTATGGCATTCTATTTAAAAAAAACAACATAATTTTGTGTTGGTTCGTCATTGTCAAACACTCTGTATAAATGAAAATATTTTTAAATTGTAGAGCATATGATTATCTACAATCTTTGTATTAAAAATTATTGCCTATCTACATTATTAAATACCTATAATGGACTTTACCGCTCCCCTGGGACACCCGATATATACAGGGGACACCAAAACAAAAATTTTTTGTTTAATAAGCAATGTCCGCAAATGAGCTATATTACCATAAAAGAGGAAAATTTGTTTTGGTATTATTTTACAAAGAAAAATTAAGATGACATTAATAAATCAGTTTTTATTCATGTTAGCTTTTGTTTTATTCACAAATAGATGATAGTTTACAAAAATAGCTTCAATACAAAGATGTTGTCGGCTCATTAACTCGCGGATCCTATGGAATAATACTGGAATAGCTTCTACATGTGAACAACTCGCTAATACTCTTGCTAGGAGATCCTCCTTATTACGAATAAAAATGTTTCGTAAACTAAAGATTTCATATATCCCCAAAGAAAAAAGTACAGGTGGTTGAGATCAGGAGAACGCGCATGCCAGGCGGATTTTCTCCTTTGGGGTTATCTGAAATCTTTCGTTTACGAAACACCTATTCGTAATGAGGAAGATCTCTTAGCAAGAGTAATAGCGAGTTGTTCACACGCAGAGTCAATCGTGTCCATTATAATGATTCCGAAGCCTGGCAAGGACCATTCTCAACCAGGGAGCTTCCAGCCAATAAGTTTATTATCATCACTTAGCAAAATTGCGGATAAGGCAATCTTGGCGAAGATTACAGATTTCTCCTCAAACAACAATATCATCCCTGCCGTGCAACATGGGTTTAGGAAGAACCACTCTACAACAACGCAACTAGCAAGAGTCACAGAGCGTATTCATGATTCATTTTTTAAAAACAAAACAACGACAGCAGTTTTCCTGGATATAGCCAAAGCCTTCGATAGGGCGCTTATCTACAAAATGATCTCCAAACAATACCCCCAACATTTAATACACATCATAGCATCATGTCTTTATCGCAGATCGTTCTCAATCAAAATTCAAAATGTTCACTCAACCACCAGAATCACCTCAGCAGGAGTTCCACAGGGCTCAGGGCTCTCCCCACACCTCTACGCCATCTTCACTTCCGACATTCCGAAAACCGACAACACTCTTCTAGCCACATACGCAGATGACACCGCCATACTTGCCACTTCCATAAGCCCCAAAACAGCTCTCAATAATCTACAACTCGCAGTGAACAAAGTAACCGTTTGGTAACACAACTGGAGAATCGCCATCAATGGCGAAAAATCGCAGGCCGTAGTCTTCCGACGAAAAATCAAACCCTTAACGGGCCACCTACATATCGATCATCAAGAAGTCCCCTGGACGCCACAAGTAAAGTACCTTGGAGTAACTTTAGATCGAAGACTTACATACTCCAAGCACATCAGGAACGTCTGCAAAAAGACAAAAATAGCACGCTGTAGACTATGGCCCCTCTTGGGAGCAGCTAACTCATCTCGAGCAAATTGAAACATCGAATTCACACCCAGATCCTTAGGCCAATGTTAACGTATGCAGCACCAGACCCATATAAATGCCCTACAAATCATCCAAAACACATCACTGAGAATGGTATTGAGAGACCCCTGGTTCGTGAGAAATTCCCAAATCCACAGGAATACCTCACCTCACCTCACAACGTAATTCTATCAGAAAATGGACAGCAACCCTGACATAGCACTCCCAGCTGAAATGAAGTACGACCCGCAGGACTACCTGCCACATAAACGCCCTCGCCTCGCCCTCGCTATTACTCCTCACTAGAGATCAGCCTCCACTCATCAACATCAAGATCTAATCTCACCCAGACTATTAGTAAACGGCCCAAGGCCTGACTTAAAACAACAATAAGAGAAGAAGAAGCGAGTCAATGAACTGAAGAAATCAATCTATGATTTTAAGCTAATGGTCGACGTTTTCAACAATTTTTGTATCTTTTGTTTTATGTGTCAATAAAACAAAAGATAACATGAACAAAAACTGATTTATTATTAATGTCATCCTAAATTTTTTTTTTTTTTTGTAAAATAATACCAAAACAATTTTTCCTCTTTTATGCTAATAGGGCTCATTTGCGGACATTGTTTATTAAACAAAAAATATTTGTTTTGATGTATCCAATCTTAATGTCTGTCGGTATGTTTTTTGGACAGCCTGTATACAAAATTCAACGTAACTGATTTCTTCCTGGCCGTATTTTGTTTTAATAGTGACTAAGTTTTGCTTTTTATTAAAATAAAACACTGCCAGGAAGAAATCAGTTACATTGAATTTTATGTTATGGGTAAAAAAAATAGAAGAGGGGATCCTGAGTTTCCAGGAGATCAGAAGAATATTGGATGGTGTCGAGTATATAGAATTAAGAAATTTAATTAAGATGAGATTTAAACTCAAAAATAATAACTGTTTTTTTAATTGACAGCAATATCTATAGGTTTAACCTTTTAATTGATTCCTTGTTTTCTTCTGATTAGATGTATTTTCTGAAAAAGACATAAAAATTAAAATGTCGAAACGTTAATTTTGTGCTGTTTTTATTTATGGTAATTATGGGCCGTTATGCCCACGAATAATTTTTGATTTCTATTATACATACAAAGAGGAATCAAATAAATCTAGAGTCGAAGTAGGTTGTGCACGAAAGAAAAACATATTATCGCCTAATCCAGCCGTTGCGAAATTTTGATTTAAAAATTCGTTGATTAAGATAGTACTATGAGCTGGTGCTCCAACTTGCTGGAATATCATTTCTCCATTAGCGGCCTACTTCTAGCTGAAGCAGATCTAATATTTCTGTTGATCTAAATTCCCATCTATAAAAATGGCCATAACATGTTATTATTAGTCCAAGATTGGCAAAATTCCATTCTTGGGGGGAAACCGGTTGCTAACAGTTTGTGAACATTTTTAATCTTGTAAGATTTTGAATGCACTATGGCAACTGCTTCTTAAAATTTGGAACTGGTCGGCAAGCATATTATAGCTTGTGAAGCCCTCGTTTTCAACCACCAAACAAATGTTCATTTTGGTTTCATCTATAACGGCTAATGGACTTCTAATGCATTTCATGTGGTCACAATTTACGTAACCTGTTCTTTGGAATTCATTGTAAATTTGATACACAGTCAAAATACTTCAAACTACCCGATCAGGATATGCTGCATCAGAATTGTCAACAATCTGTCTGGAGGATATTCCTTGAATACATGCCCTAACAATTCCCACTCGTTCTGCAACTGTCTACACAGACATTTTCTTCGTAAATTTACTTGTGACTTCCCTTGTTATCAGGCATAAAATGTTTAAGCTACTACATTGATTTCCTCACTCAATTTTGTGCGAATTAATTTCAACTAGAAACGAAAAAGTAATGAAAAACATCTTCATGTCATTAAAGCAATGTACAACTGGCAGAAAAATGTTTAACACACAAATCCCTATTTTTCTCGTTAAAAAATGCATGGTGTATTATATGTATACCTATTGCCGTTGTTGTTTTTTTATAATAGGTTATAATAAAGTTTAATTCTATTATAGCAACGAATGTAGGCAGAATTGGTATAGTAGCTCACGGTGCTTGGGGTGAACCAGAAACTGATTCCGATGCTGACGCTGAAGCAGCCGAAAACTTCGTCCAAATGAATGTAATTGATTCATAATTATAAAATTAATTCGATAACGTATCAACAACACATCCTTTTTTTTTGTTTAGTTCGGTTGGTTCATGCATCCAATCTTTAGCGAAACTGGTGACTATCCCCAATCCATGCGCGACGCCATAAACACCTCGAGCTTCGCAGAAGGATTTCTTAGATCCAGGTTACCAACTTTCACCGATGAAGAGATCACATCCTTGATAGGTTCGGCGGACTTTTTGGGATTAAATCATTACGGAGCGTCTCTGTGCAGGCCCTTCGGCGAAGATTACGAAGTCATTGTTCCGTCACATATGAACGATATTGGAGCAGATTGTTACTTGGCTGACGAATGGGAATCGACCGCTTCGCCTTGGTTCAAAGTAACACCCTGGGGTTTCAGAAAAATATTGAATTGGATCAAAGATGAGTACAATAATCCACCGGTAATCGTTACTGAAAACGGTTATACGGATGCTACTGGTGAGCTGTGGGATTGCGGCAGGGTCAGGTACTATAATGTAAGTACGAATTAGATTGGGGAAAAGGAAGAAGTTATTAGGATGTTTAAAATTTGTACTAAACGCTTGATTTTGTCAGTGGTAACTGTGCTACTGAAGTCGACAGTATTGTCAAAATAGCATTTTTAAATAGTAATTAATTAATCAAGTAGTTTTTTTAAAAATTGTATTGCTTCATCTCCAATCTGCTTACAGTTGTTTATATAAAAAGTAAACTTTATAAAAGTAATATATATTAATAGGTTATATGTGTTAATTTAATAATGGTAGGTTCATGGGTCATTGCCTTTTGAGTCTCCTTAGCACGCTTGGCTCATTCTTCATTTCTTCTACTGAGGATTCTAAGTAGTTTACTGAGAACCTTTTGATCTCGACAATGACAAATGGCATTTTACTTTCTTATACATAGTATAAGGAAGTATTGTGATGACGAAAATTGTCGACCTCGAGATTTTTGCAGATGTCCACGTTTTGAAGTCCCCTAATACCAAAAAAAGTGGTTTTAAGAAAATGTCTGTCTGTGTGTCTGTTTGTATGTGTGTTTATCCACGATAGCGGTCAAACCGCTGTAGATATCAATTCCAAATTTTGTATTTACGTGTATAATCTCCCCCTTGAGATCTGATTAGTTTTTCAGTAAAATCGGTAGACCGGAAGTAGCAGTTTATTTCGGTGAAAAAATCGAATTTTGCCAATATTTCGTCAACTAGTAAGTTTAAACAAATTTATAAAAAATTTATATGTACTTAAAATTAAAATTGACAACAATTTTATTTAAAAAGTTTTTCCAAATTCCTACCGGAAGTAGGTCTTTTACTGCTATCGAAAACCAGCTTTTTGCGAATATTTCGCAAGTCATGCTTTTTAGACAGGCACGTTACGCGTATAAAAGTATTTAAAACATAATTTTCAATATCTTTTGTATAAAAAAAATTTCAAAATTCAGACCGGAAGTACCATTTTTCCTCTTATCGAATAGCGATTTCTTGCAAATATGTCGTAAATTATGCATTCTATATATATTTATCAAGAGTACAAAAGTATTTAGTGCTAGATTTGCAATATTTTTTGTATAAATGAAATTTCAAAATTCGGACCGGAAGTAACACTTTTACTCTTAGGGAGTAGCACTTTTTTTCGAATATCTTGAAAAGTATGCATTCTATAGCGATTTATTAAGAGGATACTTAGAATATGATTTTGAATAATTATTGTATAAAAAAATTCTGTCGCCACACCTCATTTTTTAAATTGTCATGCTGGCTGAAGGTATATACATACCAGGGGGCGTTGGTTACATTGTAAAGTATTTTGGATTGCAGTCTTTGAATTATTTTCGAATTGGACATGTCTCTTAATTAAAAATTAATTTGATAATGTGTTGCTAATTATTTGCTATAAAAATTGTTTAATATAATAAACAGTTAAATGATCTGTTAAATAAATATTTTCCAATCAGCAACGGTACTGGATGCGAGAACAGAGTGATTAGCCCAGTAGCACAGTCTGCATCCAGTATCTCAGTGTCGTTTAATATTTATTATTGCAATAGAACCTATATGACTAATAATGGAACAAGGAGTGAATGAATGCGTATATCTAATTTAATGACAAAACTCACGTACCTTAATCTTATGCTTTACAATCCTTGTGATTATTTATGAAGTTATTGCCGAGCGCCAGTTACTTTGACTTATGTAATCGTATTTTTTTTATTATCACTAGAATTAGCACATCGTGGCTCTAGGTATATTAGTGAAAGAAAGTAAGAAACATTCACTGAGCTTATTGAGTCACCTCAAGGAACGAAGGATAATTAATTTATAACACAAGTGTCGTAACTTAACAATATTTATTACATGAAATAAGTTAAACAAAGGTACAATGAACATTCAATAACAATAAACAGATTTTTTTCTTTCCACATACTACATCAGATTACACAATTCTTAAGTCGATAATTTGGCCAGACGGAGCTATCATTATTACATAAACATTAACATATATAGGTCATTACAATATCATAGTTGAATATACAAATATTAAATTAAAATTGGACATTGAATTTAGAACAAAATGCAACCACTAATGTATGTATTATTATGACAAAATGAATAATTATTATAGTCACTTTTAAAATGTTAACTTAAGGTTATGGTATTATAAGCGATAGTAACATAGGTTATGATGAACTCCAAATTTTAGATTAATACCATTATTTAAGAATATTGTGATTATTCAAATAACAACGTGAACAAAGAGATATGGATTAACCCTCAAAGCTAGTTTGACGTTATCCGACCGGACTATATAATACAGATTTATCGTTACAAAGCCAGAAGGTATGGCCTTGGATTTTACTTTAACGACGGTACAATAATTTTTAAGCGCTCTGAGACACAAACAATAATTAAATTACCTTGAAGTGTGCAGATACTATAATAACCGTGGATGCCGGGGGCGAAGGGTCGATGACTTTCCACGAAGAAAAGATGGGCTTCTTCGGTAGCTTGACTAAGGACGTAGTCCGACGGCAACTGCTCAATACCAAGATTGCTTCAAATTCCATATAAAGGGAAGTATCGGGATCGGCCAATCTTCTCTTAGACTGGACTAATGATCTTTCGATAATTTTAAAACCACTAGGCACGTTAAATCGTCACTTGACTAGCTTTTGACACTCCTATATTACGTACACTAGGGTAACAATCTTAACATTCGATACTGAACTATGTGTCAAGCATCTAATGACCACCGACCGCCAACGGTCCACACTTAAAATTACTCAGATGTGTCGACTGTTATATGCGGTTAACAATTATTATATTTTTAAGCGTTCTTGCCTTTTTATTAGTACCTTCGGAGTGGAGTGAAAACACGCGTCAAAGCTTGTTTCCGGATTCTAGAACCTTCCAGAGAATTCGATTTTTGTTCCATGGTCTCGATGCAGTACGGCGCCTCCCAGACGCATAAAAAAATTATGCGAACCATCTAAACGTTCTTTTTCCATCGTGTCTTACAAAGAGGTGTTTGAGAAAAATTGGTGTACGTGACTAATATTTATTTTAAAAAGAATTTCAATTTAGATTATGAATGCTGTTATTTTTAAGAAATAACTACGTATTTGAAAATAAGATATAACGAATGATCTCATCAAGAAATTTAACAAGCTTGGCTGTGGTATTTGTGACATATGTATTTTTAAATTTTGAATATATTTTGCGTATCAAGACTAATAATTGTGTACAGTAGGAGCCAAAAGAATGATATTATAATTAATTTGGAATTCTTAAGTAATTTAGTAATTGCTAATTTAAGTAAACAGATATTATTTAACATTTTGAAATTAAATT
The DNA here is from genome assembly GCA_963170755.1 of Amphimallon solstitiale. NCBI lineage: Eukaryota > Metazoa > Arthropoda > Insecta > Coleoptera > Scarabaeidae > Amphimallon > Amphimallon solstitiale. The sequence goes on along the minus strand of OY720676.1, from coordinate 22,187,166 downwards.
AGTCAGAAGTGCCAAAAGCACGCAACAAATGTTTTGTTTGGATATGCTTCTTCCAAGTGAGTCTTAGATCCAAGTGTAGTCCTAGCTATTTAACATCAGTGTGGAGTGGAATTTTTTAGTTGTTGAAGATTATTAGTAGGCACACTGTGTGCTTTGTGGAAAATGTGACCTGTGCAGATTTAGTTCTATTAATTTTGATCCATCATTTATCAAACCAATTTTGAAGAATGTCACGATGACCTTGTAGAGTCTGTGATGCAATAATTAACTATGGATATTATGGCTGTGTCATCATCAAATGTCGTAAGTGTTGTACTATGGGTTTTTGGCAGGTTTGCGGAGTAAATAAGAAAGAGTAAAGAACCCGAAACACTGCCCTGGGGTATTTCTGTGTTCACTTGTTGGTAATCAGAGTATGTGGAGTTAAATTTAATCTGAAAATACCCTTCTGATTGGTATGATTTTAGGATATGCTATTGCTGGTTTGGGAACATTTTTTCAAGATTTATATTTATTTTGTTTACTATTCTGTATGTTTGTTGTGTGATCGAATGGCGCTCTCTAAAACCAAACTGGTATTATTATAATTCTGTATCATTTTTAATTCTACCCATTACTACTTTTACGAATACTTTTGATAGGGTGGAAAGTAAACTTATGGGATGATGTAATTTGCACAATTACAAAATGTGTAAATTTGCGTGTTACATGGTAGTAACATAACCGGAGACTATTGTTGTATAAGGTTGTCAATAATACTATTTATTGCTTTCTTTGGTAATCGTTTTACTATTTTGCTAGTAAAATCTTCACACGAATTTAAGCTTTTATTTTTTTCTGTTGCTTCACTGAGTGAGAATTCTCTAATTGGAAGTGACATTTGATATTTACGTCTACGAAATTATCAATCTGTACATCTACTTAATTAGTATGCTGTCCTTGTGGCGTGAAAACTTGAACAAGATGGTCACAAATGTGTCTACTTTTTCTATGTCACTTCTTCTCCGGGTTCTTTCTGATTTTCTAACTGGCGGTTATTTAACTTGAGGTCGTTTGAACTTTTATGTTGCCCCCCAAATAGTGTGATCATCATTAGAAAGTGTGGTTATATGATATTAAATAAGCAATCGAATCGTAAAATAAGTAACCATACTAATAAGCTTTTAATGTGAAGCACTGAATATATAGGAATATTCTATCAACATACTTTTGCAAAATCCCACTGAAATTGCACTATCTGCTGAAATTGACAGCAAGAAGAGGATGTTAAAACAAGTAATTCTCTCTGTTGTGCCTACTAGAAAACGTGCTGAATACGTTTAGAACGTGATTTTAATTAGTGCACCTCTGTCGGCAGACAGCTCGATAATAATCTTTATTTCACGAATCAAAGACAATACATATTGGCATAAGTTCAAAGATATTGATAGCATATTTTTCGTGGTTACAATATAATATAAAAATCTAAAAGAGATAGTTATATCAAATGTCATATACCTAAATAAAATCATAGCCAAGTATGACCACAATTCAAAAAATGAGGTGTGGCCACCACACGACTTTCTTATACGTATGAGCGTTTCAAATTATAGAATTTTAAGAATTTTTTTATACAAAAATTATTCAAAACCTTATTCTAAGTACTTCTATTCTCTTAATAAATCTCTACAGAATGCATACTTTGCAAGATATTATCAAAAAAGTGCTACTCGCTAAGAGTAAAAGTGCTACTTCCGGTCCGAATTTTGAAATTTCATATAAACTAAAAATATTGCAAATCCAGTTCTAAATACTTTTGTACTCTTGATAAATATATATAAAATGCATAACTTACGACATATTTGCAAAAAATCGCTATTCGATAAGAGTCTGAATTTTGAAATTTTTTTTATACAAAAGATATTGAAAATTATGTTTTAAATACTTTTATATTCGTAACGTACTTGTCCAAAAAGCATGACTTGCGAAATACTCGCAAAAAACTGATTTTCGATAAGGGTAAAAGACCTACTTCCGGTAGGAATTTCGAAAGACTTTATAAATAAAATTAATATCTATTTTAGTTTTAAGTATATAAGAATTCTTTATAAATTTGTTTAAACTTAGTAGTTGACAAAATATTGGAAAAATTCGGTTTTTTCACCGAAGTAAACTGCTACTTCCGGCCTACCGATTTTACTGAAAAACTAATAAAATCTCAAGAGGGAGATTATACACTTAAATTCAAAATTTGGAATTGATATCTCCAGCGGTTTGACCGCTAACGTGTTAACAGACAGACACACAGACCAACAGACATTTTTTAAAAACCACTTTTTCGTTATCCGGGGACCTCAAAACGTGGACATCTGCAAAAATCTCGAGGTCGAAAATTTTCATCATCACAATACTTCTTTATACTACGTATAAGAAAGTAAAAATGCTGTTGATGATACATATCAAAAAGAAAGTTCGCCATCAATTTTCATATGGAATCATTAAATTCGACATAAAAATACCCAGTAGGTACATTTTCTCATTTCTGGTTTCTCAAGCAGTTAAGAAACGTGAAAAAAATTAAAATTTCCTGAGTTTTCAGTTTTTCAGAAATATCTTACAAGGGTAATAGCACATGACAGTGATGACAATTGCATCAAATATTACTCCAATTTCTGATAAACTCAGTCTTTGCCCAAATAATGAAATGGAAAATGGAAACTTGCGCACATGTAATTTGATACATGTTGTTTAGACCCATAATGTTCTTAATCTGGCCACGTCGTCCTTTACTTGGCTTTGAGTTTCTATTGTTTACCCCCTCTCCTCATTGCCCTACAACCTCCGTCTATCGCCTCCTAAATTTTCCTTTATAATTCTTGTTACCAAGCTTTTCCATACTTACTCTTCTGTCAGTTAGCATTCTTTCCAAATATTCCAGTAATTGTGTAACCATATTTCATCAAATCTTCCAGAACCACCTGCCTCTGCCTCCTAGATTTTGTCCTCTTTTCTTATTCTTCTTCGAACCAGGAACTTAATTACTATATCTTTTGGTATCCTACCACTTGATATTCTTTCCAAATATTCCAGCAATTGCTGCCTTGTTCCTACTATGATTTTTGGTTCCTCCATCTCTCTTAAGATTTTCCTTTCTCATTCTGATAACTAGGTTTTTCCATACTATATATTTTAATCTCCTATAATTTGACATTCTTTTATATATGCCAGCAACGTTCCCTCAAAATATTCAAGCAACTGCGTAACCCCATTCCATCTACCAGAACCACCTCCTTCTATCAGTTTCTAGGTTTTCCTTTCTTCTCGTTGGGGTCAGGTTCTTACATACTAAACCTTTTGGTCTCCTATCCCATGGATTTTTTCTATACAGGGTGTAGATAAAGTCTGGAACAAAATTAATATTTCTGTTATCTTCGGTTTGATGGAAAAACCCTGAAACAGGTCGATTTTGTTTTTATCCCGTGCACTTTATAACATCGTGAATTTAATTCTATCGTCATCTGGTTGCGCGCGGGCGTGACGTCATTAGTTTTTTCAAATGGTAACCCGCCACATTTATTACTCCTTGTCGTTAGGTATTCCATTGTGCATGCAACGGTATAAAAAGTTTGGTACCTTACATAACAATTTTTGGGAGAAAAGTGCTTTCGAATTTCAAAAAATTAAAATTTTATTTCTAATGAAAAACTAATCGAAAATTATTTTAAAAAATCAGATAAATTATAATCCGAGGTTTATCTTGGATTGTCGTCAAACAAGACACCAAAAAAATGTCAAAGTAAGTGTTCAAATTGTCCGCCATTGGCCATTTGACACTGGCCGAGACGGACGTACACGCTTTCTACGACACGTCATATTGACAGTTCATTACTTGGTATTTGAACTTATCCATTCACAATACTTGCTCCATTGGTAGTGTTGAACGTGCATTGCGAAAATGGCAAATTTGCGCGAAACAGAGCGGATTCAAATTCTCATTATTGTTGGTTGTGGTGATAAAATACGTAGCCATGAAGAAGCCTCTCAGTTTTTCAATGCAGAAAATCCAAACCGCGCACCGATTTCGCGGTCAACGGTGAGCAAAATTGTCGCAAAATTTGCTGAAACTGGTAGTGTAAAAGACAGGGCTCGTCAAGGTCGACCAAGAATTGAGGAAGATAGAAGGGTCAATATTCTCTTGGAACTTCAGGACAACCCCCACACTTCAACAAGGAACATTGCCAGGGATCATGCAGTCGATTTTACCACAGTAGCCAAATTGCTGAAGAAGGAAAAACTTCATCCGTACAAAATCAATCGGGTTCAGGAACTGAATGAAGATGACTTCGACCGCCGACTCGAGTTCTGTGAACAAATCATGCTACGGTGCGATGAGAATCCCGGATTTGTCGACAATGTGGTTTTTAGTGACGAAGCAACTTTTACCTTGAACGGTGAAGTGAATCGCCACAATTGTAGGTACTGGTCGGGCGAAAATCCTCGATGGGTTCGAGAGGAGCACACCCAACACCGGCAAAAAGTTAATGTATGGGCGGGAATAGTGGGAGATCGCATTGTGGGGCCTTTCTTTCTGGACAGAAATTTAAACGCTGAAACATACTTACATTTCCTAAGATTTACGCTAGTGCCAACATTGGTAGAATTATTTCCGGATGAAAACACCCCCGACAAGCCTCACCCCAGAATCTGGTTTCAACAAGATGGAGCACATCCACATTTTGGCTGGCATGTTCGGAGTTACCTCGACGAAATTTTCCCCGGGAGATGGATCGGACGAAGGGGAACAATTGAATGGCCTGCCCGTTCGCCAGATCTCACACCACTTGATTTTTTTCTATGGGGTCATGTGAAATCAAAGGTGTACACCAATAAGCCAAATAACTTGGATGATCTGAAACATCGTATCCGCGAGGAAATGCGAAATATTGGTACAGAGACAATACGACGTGTCGTAGAAAGCGTGTACGTCCGTCTCGGCCAGTGTCAAATGGCCAATGGCGGACAATTTGAACACTTACTTCCGTTGACATTTTTTTGGTGTCTTGTTTGACGACAATCCAAGATAAACCTCGGATTATAATTTATCTGATTTTTTAAAATAATTTTTGATTAGTTTTTCATTAGAAATAAAATTTTAATTTTTTGAAATTCGAAAGCATTTTTCTCCCAAAAATTGTTATGTAAGGTACCAAACTTTTTATACCGTTGCATGCACAATGGAATACCTAACGACAAGGGGTAATAAATGTGGCGGGTTACCATTTGAAAAAACTAATGACGTCACGCCCGCGCGCAACCAGATGATAAATTCACGATGTTATAAAGTGCACGGGATAAAAACAAAATCGACCTGTTTCAGGGTTTTTCCATCAAACCGAAGATAACAGAAATATTAATTTTGTTCCAGACTTTATCTACACCCTGTATATTCCAGCAAATGCAAGCTTGCCATGATTCTGGATTTCTCCATCTGCTTCTAGGTTTTCTTCACTTCCTCTTGTAACCACACTCTTCCATACTATATCTTTTAGTATCTACTACATGGCATTTTTTCCAAATGTACTCCATTCTTTCTTCCTCTTGTAGCTAGGCTTTTTATACTGTGCCTTTTAGTCCCTTACCATTTGACATACTTTCCTAATATTTCAGCAAAAGCGGTTATGTTTTTTTTCCATGAATTTTGTTTTGGTCGGATACAATCAGGCTTTTCTGTCATTTACATAGTCCATTACTACTTGACCTTCTTTCCAATAATTCCATCACTTGCAGCCTTGTTCATACGAAGCCTTTTGGTTCCTTCATTTCCTTCTAGGTTTTCTTTGCTTTTTCTTGTATTCAGACTTTTCCGGTGATTGTTTTGCTCATACCATGTTTCCTTGTTCATGACAATTGTATTCAATTGAATAACATGTTAATCGGTCTCTATGTAACATACCCAACACTACACTATTTTCAAATTATTTCAAAATTACATAATTTATGTTTTTAAGTAATTCATACTATAACAATGACTACATTTATTGATTATTTTCAGTCGTATCTGCAATCATTACTAGAAGCCATACATGAAGACGAGTGTAACGTCATCGGTTATACAGCTTGGAGCATAATGGACAACTTCGAATGGCAATATGGCTACACGTACGTATTAAGAATCATTTAAATCAGTCCAGTTTAGCTTATTGCAAGACATAATTCTGTTGTAGGGCGAAATTTGGACTTTATTCCGTTGATTTCGAAGATCCCGATAGACCAAGAACGCCTAAGATGTCTTCCTATGTCTATAAAAATATAATTGAGACGAGAAAAATCGACAGTTCTTTCTCTACTGAGGATTTTGAAACATGTGGTGCGGCTGCTTTGTTTTCAGATAATTTAACTAAATTAGTCATAGGTCTTCTTACATCTTTGTACATCTATGTTAGAAATAGTTCTTGAAATGTCAACTAAATGTTTTTAAAAAAATTAATTTTATTTTATACACATCATTTCATGAATATAATAGACCAAAAATTATTATTATATATAGGAGAAAGTATAAATGCAATGTATAATGAAATAATTTGTATGCCATTATTTATAATCGATATGAAATATGAATAAAATAAATAAATTTTGTACCTACATATTTATAATTTTAAATAAAATCCAAGGAACATGTATAAATATCTCTAAGATTGACGTCCATATATGATTGTTTATAAAAAATGATAAAATCTCAATTTTAAACCACTTAAAGTCGTCAAATTATATCGCGATAACTTAGTATATATGTTGTTAGAGTCGCTATCTTGATGAAATTAGGGTTATGTGCAAAACCACTTCAAAAATTTAAATATATATCTCATTTATAATGCAGATTCTAAGTTGTGAAAATATTATACATGCTACGTTAGGGTACATTAACAACAGCTCGTGTTAATCGCCCCATCACTCCCCTATCTTCCTATCCCCTTTCCTCCCCAATTAAATAGAACAACAACTAAAAATAGAAAGTAAATTAGAAATTTTAAAAAAAGCAAGTGCATACCGAGGTTATTTACGCTACCTAATTGATACTTAGATGAAAATGAAAAAAAACGTTTTAGATATCAGGGATGTAAGCGGCTGAAAAAAATGGACGAAGTTACGCATTAAAATGAGAGAAGTTATTCATTTTAGTATTAAAAACCGCGAAAATATCGTCAACGGATGATACGGAAGTGTTTCTTAATAAATTAGACTCAAAATTCCCCACGATTAAATTCACTCTTGAAAAGGAAAACAATGGATAATTAATTACTGTGACTTACATATATATCTATACGTAAAACGTATATGCATATATGCATGTGTTTGAGATACACACATACATTAAGTGCTATTGTCGACAATCGAACGCACAGACACCGGTGTTTCGACCTATGAGCACTTAATGTATGTGTGTATCTCAAACACATGCATATATGCATATACGTTTTACGTATAGATATATATGTAAGTCACAGTAATTATTTACTGCTTGATGTTAGTTTTAACATCCATGTGTTCACACTTTTCATTTTGTTTTGAATGGATAATTAGCTTTTCTAGATAAATTAGTAATTAAAGAAGATTGTAATATAGAAATGGATATTTATAGAAAGTAAACCAATTAAATTAAATTAAACAGATTCATTACAGCATATTCAAATCATTGTCTTCATTCAATATTTTAATCCATCGCTTATTAAAGTTCCCATTTACAAGAGATAGATACGAGAAGGAATTACGTCTTATAAAAGGTATTGCTCAATACAATGGCTTCCAATCAGACGTAGTTGACAATACCTTACGAAAGATGGAGAACGTAAGAATGTAATTCTAAATTACACAACTTTGCTACCACAAAGTAATAAAACTAAGAAATGTGTTGTCCTAATTTTTCATAATATTTCGAAAAATTTTAATAATATTTTTAAAAATGTTGGGTTGCAACTAGCCCTTAAATCATGAAATTCGTTGAAAAGTATTTTGAGTAGTACTAAAAATAAAATTGAGGTAGAACAAAAATCTGGAATTTACGAAATTAATTGTAATAAATTTGAGAAAAAAAATATCGGCTGACGTTCGATTGCAACTCGCTATAAAGAGCACATCTAATAGATTTTTAATATATATTCCAACAATAGAACAAAGAGCAAAGATAGTGAGAGATCTTCTACCTTGCAAGGCAAGAAGAAAGAGAAGGAGATGTCTTTGCTTTCACGGAAGATGAAGTTAGAAGCTCCGTGACCAAAATGAAGAATAGTAAGGCCCCAGGACCGGACGCAGTGGAGGTGTTTATGGCAGTGATCCTTGACGTACGGCTTGGAGGAGCTGACCAGGATGGTTGGAGCCTCAGAAAATAAGTGGGCGGCAATAGTGGCGCTGGATGTTAGAAATGCTTTTAACTCCACATCCTGAACGAAAATAGGCACCGAATTAAGAAGAAGGAAAGTGAAGCGATGCCTCGTCTACATTATAGAGGACTATTTCTCTCAGAGAAAAATGTATTTGGCATATAAAAGTAGCCTGGAGATCAATTTCTGGTGTACCACAGGGCTCAGTTCTGAAACCAACGCTATGGAATTTTTTGTACGACCAAATTTTTAACGTACGTCTTACGGCTGGAGCTACAAAAATAGCATATGCCGATAATCTAGCACTCGTAGTAGAAGCGGGAGATGTGAGAGAACTTGTGTTCAAAGCTAACAAATCCCTGGAAAAAATAATTGAAAGAATGAGGAAAATTGACATTGCCCCGGAAAAGACAGAGGCGCTTATCCTCAAAGGGCCTTACAGACAGTTCGACATACATTTTGATGTAATGAGTATGAGTGATGTTCATAAAGATAAAGAACTTTCCCCTCACATAAAAAAAATAGATTTTTAATGCCACTTCAGAATTTCCATTGAATTTATTTTATCTAATTGATCGAGTGGTATGACAATAGGTAAGATAGAAATTTATGTTTTCTCGACACATGCTTCTCTTTATCACTGACATATTTGCTATTCAGGTTTTTATTTTGCATCTATGCTTACGTACTCTAATAACGTTAAAATTAATTAAAACACTTATAAATGCTGTGATAATATCTTGATATAATTAGTGATTTAGTTGCTTCAATTTCGGAAGCAGCAAGTGTTGTAATGGGTTTTTTTGTGATAACCTATGTCTTTTATTCTGTCCCATAAATAAAAATCGAGAACATGTCGCAAGGCGAATAAAAACTATATAATGTCTTCTTTTTGGGATAATTTCCGGGAAGCAATAAATGCAATTTCAAAGCATTGAAAGTAACATCTGATCATGTCATAAGGTAAACGTTAGAACATGACATTTTACAAACTTAATAAATATGTGCAGGTGTCTAAAAAGGCTTAATTTGTTAAATACGTACAAAAAGTGACTATTTTTACATTTCAATTTTCATGGCCCGACTTAGAAATCTGACAATAATGTAATTCAGTATCGCGGTGCATGCGATATTGTATTATGGAAATCTAAAAAAAAAGCAAACCAAACACTATTCAGTATTATTATTATTTTATTTCAATATTGGAAAGGACTAGAAATGACATTTAAAAAATATTAGCTAGAGATTTGAAAACATTTAAAAGGAGAATGTAACGTAACGCATGCAATGATTTAAAAAATCGATAAAAAGATTGAAATGAATACCCTTATGGAAGAGTATAATGAAAATTCAAGTGAGAGCGAACTATAGGGGAGAGGGACATTTTCAAAAAAGTAGTCTGTAACAACAATTTTAATTCAAAAATAAAAACTGAAAGTACTACATATTGTTACGTATATCAAAAGCTATTATATCCCGAGCGTACATTTAATTATTTTTCTTAATATAAAAACTTAACATGAAATTAAACAAATAACGCATTTTGTCCCTTTCATCACTTGTGTGTATTGAAAAGAACACTATATGTTTTGAAAGGGACACTTATTATTAATCCTATCAAATTAGTTAAATCTACATCAAAGCAAAAAAAAGAAGAAACCCTTTTACTGGAATTACTCTTGCGAGGCATTGGCAACTACATTACTATACCATTTTTTACAACATCTGCTATATCGGCTGGTTCAGGATATGTAAAACTGTTAGTTTTGCTTGATTTTTTTAAAAAGTTTACATTAAATTAATTGTCGCCTAATATTCTTTTAACAACACCAATGGCATAATTAGTTGCTTTCTTTGAGGTAAACTTAACTAGTACAAAGTCATTGATATTTATGTCGGTGTCTATTATATCTTTATCATCATATATCTCAGTGCCCACACTGTCATCACTTTCTGCATATTCGACGTCACCCAAATTTTCTTCGCTGCTGCTAGATTCCATCAGTTTTCTTTTTACATCAGGATTTTGCTTTATATTTGATTTCCGCATTTTTGAAGCTTTCTGTATTAGTTCCCCTTCTAAAATCTTTTTTTCATTTGTATCGGTTAATATTCTCGTTGTACCTTTTTTCCTACCTCTGGCTGATTTCTTCCTTGGTGGTGTCTTGGGGTAGGACCTGATTTCTTCAACAGAAAGACAACCAGTAGAAGCTTCATTATCATTAGACTTGTGTACTTTTGTACTAGGACCTGATTGTGCATCATCTGCTTCATTTTTAGGGACTTCATCTTCCAGCAGATGGTCTTCTATGGGGCGGTCAGTCACATATGACGTAAGGAATCTTCGTCACCAAAGTTGTTTGAATTTATAGGGTATATACCTGATTTCTTAAAACCTGATGTTATATTTTTTATATTAAAAGCATTTGTATAAGCCAGATTTGCAAACTGTGGAAGCTGATAAATAGTCACAGTCTGGCCTGGGTGTGTCATTAATTGCAGTTTTGAAAAATGCTTTGAATGGCCCATAAACAGCCACGTCTAGAGGTTGTAACTTATGGCTACAATGCGGAGGCAGGGTAAGAATAATAACTCCATTCTCCTTTGCATAAATTACAACCTCTAAATTAACATGACTTTCATGGTTATCAATTATCAGCAATACTGGTTCTTCCACCGAACATTTAACATATTTCACAAAGTGTTTTAGTGACAATAGAAAATTGTCTTTTGTCATCCATCCGAATTTGTTAGAAAGTCCAAGGCTCCCGGGTGGACAATCTTTAGACATAAATTCTTTATATCGAACTTTCGGGAAAATAAAGACAGGTGGAACACTACCACCTACAGCCGAAATAAACGCCAACATTGTCATGAGTTCGCCACGTTCAGCCGATGTTGCCTGAGCAACCTATTTGGTATCGCGTTCAGCAACCACCTTTGGAAGTTCTGTTACCGTAGCTCAACCGGTCTCATCAGCGTTAAAAATACGATGTGATTCAAATTTGAATCTGTCCATAACATTCTGTAGGTTCTCAAAAAATTTCTGTACCGTACTTCTATTGAATGCTGTAGCACGACCTAGAGATGTTTTTTCTGGCCGGTGAAGAGCCAGATCATGATGACGACCCATAAATGACTTCAACCAGTCTATAGAAGCAATTTCATCTTTATTCCATTTTGCAGGACCCTCCTTATTTAATTTACACATATATTCATAGGCCAATTTTCTTATTTGAACATATGAGAGACCATAGGCCATCTTTGAAGACATCTTTAAATATTGCACTAATGATGCCTCTTCTTCTCTGCTAAAGATCCTTCTATTGCCAATATTAGGTTTGTAATTGAAATTCTCCATATTGGGGCACGATTTTGCTTGATTTACAAGTCTGGCTAATTGTGATTTTTGCAATGTTGTATCTCAAAGCCACGCTTCTAATAGAAACATTGTTAGATATTATCTCTTTAACCGCCTCCTTGATAGTGGTGTCAGACTTTCGTTGAAGGGTTCGTTTCGTTTTTGCCATGTTCTGTAAATAAAGAAAATGGCCTTAGAAGACCCTCAATTATAGTTAAATATGGTACTAATACCTAGGTATTGAAAGGGACGCTGTCCCTTTCAACACTTAACGACATGTCCCTTTCAAAACTAAGTGATAACAAATAATTATATGTGACTGAAAATATAACCTCTATATATATTTTTCAAATTGATATCATGTGATGTGTGCAGTAGGTGATGCGAAAAAGACGGCAAAGTCTTCAAACACTCAGAACGACACTTCAAACACCTATTTGCGTTGTATAAATATCGACATAAATATTTCTACTTAAAAACTCAACTATTAAACTTTGCTTTAAACTGCCATAATTTGCACCCTGATGTTCAACGGTAATGCCATCTGTCCTGCAGTGGTAGAACTGCATATAAATTATACAGATACCGGTATTTTGGTTACTGTCCCTTTCAGACCATGTCCCTTTCATACCACCTCTCCCCTACTCTGTCCAGTGGCTTTCTTAAAATTAAAATAAAATTATTACTCGCAATAAGTAAATAAATTTATATTTAAAAATATTTATTTTTCTGGATTTCCATCGTTTGCCTATATCTTCGTCAAGAAGAAAGCTAGAAACTTCCGGTTTTCATCTTCCTCTTCAGTTTTTTATGTGTTTCAATATTACGATATTAAAAATATAACGTTCCATTTACAATTTTAAAGAAAAAAGAAGTAATATACATAAATTGAGAAGAGCGCCCCCTGTTATTTTTTTTGACAACCACGCAATTTCGTACGATGAAAGGTCTTATTGCTCGCGAATTTAAGTATATTCGCATGCACATGTTTAATATACGAATAGATGTAGGCACTAACCAAAGTAATTATTCTTTCACTCTTAAAATGTTCCCGGCAAAATTCATTGTATTTTAACCCACAAAGAGTTCTAATTGCTCTTTTTTGTAGAACTAGAGCATCCTTCACTCTCGCAGATATGCCCCATACGACAATTCCGTAGGTAGCTACACTGTGGAAATCTGCATAGCAGGTACTTTTTGCTGCTTTGCGCGTGGAAACGTTTTTTTATTGTGCGTATCGCAAAAATGGCCATATTTAATCTTTTACATAGTGCTTCTATGTGGTTGTTCCAAGTCAGCCGGTTGTCGATACTTTTGCCTAGGAAATTAATCACTTTCACATTTTCTTCATTTGATTTGAAGTGTATTCTCTGTGTTTTCCCTTGGTTTAACCTGAGTTTGTTGGCCGTAAACCAAGTTTCTGCATCCTCCATTGCCGTAGCGCTCGGTTCTCTTGGGCTCCCCATACAAAGACCGAGGTGTCATCTGCATATATCACTGTCTTGCAATGCATAATGTTGACCGACAGATTATTAATATAGACAATAACATCAGCGGTCCCAAAATAGATTCCTGCGGCACTCCAACATCTATAATGGCTACACCCGAGAATCCATTCTGCCACCATACCATTTGTTTCCTGTTGTTCAAATAAGATGCTAATAGTTCGTAAGCTAACCCTCTCAGCCCATACTGAAATAGGTCTGTAATTATTCGCACAAGATTTATCCCCCCTCTTGTATACAGGAACCACTTTGGCCAATTTTAGCTCGTTTGGAAACTCACTCCTGATAAATGTATTTATAACATACGTCAAAGGTGTCGCTAGAACGTCGATTTTCTTTCAATAAAGTTACTGTATAACCATATATATCCATAGATTTTTTATTTTTCAAATTCTTTACAATATTAATTACCTCGCTTTCTGTTGTTTCTGAGAGATAACAGGACTCTGGAACAGTTTGTTCCATTTCTTTGCGCAGCATATGTTCCTTATTAAAATCATCGTTGTTACTCGTATTTGTTTTAGTATACTCGGCCGTCCGATAGATGGCGCTATTTTTGGTAGAGTACTCATCGTGGCACCTACCGGAAAGGGTGGAACATTGTTTGCCAAGCCAGCTAGTAGTTCATATAAATAAATAATAATAATTTATTATAGTAGCGTTTCATTGGTTGAAGTATTATACTTATATTATAACTTATTATGGTTAAGTTTATTTTTAAAAATATGACCAGGTACTTATCATTTGTAATTTTCTTAATCATCAATGACAAGTTTTTTATCAATTTTCTTTTCTAGAGCTTAGATATTAACGATATCTATATGCACATTGAATAACAATTACTTATTAAAAGTAAATGTGACCACTTACAGCAAATGTGAGTCAACAGTTGTACGATAAGAAAAACATATAAATACAAGTGCGAAATAGTGAATAAACGTTTCATTAGTAATAATCGAAAATGCGGTCCATTATTTTTTTGTTACTTTTAGGGTAAGTTTTTAAAATTACAAATATTTTAATTATTCTTTTAAATAACTGAATGTCTGAAAATTTATCCAGGTGTTTGTGTAAAGCACAACGGGTATTTCCAGATGAATTTAGATTCGGTGTTGCCACGGCATCTTATCAAATCGAGGGTGCATGGGACGTATCCGGTAAGTTCTTAAAGAATTATTTAATGTTCATAATTTTGCAACAGTTTTTCATGCAATTATAATAAAATATTCATTATGAAATATTACTATATTTAAATTCCAACCATGTATTCTTATTATGTATATGCAACCAGCAACACGTTAGTCACTGTAACGGTCAAATTGTATTTCACCCCGTAGTAAACGTAGGCACCTAATTTATCATAATATTATGATGAAGACTTCCTTTTCATTTACAAAACGATTTGTACATTTTTAACAAATTCTTAAGCGCCGTCTGCAATGATAATTAAAATTATTTTTTTTGTATTCGATCATATACAGGGTGTACCACTTAAAACTCCCAGGTCGAATATCTCGGAAACGGATAAAGATATTTGAATTTTGTAAAAAGTAGTTACTAAAGAATGTGATCGACTCTAGTTTGCTCTCACAATTGTGTTTTATTATGTGAAGATATAGATGGCGCTGCGATGAAAAGAATTTTTTTGATCGCCACAATCTTCATTTGTTTTTTATTTGAAAGAGTATTTAAATTAATGTAAATTTTATTATTTGTGTTAATTTCCAAAATTTAGCGGTTTTATAGATATTCCTGGTTAAAGAAAGTAAGAGTAATTTTAAAGTTTTGTCGTTATTTTGTTTAAAAACTTAAAAGAATCAAATATAACTAACAAAGATGTTGCCTTTTTGATTGCTACATAACGTATATCGCCTTATTAGTTCTCTTCTGCAAATTTAACTATGTATTTCTACTAATTTTTTGAACACTTGTATAAATTTTATTATAAAGGTCGCCAATATCTGTTATGGGTTTCTTGTAAACTTCAGCTTTCAAGTAACCCCACAAGAAAAAATCTAACGAGGTTAGATCCGGCCACCTAAGAACGCCATTAGTACCAATCCAACGACGTGGGAACATTTGATTAAAATAGTCAGTAACTATGTTGGCATTATGAGCAGGTGCCCCGTCTTGATGTAACCACATATTATTTCACAGCTCTATAGGTACATCTTCCAAAAGTAGTGGTAACTCATTCTGCAGGAAATGTAAGTAGCTCACACCAATGAATGTTTCATGATAAAAGTGGGGGCCTAAGATATATCCGTTTAAAATTCCACACCAAACGTTAACGCCAAAAACTGTTTGATTTCTGGTTTGCCTTATCCACCTAGGATTATCTTCTGACCAATATCGAGCATTATGCTTAATTAAAGTACTATTGTTGTGAAAACGACATTCGTCATTCCACATGATCTGATTCATAAAGTTGTTTTCCGCTAACATTACAAAAAATTCTGCCAGAAAATCGAGTCTGCGTTGATTATCTCCTATTCTTAAATGGTGCACTAAATGAACTTTATACGCAAAGTGAGTAAATGTTTGAATGAAGCTAATTATAAAGACAATTAATAATCAAGAAAATGTCACGAATGTGTGCTAATGTCAAAATGTTTCCTAAATAATCAAAGCAAGCATACATACATTTAACACAGACATGAATGCTTTTCTTCCTACATACCTATGGGTGCCTATGAAGTGGAATTTATAAAAAGGAACTAACTATAAAATTTAAATTGTGAAGTAACTATAATAGCAAGAATTGTGAATATGTTTACTGCTATTTTTCCTTACAAATTAAATATTTAAACAAAATAAAGACAAAAATTTAAAATTACTCTTACTTTCTTTAAACAAGAATATCTATGAAACAGTTAAATTTTGGAAACTAACACAAATAATAAAATTTACATTAGTTTTAATACTCTTTCAAATAAAAAACAAATGAAGATTGTGGCGATCAAAAAAATTCTTTTCATCGCAGCGCCATCTATATCGTCACATAATAAAACACAATTGTGACGGCAAAATAGAGTCGATCACATTCTTTAGTAACTACTTTTTACAAAATTCAAATGTCTTTATCCGTTTCCGAGATATTTGACCTGGGAGTTTTAAGTGGTACAGCCTGTATATATAATACTAGCTGACCCCGCAGACGTTCTTTCCTTCCCGGTAGGGGGTGCGATGAGTTTGATTTGGTTGACGTTCCTGTATAAGAAAGTCTGGACGCGATTGAAGGATAGACAAATAACTCGACTATATACAGCGCCCCTTATCGATTTCAGATTTTATGATTTTCTATTTTTGGCACTAAACTAACATATATTGTATATATGAGTCATGTTGGTCCATAAATATATAATTTGTAAATAACTTGATTACAGTGCCACTTATCGGATCGTAGCATAGCTATGAACATAATCAAATATAAAGTTAATATTTAAGGTTATATTACACTTCAACATATAATTTTGTTATGTATTTTTAAACTCAGAAATGCAATACAATATAATAATTATTGTATTTAATACTTGAGCTAGATGATTCCTAGTTTTGTTATTATGACCTTTACATAAAATTTTGGTTTCATCATTCTATATTGATATACGAATTGAACTTGCAATAAGTACCTACTATCAAAAAGCATTGAAATAAACTTCAGGAATTTACTAGTTTGCAGCCTGAATAGTATATTAAAATACAAGTAACAAAAGGCTTTTCATTCCAGCATGATTTCCAAATTCGCACACAAGCGCGCAGCACGAGTGGCCGAAGGAAAGAATGCTGGAACGGCCTTCTGTTACGAGTGTTTTACACTATTTTCTCTGTTTCGGTTTGTATTTACATTATTTATTTATAGAAAAATTGTTAAAAATATGCATTAAGGGACATTTTGATAACGTGACGTAGTCGCTTGGTAGCACTGGTTTATATCTGACAGTTGACTTTTGTAAGAATTATTTGAATTGAAAAGTTTGTTTAAATTAGAAAAAACTCATATATCTATGGGCGAAATGTAAAACGAAGAGCATCAATCTGCGCCACCAGAATTGCGGGACGTAGCATCCAACGCCATAAATAATTTACTA
Organism: Amphimallon solstitiale; assembly: GCA_963170755.1. NCBI lineage: Eukaryota > Metazoa > Arthropoda > Insecta > Coleoptera > Scarabaeidae > Amphimallon > Amphimallon solstitiale. The sequence continues at coordinate 22,169,852 of OY720676.1, read as the reverse complement.
CCAGGTAAATCGAAAAGCAATTATGAAAAAGAATATGTAATATTTATGCCACCAACCTATTTTTACTAAAATAAAAAGTTACCAAAAATCGTTTTAGAATGAATGCGCAAAACTTTGAGGCACGGTCTGCAGCGGTAGCAAGTTCTATGTTTATAAATCCAGTAACTACCGAGGAAGTAATTGGGGTAATCAAAAAATTAAATAATACACCAGCCACTGGAAACGATGATGTCCCAGTGAACGTTCTAAAATGTGTCGCGAATGTTATTGCTTTGCCTCTTCAAGATGTTATTAATGCATTCATTACAGGGGGTACTTTTCCTAATGCTTTTAAAACTTCAAAAATCGTTCCAGTATACAAAAGGGGAGAAAAGCATCAACCGAATAATTATATACCCATTTCGATATTACCTGCATTGTCCAAGGTTTTTGAAACTGTTCTAAAAAGGCAACTTACTGCGTACCTGACAAACAGTAACATTATTACCTCACACCAACATGGGTACGTAAATAATAAATCTACTAATACGGCCCTAACAAATATTGTCGACGAAATTCTACGCAATTTAAATCAAAAGCAACATGTTGCCTGCATTGCGTGTGACCTAACAAAAGCATTTGATCTAGTTGATCACAGTATTCTAATGGACAAGCTTTAGAGATTTGGGGTAAGAAGAATAGCTTATGGTCTGCTGAGGTCATATTTGGACCGGCGAACACAATTTATTGAAATAAAACATCTACACAATGATCAATTCATACGGTCACATCAGTCCAAAATTGTTGAAACCAGTGTAGGAGTGCACCAGGGCTCGATTCTGGGGCCCCTACTTTTTCTTACGTATATTAGTGACCTTCCATCGTACGTATCTGGGAATATAACACTATATGCAGACGACACAACACTCGTTGTTATCGGGGATAATCATGATAATCTTGTTCATAATATCAAAAAAACTTTGAAAGAACTATTATATTGGTTGTCTATAAACAAATTAGTACTTAACATTGAAAAGACCAAAATACTAATCTTTGAGGGGGATAATACGGGTGAGGCACTAGAGGTGGAGAGCGTAGCCTTCGATTCTGCATCGGAATATAAGTTGCTGGGATTAACAATTAACAATAAATTAAACTGGGATTCGTATATTGATGGTGTTATGTCCAAACTAAATAAAGCTCTATACATATTAAGAAGAATGAAGAAGTCTTATGACATTACGACCCTCAGAATGATATGTTTTGCCCATTTTAATTCACATCTAAACCATGGTCTAATTCTGTGGGGTTCAAATAGACACCTACAATCAATGTTATTGTTGCAAAAGAAGGCAATTCGGATTATTAAAGATTTATTACCAATGCAGACATGTAGAGCTTCCTTTTTAGAGCTAGGTATACCAACAGCCTATAATCTATATATTTTAGAAGCAGCCTTGTATGTATTTAACAATTACAATAAGTTCCAAACCAATGCTGATGCTCATAATTACTCGACGAGAAATTCTAATTATATACGTTGCGAATTTGCAAGATCCAGCAAATACTATAATTCGCATATACATATATTAAGCGTTAAAATATATAACTCTCTTCCGATTGTGGGTGGGTACGATTCGCTTGCTAGTTTCAGAATAGCCATAAAAAAATATTTGGCGAAACAGGTCTTTTACTCACTTGATGAGTTTTTTGACGAAGGCACACGTTCCGGGCGTTGAGACTGTGTAACTGTCTGTTTGTTTGTTTATTGTTCTTTATTTTGCCATTTATGTGTGTATACACCTGTTTTGGAAACTGACTATACGTTAAGTGCTATGTATTATTGTATTTCTGTGTAAATGTTTGTATTTCTAACTATTTGTACGCCACTGGTATTTTCAAATATATCTATCTATCTATGTATCTATCTAAAATGAAGTCCATTCTTACACGAAAATGGGTGCTAGAATAACGTTGTTCTAATACCGAAACAGAGAAAAATGTATTAAAACATCAGAACTTACTTTAAATATAACTTATTTTCAATATAATAGTTTATGTTATAAACAAATATTTGGTTGTGTTATGGGATCTCAATTTTCAAGTTTTATTGCACAATTGGTATTAGAAAATTTAGAAAAAAACAAGTTTTTACAAACGTTATATAGATGACAGTATTTTTTGTTTACCAGCAAACAAAGCTGAATATATTTTAGAACAATTTAACAGATATCATCCAAAATTTCAGTTTACATTAGATAAAGAAACAAACAAGGAAACAAACTTTTTAGGTTTAACATTAATTCGAAAAAATAAAATTTTAACAAAATCATATCAAAAACAAACTTCTTTAGGTAGATACTTGAATTATAATTCTTGCCAATACATGTCAATTAAAAAAAGCGTTGTTATTTCGCAAATAGAACAATTAAAGTTCTAAATATAGACATATTAATCAATAACAAGTATCCTTTAAACTTCATAAATTCCATTATTTAAAATAGAATAAATAAATTTTATAATAAAAATAGAAATAATAATTAACTGATAAACAAAAATATGTAAAAAAAATATCAGAAAAAATTAGTAAAGTATTAGGTCCATTTAATATAAAAGTCGCTAATAAAAATCAGAATAATTTAAGATTTTTGTTCAGTAATATTAAAGATAGGGATCTTTTTCTTAAAAAACACGTGTAATATACAAAATTCAATGTGAAGGTTGTAGTGGTGTGTATATACATAGGTCAAACCATGCAGTATTTATCAGATGGGCTAAATGGCCACAAATATCCTAAAGATATTACCGTTAAGAAAAAACATATAAGCTATACAAAACATAAATTTAAAATTGGTGAAATCAAAATTTGATGTGAAGAACTTAATACCAAAACTATGAATTTTCTAGGACTTATACAGACAATGAAATATGATAATGAATGAAATTCAAAATTTAGCAATAGCTTATGATTCGATAAATTAATAAAATATATTAATTCTGCTACATTTTCATAATTGCAAAGCTTTCTAGGATACAGGAATGTTATTTTTTCTTTACTTAATATTTGCCGCCAATATATTTGTTAAGCAATATTTGTCAAATATATGTTACAGATTTATTATTTTACTTTGTTTTGAGTTCATTTTACAGACGCTAAACCAGGAAGGGGAATTGTTATAATATGTGCGGTCATCTGCAGTAAATATTAACCAGTTGATTAGTTACAATGTAAGCCCGACTTACTCGGGCTGTAAGAAAAAATTGTATTCTTCAATGCTCTTGCAAAGTTGTTCATATAAAATGAAAAGGACTGCATTTATTTCCATAATATGCAAAAAATGGAGATATTTATTTAACTTGTATTTCACTTTACCATATTTTGTTCCAAATTCCTTTCACAATCTTCTTTGGATTCTGCTATTATAAATTTAAAATTTTCTTGTGGTATTTTGTAATATTTCGTAAGATTTCACATTTTTTTCTATACCTAGATATTCTTTTCAACACTTTTTCTACTTTTTTACTTCTTCTTTTACTTGATGACTCCACAATTGCGTTTGCTTTCTTTTGATTGCAACTTTCTCTCTATTGGTTCATTAGTTTTCTTTATTTTCTTCCTCTTTTTATCATAAATACTTTCAGTACTGACTTTTCATTTCTCTTAGATCAATAATAGATTTATCATTTCTAGCTGACACACGACGTGTATATTGGTGCTTGTTCTTGTATTCAAACCAACTCATCCATACAACTGAATCTCTTGTAAAATAGAAATCAACAGACTTCTGCCCAAGTATTTACAATAATTATTTTAATCCTCAGATAAGGGAGAAAATATTTGGGACTACTTGACCCACAATACTCCTGACAAAATCGATGATTCAAGCAATGGAGATGTCGCATGTGACGCCTATCACAAAACAGCAGAGGATGTTCAACTTTTGGTCGATTTGGGGGTTGATTTTTACAGATTTTCCATCTCGTGGTCCAGATTGCTACCCACTGGACATGCCAATTACGTAAGTGAGGACGGAGTTCGTTATTATAACGAGTTGATTGATACCTTAATCGAAAACGATATAACTCCTCTGGTGACGATGTTCCATTGGGATTTACCACAACCATTGCAAGAGATTGGAGGCTGGCCAAGTCCCGTATTGGTTGATCTTTTCGTGGATTACGCGGATGTTCTTTTCGAAAATTTCGGCGACCGCGTGAAGGAATGGATCACATTCAACGAACCTTATCAGATCTGCCAGCAGGGATATGGGGAAGGCACCAAGGCGCCAGCTTACACTCAAGACGGTATCGGAGGATATCTATGCGGCCACACATTATTACTCGCCCATGCTTATACTTATCGTCGTTATCAAGAGAAATATCTAACCGATCAAGAAGGTAAGTTAATAGTAATAAATTGTAACGGTAATATACAGGGTCGGTCGAATCAAGTAAGCAAATTTCCTGTGAGGAGTTCTGAGAAAGTATTTAATGTATGACTTCTAATTTTAAGATCTTGTTATGAATAGTTTAGTAGAAAGTGTACATAACCGAAGAGCACCTACTCAGTTGTCTTGTCCTAAACTGACAAAATTCCAATGTCATTATTAAGTTTGTATTACCTTCGTCGTCCATTGCCGAAAAAACTTTCGTCAAATCTTCAAAAACAAATTTAAGTGAATTTAGAGCGGCATGATACAGGTACAACAATTTTATGAATAGTCTTGCCCAAAAAAACTTTGTATATTTTATTATAATTATTCCGGGAATATAGAATCTTATAAACATTTCTATCAAGAGTATTCCATAATTATTTACGTAATTTATTATAAAAGCATCAGGGGTGCTTATTATTTATAATATTCTTAATTTGGTGATAGATGTTATTATTGCAAATGCTTAACTGACTCCGAGGTCCATCACAGAATGATAAATAGTGACGTCATCCCCTTTAATCTACTATCAAACACTGACCTACAACAAACATTTCAATGATTTTGTGAGTCTAATATTATGTGGACACATTCTCCTTTAATGTAGATTTTTGTTGTCAATACAACATCAGTATCTGATATTTAACCAAATCATTAGCAATATGGATGATGTCGGATATCCACTCAAAAATTGCAAATTAACATTGATCTAACATATTACTTTTATATTCGTACGACACTGCCTGGAATTCATTGATATTCTACCGATCTTGCAACGTTGGATTGTCGTTTATCCGGCCATCACCCGAAAAACCGTACTTTTAGGAGTTAAAAATAACTTTAAATGCTGTTTTATTCCTTCGAATAGAATTCAACCCAATAACAAGAATTTCTGGACAAACTTATGTGGTTTTACAGACGTACTGACGTGTTTTCTGTTTTCGATAAGACGTAAACCTTCCTAAACTATGCTGACCAGATGCTCCATCTAGAAAATTGTCCTGGACATGACGAAAACACGACAGTCTATATTTCCTATGGGGTTTGGGTCAAGTTGTACTTTATTATTACAGTCTGCAACATCATTTGTCGATGTAACTATATAATCTCTACAACCGGTTGCAAGTTGTTCCCCTTTCTTTTGAGGTCAGCCTCGGATCTCTACTCTTTCAGTAATGCTGTCAGTGCATCTTCGTTTCTTTCTAGCGTTATAAGTTTTTTTTAATGTGTTTTGTGAATTTCGGGTTCAGTCAACTATATTATATATTATTTTCATAAATAATTCATGGTATAACAGTCAAAAAATATTAGAAGGTTTGGAAAGTGTATCCGAGATACTTCTTGTATTACTTTTTTGTATTCGTTCGTTTTTCCCGAATTCCTAACGGGTCTTGAAATATCGGAGTTTGAAGCTGAATTAAATTACTAGAGGGTTTAATGAAAAAATTTAGTTTATTTTAAGGGAACCGTAATGACAGGACAATTATTAAAGCTGCTGATTGTGACCAACGCCTTGTGCAATGCATAACTCAATCCTCCGTGGGAGTTCCAGTTCCCAGCAGAAGTTCTCCATATTTAACAAATTCACTATTATCGAAAAGAGATTCTTGCTAATATCTTACAAATGATGCATTTCGAACAGATTCTTTAAGGTTAAAAGTGTTTAAAACTTAATTTAGAACAACTTTTTTATAAAAAAATCTTATATAAAAAATACCGTTTTTACTTTCTTATACGTAGTACCTATAAGGAAGTATTGTGATGATGAAAATTTTCGACCTCGAGATTTTTGCAGATGTCCACGTTTTGAGGTTCCCTGATACCAAAAAAGTGGTTTTTAAAAAATGTCCCTCTCTCTCTCTCCCTCTCTCTCTCTCTCTCTCTCTCTCTCTCTCTCTCTCTCTCTCTCTCTCTCTCTCTCTCTCTCTCTCTGTGTGTGTGTGTGTCTGTGTGTCTGTGTGTCTGTGTGTCTGTGTGTGTGTGACCACGATAGCGGTCAAACCGCTGTAGATATCAATTCCAAATTTTGTATTTACGTGTATAATCTGCCTCTTGAGAACTGATTAGATTTTGAGCAAAATCGGCAGACCGGAAGTAGTAGTTTACTTCTTCAGTGGAAAAATCCAAATTTGCAAATATTTCGTCAATTACTAAGTTTAAACAAATTTATAAAGAATTCATATGTACTTAGAATTAAGTTTGAAACAAATTGTCTTAAAAAAGTTTTTCGAAATTCCAACCGGAAGTAGGTCTTTTACTCTTATCGAAAATCAGTTTTTTGCGAATACCTCGCAAGTCATGCTTTTAAGACAAGTACGTTACGAGTATAAAAGTATTTAAAACATAATTTTCAATATCTTTTATATAAAAAAAATTTCAAAATTCAGACCAGAAGTACCACTTTTACTCTTATCGAATAGCGATTTTTTGCAAATATGTCGTAAGTTATGCATTCTATATATATTTATCAAGAGTACAAAAGTATTTAGAGTTGGATATGGAATATTTTTTGTATAAATGAAATTTCAAAATTCGGACCGGAAGTAACACTTTCATACGTATAAGAAAGTCGTGTGGTGGCCACACCTCATTCTTTCTCTTTTATACTTAATTAAAGTTTATATATGCACATATATTTTAAAAAATTATAATTTGTTTAACCCTATGATCATCACAGCTTTATCTACATAAATAGGGTGTTAGGAGTGTCGATAGTACCCATCTTACCTTTTTAAAAAATGAGGTATGGCCACCACACGACTTTCTTATACGTATGAGCGTTTCAAACTATACAATTTTAAGAATTTTTTTATACAAAACTTATTCAAAATCCTATTCTAAGTACTTTCATACTCTTAATAAATCGCTATAGAATGCATACTTTGCAAGATATCATCAAAAAAGTGCTACTTGCTAAGAGTAAAAGTGCTACTTCCGGTCCGAATTTTGAAATTTCATATGCAAAAAAAATATTGCAAATCCAGTTCTAAATACTTTTCTACTCTTGATAAATATATATAGAATGCATAACTTACGAGATATTTGCAAAAAATCGCTATTCGATAAGAGTAAAAGTGGTACTTCCGGTCTGAGTTTTGAAATTTTTTTATACAAAAGATATTGAAAATTATGTTTTAAATACTTTTATACTCGTAAGGTACTTGTCTAAAAAGCATGACTTGCGAGATATTCACAAAAAACTGATTTTCGATGCGAGTAAAAGACCTACTTCCGGTTGGAATTTCGAAAAACTCTTTAAGACAATTTGTGTCAAACTTAATTTTAAGTACATATGAATTCTTTATAAATTTGTTTAAACTTAGTAGTTGACGAAATATTGGCAAAATTCGATTTTTTCACCGAAGTAAGCTGCTACTTCCGGTCTACCGATTTTACTGAAAAACTTATCAGATCTCAAGAGGGAAATTATACACGTAAATACAAAATTTGGAATTGATAGCTATAGCGGATTGACCGCTATTGTGGTCACATACAGACAGACACACAGACATTTTTTAAAAACCACTTTTTCGGTATCAGGGGACTTCAAAATGTGGACATCTGCAAAAATCTCGAGGTCGAAAATTTTCATCAACACAATACTTCCTTATACTACGTATAAGAAAGTAAAATTTATCTTTCTTACTTATGATCTAAGACTCTGAGCTCTCAGAAGTAGATTTATTTCTCCAGATTGGGAATTGTACACTAAACAATTAAATATTTATTTAAAAAAATGTTATGAATAGATCTGTGTATATAAATTTTGTTAAATATCCATCAATAATATTTCAATACTAAATTTGATTATATTAATGTCTTATAACTGTAATTATTGCTTAATGTAAGACACTATTTTCCTCAATTTTATCTATCTTATGTAAATAATCAATTAGTTTTGTTTTTATAATCACATGGAATTTTATATCTAAATACAGGGTCCTGCAATAGTGCGTCGGGCTGCCATAGCTTCTTTTCTGGTTTCATTCATACTTATTCTGTATTATGGGCTTTATCTCAGGATAATATTTTTAGTAATGGCCGACTTCCGGTTGTATCAGAAGTAGATACTAACTTTGTTATTTTAAATGGATCACATGTATATTTAAACTCTTTGTTAAATTTAAATTGTACATTAGTCTTAAGAACATCGTTTCGAAATTACATACTGATTTTCGAAAAAAATTACATTTGCAATTTCTTTGAAATTCTGAAATATCTCCGAAACTGCAAAAGTTAGAAAGTCAGTTTCCGCTTAAGCATGAAAGAGCGCCTTTATTAGTAAAATGTTGCGTTTAAATTACAGGCTTATTAAATAGGGGCCTGCAATTTTCGAACTCCAAAATCACGGATAACTTAATTTTTTTTAAATAGAACGGTATAGAAATTTTTACATAATTAGAAGTAAAATTTTATTTTATTTTGATTCTATACGAGTACCATTGTTTTTCACATCATAAAACGCTGCATGAATTTTATAGATGAGCTGGTCCCTATTATTAAGCTTTTCCGTTGAATATGTGTTTTCACATGTCTCCACATGAAAAATCAAGTGGATTGAGATCCGGAGATCGCGGTGGCCAAGCAATGGAACCACCACGACTTATCCATCGATTTGAATGAATACTGTTCATTGAAGAAATTAGTGACATCTCTTCCGTAATGGCCACGGAGTATCATCGTGTAAAAACAACATCGTTCTTTTGATTAGAAGAGGAAAGACCTCAAGTAGTAGTGATAGATCTTTCTCCAAAAAGGCCCTGTACATTTTGCTATTCAAATTTCCATCGTAGACATGTGGTCCAATAACTTCATTACTAATTATTCCATTCCAAACGTTTCCGAAGAGTCTTTGAAAGAGAATCCAGATGGTTGCTCCACCATTCACAAAGACGAACTCTTTTGAGAAGATTTGTGGAGAGAAGTTCTTATATCGGTTGGTAACAATAAGGATGCAGTTTGTTTTCTAGTAAAGTGTCTTCCACAGTCGTCCAAGTTTGTCCAGTAAGTATAGAAATTCTTCTCGTACTAATATCAGGATCATTTTCAACAACCTCGTGCACTTCTGCAGCATTGTTTCTTCGCATAAGTTCTCTTTCACAAATCGGTTTAGGCAACGCACCTGTTAATCGAAGAGTTGTAAAGGTTCTACTGAACGTTTGCTTGTCTGGAAGACGGCGGTTTGGGAAATCGTCGTTGATATTCCCTAACTGAGGCGATGGTACTATCCATACACGAAAATTATGTCCGCGTATTCTTCATTTGAATAAATTACAGGCATGATTTAAACACAAATGACGCAATAGAAAATAACCAACTGTCAATGATGACTAATTAACGAACTAAAAATCAAAAAAATTTTGAAGTGTAAACTTCTATGGGCGCCTTGATTGTGGGCACTGAACGAGATTGAGCCGTCACGCTCGGCTATGTAACGCTCGAGTCGCCATGGTTACCAAACGAACCGTAAATTCGACAAAAATCGGGAAAACTGTGCAAAGGACTCCTCTCTGGATACGCGAAATTGAAAGCTGCCCTTTGGCATTGGTGTACGGACGACATTGAATTACCGGTCGACGGAGAGATTTTCTTCCTAACTGGAGCGATTGTAAATATTTGGGCTTTTAAAGAAGAGCGTGCACTCGATGTTTTAACAGCAAAATAGCTTACGTCATGACGATTCACGTGACAATCAAAAAAATCTCGAGAAACGTCAAACTGACAGGCGAACTGAGTTGCACCACAGATTCTTTTTTAAGCGTGAAATACGAAATTTTGAAGGTTGCGAGGGCTCATCAAGACTCGGGGTCTTAAATAACCGGCTTTTTGGGACCTTTTGTATGCTGATTTCGAGTCGGCAGTCGCACGTAATCGAAGGTACCGGCAATTTAAAGGTCGTTTGCAGAAGGATTTGGTAAGAAAAATGGCCGTTTAAATGTGCACTGATATCAATGTATTCCGGACGGGCGAAAAATAAATATCAGATTCTCATGTGCACTGGCGATCAATGTATTACGGTCCGGCGAATTGCATCTCCACACAATACATAACGGCCTCACACATGACTTGCTATTTTTATCTATACAGGGGTCGATTAATATTTTAATAATGATTTGAATTAAAATACGATAATTTCAGAACGTGTGTATTTCCTTAAAGGGGAAAAGGAGAATTGCTTTCGACATATATGTGCCTCTACTACGAAATAATTTTATTTAAATGATTACGCAAACGTGCACAGTGGGCGGAGCTGGCTGAAATCAATTTCTCTCTCTTCTGATTAAAATTAGGCACTTGGGAGTTTCTACGGTCGCCCATCACTAATTCAAATGTCGAAATAGAACAAAATGGCCGAAGAATTTTTTGAAAATTGACGTATGAAAGTAAAATTTTAGATACGGGGGTGTCTTAGGTCGCCGATCACCAATCGATAGTCAAAATGTCAAAAAAAAACGAAAAGGCGGAAGATTTTTTTGAAAATTGACGTATGAATGTGAAATTTTAGATACAGGGGTGTCTTAGGTCGCCGATCACAAATCCAAAGTCAAAATGTCAAATAAAACAAAATGGCGGACGTCTTTTGAAAATTGACGTATGGATGTGAAATTTTAGATACGGGGGTTTAGGGGGTCGCCGATCACGATTCTAAAGTCAAAATGTCAAAAAAAAAATGGCGGAAGATTTTTTTGAAAATTGACGTATGGATGTGAAATTTTAGATATGGGTGTTTTGGAGGTCGCCGATCACAATTCCAAAGTTAAAATGTCAAAAAAACAAAATGGCGGAAGATTTTTTTTGAAAATTGACGTATGAATGTGAAATTTTAGATACGGGGTTGTCTTAGGTCGCCGATCACGAATCTAAAGTCAAAATGTCAAAAAAACAAAATGGTGGACGAGTTTTTTGAAAATTGACGTATGAATGAAATTTTAGATACGGGGGTGTCTTAGATCGCCGATCACGAATCCAAAGTAAAGTCAAAATGTCAAAAAAAAACAAAATGGCGGAAGAATTTTTTGGAAATTACCGTATGAATGTGAAATTTTAGATACGGGGGTGGTTGAGGTCGCCGATCACGAATCCAAAGTTAAAATGTCAAAAAAAAACAAATTGGCGGAAGAATTTTTTGAAAATTGACGTATGAATGTGAAATTTTAGATACGGGGGTGGTTGAGGTCGCCGATCACGAATCCAAAGTTAAAATGACAAAAAAAATGGCGGAAGAGTTTTTTGAAAATTGATGAATGTTTGTGAAATTTTGGATATGGGGGTGTTTGTGGTCGCTTATTACGTCTTCAATTTCGCAATTCTTTCGGCGACCGTTACATGGGAGAGCCTTGATGAAGTTTTTACTTCTGCCATGTGGTTTTAAGGACACTCATTTTGCTTGTTTTTGAGATTTATCTATAAGTCCTGTCAACTTCAAAATGCGATATTTGAAGAACCGAAGAAGAAATGAATAGGGCAGTTTTAATAATTGCACTGTCATTACACTTTTCTTAAAATAAACCACGCTTTTACCTGAACCATCTAGTAATTTTCTTCATCAGTTTCAAACTCAGATATTTCAGAAATCGTTAGGAATTCGGGAAAAGTGAATAGAATCATTTTTGCTTAAAATTAGTCACTTCAATGACTGTATAGCTATATACAAACTCAATTTTTTCTTTTCGATATTCCAGAATGTATTTTTTTGACAAGGCTGGTAATCACAAAGAATTTTGTAATTTTAACAGAAACATTTCTGTTTCAGGTAAAGTTGGTATCACTGTTAATGGAAACTGGGCCGACCCAGAAAGCGTAGATTCTACTGATGATGCATTAGCTGCTGAAGCATACGTACAATTCAATGTAACATGAAAAACAAAATATTACATTAATGTCAGCTAACGTGTTGTATATTCTAGTTTGGCTGGTTTTTGCATCCAATTTTCTCAGATGAAGGAAACTATCCAGCTGTTATGATAGAGAATATTGAGATAAGAAGTGGGGAAGAGGGTTTTTCCATATCGAGATTACCTGAATTCACCCCAGAAGAAATAACTCTGTTAAAGGGCTCAGCAGATTTTCTAGGTCTTAATCACTATACATCTTTTGTTTGTACCTCGTTAGATCTCACCGATTCCGATGTTAGTAGACCATCATTAGTAGCAGACATGGGCGCTGATTGTTATCAACCTCCAGATTGGGAAGGTGGTGCTTCAACTTGGTTGAAAGTCCGACCTCAAGGTTTGCGTGACATGTTATTTTGGATTAAGGAAAACTATAATAATCCTGAAGTGATGGTAACAGAAAACGGATACTCCGATGCTGGTGATTTTGGCGATCTAAATGACTGCAACAGAGTGAATTATTATAATGTAAGTATTGTCTTCATAAGAAATTTGATAAGCCATTTTTGGAATAGTTTGGCGCAAAAGGTTTTTTGTTAAATATCATGAATGTTTCTTCTTGTTGATCTATATCTTCCATGCTTTAATGAAATTTAGAAGTGAGATGTTCAGAATAGAGAGCTTCAATATAGACGTCTGTGGAGAAATTCTAGCCTTCCCTGTATGTTTCAGTTCTTTTCACTTGTGTTTTATAGTTTTTAACTTTGAAAATTCTCGGTAAATTATAAACTAAAAAGCACTTCTTCAATCACTGGCATTCGCCACCCTTTTACTTTGGTTCATAGGTGGCCAAAGGGAGTCTACATAAAATTTCTTATAACACTTAACTTAATCAAAACTTAATTCTGTTGAAAAGCAGATATTTGGTAGACATTCAATTTCTACTCTCTATTTGAGTGTACTATGTGGCCAACTAAGCATGGTCGCCAACTATATCTCAGAAATTAGGAATCAGATTAATTTCGGAGATTTTATTTAAGTAATAGTGCCCAAATAAAATACTGGAAATTGTTTTCGAGTTTGTAAAATATCCGGTAGGGGGCGTAACAATCCTGATCAATGTTAAAATTAAGAATTTTTCGTATTTTGACTAATTGAGAGGCATTGAAAATACCTGCATTTCTTCCTTATATGTTGTTTAATATTTTTTTGGCTTTAACATTTTTTATACTCTAGCAAAATAAAATGGTGGGGGCAATACAAGTATCTTTAATTGACTTTAATAAGTTTGGTCTCATTTAAAAGAGCCTCATTTACCATAGAAACTGCGTTTATATTTTTGTATCCTTGAGTTTTGCCGTTGCCGCTAGATGGCGTTAATTGAAATATAAACAAATATTACGACTTTTCTCAAAAAAGTTAACTACAATTCTATGTTTCTTACGTTTCTTTTTAGATATATGACATAATAAAGAATTAAAGCCTCAAGATTTCGGTAAAAAACCCAATTTTGTATCTTATTCCGAAGAGGAGATATCGGGTAAAATAGATGAAAATGCATTAATTTATTTGTTTTATTAACATTTATGTATTATATTCAATAAGTTTGAGTCAGAGCATTATATATATTTATATAGAAAATTGGTATAATTACTGTTCATTCATCTCTGTGACGTTTCGGAACATTTATTCATTCCTTCTTCGGATATTGAGGTTGAAATGTATCATTACTTCAAAAAACTTTCAGTAGGAATGCTACAATCCATTCTCAATGTCCGAAAAAGGAATGAGTAAATGTTCCGAAACGTCACAGAGATGAATAATTGTATAGAAAAAGTATTAAGTAATGTGCAAGAAATAAAATGCAGATATTTTCCATACCCCTCAAATAGTTAAAATGCACATTGATCATGATTGTTCCGCCATCTAGCGGACATTTCACAAACTCAAAAATAATTTCCAGCATTTTCTGTTGGGCATCTTTACTAAAAAAAATTTGCTGAAAGCAATATGGCTACTAGTTTTTGAGATATAGCCGGAGGCCATTCTTAGTTGGGCACTTGGTGCAAAGTGTACGATACATATTTAGAAAATTAATGTTTTCGAAAATAATTTTTTTTGAATGTAAAAAGTAAATTTTGTGGTAAAGAAAAGTTTATATTGTTCTGCTACCATTAATCAGTTGAACAAGCAGAAAGTTAACCAGGGAAACACTAAAAGTTATACTGAGCAAGGAAAACATGAGCATTTTGTATGTATTAAGTAAAGCAAAATTTAATATTAAATTCAAAAGGGTTTAATTTATTAGGTAGATAATATTCTCTCCTCATATTCTATTTATTTTGCTTGATATAAATTACATCGTATTGATCAAAGTCCATTGCACTATATTATGCGAATTCATAGACCCTAGACTCTTGTATCATTCGCCAATGTGTTTGATGTTGAAAAAGAGTTCTCGTATGTTATTCCGTGAAAATGTTGCCTACATGTATGGAAATTTTATGAAAAGTATTTTTTATTTCTCCACGTTTCTTCAAAAACTAGACTCCTGGAGGTCTGTAAATATTGTTTATACTGTGTACAAAGTAGTGTGATTTCCTATAGGTAAAATATTTTAATATAAGTTTTAGGAAAACAACTTATTGTTAAAAAAAATGTGATTGTATCGAAACTCCTTTTGGCGAATAAAAAAAACACGCATTCATTTAAGATAAGATAAAAAAGACTTGAAATTATGTCGAGTTATTGATTTTAAATAAGACATTTCGATAAAATTTCTATTGTTTTTGTGTTTGTAAAAAAAGATGACCGCTAAACTCTAACATTATTCCTGCACATAATCTTCTTCACATCCAACGCAATCTTCAACTTTTTTTCTCGATTATTTGTAAACTTTGTTCAACATTAATTTAACAATTTCTGTAATCCGCATTTTTAGATAATTAAAATGATTTCCCAAAAGTGTACAGAGATACGAGGTAGGCGCCATAAATTCTCGGCCTGATATACAAAAAAGAGACGTGGAACAATATAAGAATTTTTATTTTTCAATGTAATCTCCCCTAACTTCTATACATTTATTAAAACGATTAATTAATAATTCGATACCCTTGTAAAAATAAACTGAAGTTTTTCCGTCAAAATGTTCTATAACAGCTGCTTGCAACTCATTGTCGTCCTTAAAACTACGTCCCCTAAGGTCTTTTTTAAATTAGAAAATAAACAAAAATCTCAAGGAGCCATATCCGGACTATACGGTGGATGTTCCAATTGTTCAAAGCCGCATACGCGGATGGCAGCTTGTGAAATGGCGGCAGTATGGACGGGAGCATTGTCGTGCAATAATCGCACACCTTTTGTCAATTTTCCACGACGTTTTTCACGAATACTGTCCCTTAATTTATACAATAAAGACGCATAATGTGTGCCGTGCACACTTGTATTGCGCTCTTTAAAATCAATTAGCAAAATGCCTTCACAGTCCCAGAATATTGTGGCATTCACCTTTTTCGTTGATTGAACGACTTTCGCCTTTCTGGGACGAGGTTCATCAGGTCGCCGCTATTCCATGGAGTCACTTTTCGATAGAGGATCGTAAAACAGAACCTATGTTTCATCCCCTGTGCCAATGGACTCCAAAATCGTTTAGGGTCGTCTCTAGACATGTTTAAAAATGACTGCGCACATTCGACTCGACGTTCACGTTGGAGAGTAGAAAGAAGTCATCCAGCACTTATTTTATTCATACCCAAATGGTCATGGGGCGAACACTTGTTTCAGAAATGTTTGTTATCACTGCTAATTCCTTCACTTTCAAACGGCGATCTTCTAGCACCACATGTTCAATAATTGAAATTTGTTGAGGCGTTATCACTTCAATTGGTCGACACGACCGATCAGCATCTTCCGGGAATTCTTGTCCCAAACGGAAACGTTTTGCCCACTCTTTTACAGTTGAATACGAATGATATGAATCACCGTAAACGACGTCTAAACGTTGTTTAATGTGATAATGTGTATGCCCTTCTTTTGTTAAAAATTTAATGACCGCGCGATACTCAATTTTCCTTGCTTCAGACATTTTCGTGCGCTAGTCACGTTGGTTGGCTGGTTACTAAAAACTACTAGGCTTCGAATCGTCATAGTTATAGTGTACACCTCGCGTATGTGCATGCATGAAGTGACGGAGTTTGAACACGATTGAACCTGTATAAGCCTGTCAGGCCGAGCATTTATGGCTCGTATGTACACATTTTGCTTTAGGTAATCCCAAACAAAAAATCCATGGGAGTTAAGTCCAGTGACCAAGCTCGCTAATGTATTGGTCCATATCGTCTAATCCATCTATTAGGAAAGTATAAATTTAAGAATTCTCTCACAATCAAGTTGCCATGACCTGGACACCCATCTTGTTGAAAGTAGATACGTCGCAATTCCTCTTGCTCATCTGATGGCAATAAAAAATTCTGAAGCATTCCAAGTAATTGTGTTTATTAAAATTTCCATTAAACAAAGAGAGTCCAATGATTCAGTTTAATAACATTCCGCACCAAACATTGACTTTTTGATATCACTGATTTCGAACAATATCTACAATTTGTGAGGAAAGAGCACCATTTGTCGAAAGTGCTGTTTCGTCACTTAACATTAAATTCTGATAAAAAAAAGGCGATGTTCCATAGCGTTCTCACCAACCCATAAACAAAACTCGAGTCTAAAAGCCTGATCTGCATTTTCTAATGTGTGCCTAAATCTGAGTTTATAAGGATAAATTTTATTCGCTATACCGTAGTCGACAAATTTTAATTTCGGTTTATACTTCCATCCCATGCAGAAGATGACCTTATAATATGCAGCGATGCTAGCTTGCTAACAGTGGTGGGAGAGCAGCGCAGTGTCGCGGGATCCTCACTCATTACATTTTATAGGAAACGTTTGTCGAGTGTACTGTCTTAGCAGCCTCGCTCTATGCTTATCTTTAGTTTATTTCGTCGCGCTCTTTTCCTCTTGCTACTTTCGTATCAGAAATTAAAATATATCGACTACGGTATAAGTTCTTTGCAATAATGTATGACTACACTGAGTTCATTTGCTCGCTGACGTAAAGAACTCATAGAATGTTCCGCAATTGATTCGATAGCCATAGTGGTCATTTGTACCATTTCATCAAATTTATCAATTAATTTCTTCAATACTGTTCTGCTTACACATTCGGGTATTTTTCATTAAATAACTGTATTGTATTTATACGAAACTTCTCCTATACCGACACATTTCACCAGAAAGTTTCGTTGTTTAAGCGTCTAATTTTTCACAAATAAAGCTAGCTTAACTGTCAGGCAATGTCGTTGGTTAATGACGGTTAATGCGATACTGATTAACATTCGGAATTAGTCGTATTTAAAATCAACAACTTGAGATATAATTTCAAGTTTTGTATATTATATTAAATGATTACTGGTTATTTTATTTCTCCCAAAATTCATATCAAAATATTGTTCCCTATAGGAAATCACATAACTTTACATACTGTATAGCGTCTTTTCCAAATCTTTACCAAAGCGGGTTATGTCTAGATAAATACCATGCGTGTGTTTATTTTCAAGTATTTACTATTTTAACTTTAAGTGAATTACTTAATCCTAGCAATTATTTCAGACCTACCTAGAGGCTCTTTTGGAGGCAGTAATAGATGATGAATGTGACGTTACTGCGTACACTGCCTGGAGCTTCATGGATAATTTCGAATGGATGCGTGGTTACACGTAAGCTTATATAAATGAGTATTCTTCGATGTTTCAGTAATATTTTTTTCCATCACAGAGAACGTTTTGGACTGTACTATGTAGATTTCGAAGACGATGATAGACCGCGAACTCCGAAGAAGTCTTCGTACGTTTATAGTAATATTATTCGAACAAGGGCTATTGATGCAGAATATGATCCAGTAGATTTCCTTCCTTGCAGTGCTGATTCAGAAGAAACGTAAAGAAATATACTAGTTTGCGTATTCAATATTTAAATTATTTGTACTTTTACGAGAGTGAATAATAAAATGAATTTTTAAATATTATTTATTTGTTTCCTTATTACTCGTGGAACGTCACAAGAATCAATGTTTTGTTCATTTTTCTTATTTAGTTTTCCATCAGCTTTAAGTCACGTGGAACATAGATATGATCGTTACATGTAGTGAAAATAATAATAATAATAATACATTTATTGATTCCATTACATTATAATACCAACAAACATATTAACTATAATATAGAACATATCAATCAGATATATTAACGAAACAAAAGGTAACACCTTTAGTTGCTCCTGACGGCTCCCTGATCTACCAGGTGTACCAAATGAATTTATGTGAAAAAGAAAGAAAAAAGAAAATAAAAGGTATGTATGTATACACTGTGATGATAAATATATACACATTTATACAGGCAAATCCGCATTGTGATCACTAGGAGGCGGACGCCTCCGGTTTAAACTACGACGTAGTTACAATGGAGCAAAGAAATAATGTAAACAAATAACATTTACTGAATAGCATTATTCACGCATTATTCATATGGTGAATTGCAACATCTGTTATTGACTCACATATTGACAGAAAAACGACACAAAAAAGTCCACTTAACTCGTAAATATATTGTGGTAGTTCACCAGCATCGACCAACAATAATATGTGGGAAGTACTAGTGTTAATAAACTATACTGTATATGTTCTTGTAGTGAGAATAAAAAAATGAAAGTTGGTAATGTTTAATAGACCGAACTATAATTAAGTAAATAGCTGTGGGAATATTTGATTTATACTTAAAATAATTGTGAGAATATTAAATGGATATATTCGTATTTCTTTGTGCATCGTGCAAAGTTGGTTGCATATCGGGGTGCATTGAAGTTTTCTACTTGCATCGAGTGGTTGGTTGCCTATCAGGTTTCTTTGTTGCATTAATTTTACCCATTTCTGAAATTAGAATTTTAGATATTACTTGATGTATTTTCATATGAAATATTATTTTGTAAAAGCTTGTTTAATTAACACTATTGAAAAGTAGAGATAATTAGTATAGATTTTGAAGTATAAAGGTTAAAAAATGATGTATAGTTGCACGCTTAAATTCAAATATGAGAAGTGTCAGATTTTGACATTTTAAATAATAATGTTATAGTATTGAGTATTTGGTTTGCCGAAGTGTGTTAAAGGTTGTAAAAAATAAAGTAAAGAATTAAATTGATAAATTTTTGGAATTACAAAAAGGTATTTAAAATATTCAAGTACAAATAAAATATGTTTTGGATTATTACAATGTGTGTACAAAGATCATTGGATATTAAAAATTAAGGAAATATTGCCAGGGATATGAGGGATAAAAAAAAAAGAAGATTATAAATAATTTTAGAAAGCAGTGGATGTATTTTCGGAAAAACTGAGTTTTTCTCCGATAAATACATAGTAAAGTATTCTATTATAGCGTAAAAGTGTAAAAGAAGTGATTAAGATAAAGTGGAGAAGAAAACAGATATTTTTTAGGAGATTTAAATATTTTCAAGAATATCACCATTTATAATCATCCAAATATACTAAAAAAAAAATAATATAAGAAGAAAGGAATTTAGTTACTATTTACTTAATAAGTGAAGAGTTCTCAAAATTTGAGAAGTAAGCGAATAAATACAATATTATTATTTAAAAATAAACTTACCATATTGGTAAATATCCAAGAAGAATAATCCATATTCGGCCAGAGAATTATTATATAGGAGAGCTGTTCGAGTTCCAGAATTAGTACTAGTATTTCAGTCCAGGAATAGAAGAATTCGAGAACTTCAAGAAAGCAGATTGAATCCGAGTGTTACAGGCGTGAGAGATTCTGGGGTGTATTAGTATAGCAGTCGAACACAGGTATTCCAGTCCGGTAGAAATATAATCCGTGGGAAGACAAGTATCTAGGAACAGCACGTCAGCGATCGAAGGTTCGAGTTTCCAGGTGATAGCAGAATTGAAGGTATAACAGGATAGCAGTCAATACAGTCCACGATCCGAGCATTCCAGAAAAATAGGCAAAGGAAAGGATCAACATCTTCGAAACCAGTAAATGTCATCTTAGAGCTAAAAAGAAAATCGTTTGGAATACAAGAAAGAATACCAGTTTATAATTCGTGACAGGTCGTATAATTATTTGGAATAATCTGAATTTAACAGTTTCGAATATAGTAAAATTATATCAGAATTTAGAAAACATTTAAATAATCGTACGATATAACGTCGATGATAATTAATAACAGATATTTTATATTTTTATTTCACAACATTAATTTTTGACAGCATTAAATATTTTAGAAATCAAAGAATCTGATTGGCAAACTAAAACTAAATAAGTTATGTGGGAAATTGATTTTCTAACAAGAACTATACAGTATTTTTAAAATAGTATAACAAATATACTTACTTGATTACATTTCTATTCACGAAATTTATAATTTCGTGTATTTATAAATTTCCATAAGAGTTTATTAAACAAGCTTGAAACTTCCGTACATGTTTTGTTGGAAATTGTATTGGGAACTACCATCCGCTTTATAATTTATCTAGTTCATTAAACAAATTAGTTTTGATATATTTGTTTTTATTTGGTATGTAAAGAAGGATCTTGAATTAAATTGATGAAAAATATATGACGTTAGAATATTAACCTATAAATAGAAAAACAACTGTCAGTGATTATTTACATTATTTGAATAGTGTGCTAGTACATACCTTGATATTGAGTTCATAGTAAGTGATAATTGAAGATAGACTTGAATCACATATAATAATTCACTTGAGAATTACTGTCAAATAAAATTTGATTTACAAATAAAAGAAATATAAGACGTAAATATAATATGATATGTGCTGGTATTGAATAAAATACAGATAGGCAACTGTTTGACTTTGATGAATCAAGTGAAGTTAGCAACATATAAAAATAATTAGTTTAAATATTTTAAACAAGAACTGAGTTAGTGAGGGCATAGTAGAAAAATATACCTGAGATAATTAGAAACTGGATATAAAAATTAAATAGAAGATATCATATTTTTTTATTAACGGTAATAAATACAGGGTTTAAATACATAGTAAAAATAAAGATTATTGAATTTACTTGAGTGTAATTGTATCTTTTATTAATAAAGGTATTGTTACAATTACGTACTTAGTAATTTATGTAATAGTTCCTTTTTAATCCCGTTTCATTGAATCGACTTCTCCCAATTATCTAGACGTAAGTGTGCACTGGATTTCGTTTAGATTCAATAACATACGCGTACATTTTCAGTTATTTATTTAGATCCAGAACATTGTTTATGTTACTTTTTTCTGATATGAAAATGAATTATCAGTGATTCCGAAATTTATTACAAAGTTGTAAAATACCGTTACAGAATGCCAAAATATCGCACGTTCGTCACTTAGCTTTGCTAAATGACGAAATTTATTACAAAGTTGTAAAATACCGTTTACAGAATGCCAAAATATCGCACGTTCGTCACTTAGCTTTGCCAAAACATACGCAGAAATAGTTTTTATGCAGACAATTTCGATAGTTTACAAAATTTCGTTACATGTTTAAATGACGATGCTCGAAGTATTTCTGAGTGCAAGGAACTAACACAAATCCCAAATTTAAAAAGTTAGTTGTTATTCCTTCAGGAACACTTTGGAAATTTGCCTAAACCAATCACATATTTTGAAAATCGAAGTCTCAAATTAAAAGATGGAATAACCACATTAGATGTGGGCTATTAATAATTTCAAAAGTATTCGATGTGACTTCGGATGTGGCCTTCGGCAAAAGTTAGACGCAGTTTTTAATAGAAATCCAGATTTAATAACATTGCGGCAGTTGTGTATGCTAAATACGCTGAAATAAAAGAATATTTCCAGTACGC
This sequence comes from Amphimallon solstitiale, assembly GCA_963170755.1. Taxonomy (NCBI): domain Eukaryota; kingdom Metazoa; phylum Arthropoda; class Insecta; order Coleoptera; family Scarabaeidae; genus Amphimallon; species Amphimallon solstitiale. Next base: position 22,147,663 of record OY720676.1, on the reverse strand, counting down.
ACCTATAACCAGTTGCGATGTAGAAAGGACGTTTTCTATCTACAAGGATGTACTTAATTCAAGTCTTACAATTCTTACAGAAGAGAAAATTAACAAATAATAAGGTATTTTGTATTTTATAGATCAAACGCCACTTGTTATCCAATTATATAAATAAAATTAAAACCTCTTTAAAAATACAACATTTCAATAGTGCGCCCATGGGCGACGAGTCATCAACCGTTTGTGTCCGCGCCCTACTAATAACAGTAATACATAATACAGAATACTTAACAAGCTATACAATATGTATGCAATTTTCTAATGTACATAAATACATGTTATACGCATGCTTTTAACTCGGGTTTGCTGACTTCACCCTTCTACAATAACGATGTTTACATCTTACGATATACAGCATGTGTCAATTTTCATTAGCCATAGGCGATTAATCCATACAGTACGTGGCAACATAGTACCCCTTCTTTCCTTTCCAATGCCAGCACGGCCGAGCATGCTCGTAAATACAAGTTAGCGTGGTTAGCAGTAAGGCAGTAACTATTCGACCACCGGCTTGGGTGTTTGTAATGCGTTCAGAAATAATATTTACGAGTTGTAAGGATTTGTTTTTCTTTTTCCTTTCAGTAAATTCAGAGAATTATTAAGCTGCGTTCACGCTGCATGACACAAACAAAAGCGTAATTCTAATAAAATTAAAAATAAGGTAAATAAAAAAGGATTCTGAAAATAATAATAAACTACTAGATCAGGAGATCGCGGCGGCCATTTGATGTTTTCCGATCCAGTAATAAGACGGCTTTTATTGCAGAATAGATCGCAACGTGTTCGCAGCTAAACATTGAATGTAAAATCTGGTGGAGAGAAGTGGGAAGATCGGAGAAAATCGTTGTGATGTCGATTGTTGCCGGGATTGGTGACGGACAGTAGGGGTGCCACGTTGCCACGTATTACTTGTATACGTACAAATCGCACGTAAACATTGAATCCCTATACCTAATGAAAATTGACACATACGGTATATACGCAAAGTAGTTGCATCACGACGAATGTAGGTGCTATTGTAGGATGGGCGAGCTTTGGCGACGAAGAATTTTAGTAAAATAGTAAGCGGTGTGTGTAGCGTGCCAGCCTATTGTTTATTTAATTAATTAATTATGTTCTATTGCGTAAATATGTCAAGTCCACATCCGTCGCAAGATACTGTTAAAACTTAAGTAAGAGATTTGCCTGTTCTAGGATTCATCGGTATACAATTCCGATGCAAAATTTCAATTAATACTGTCATTGCAATTGACACCCTCGTAGTGAAACATGTGTGGTTATATACACATAAAGCACGTATTGCTGGTTCCGCAACGGCTTATGAATGGCAGAGTGCATCTAATTCGGGTCTATTTACAGTGCTAGCAGAGTGTAATATTCCATAGAATACGGTGACTCATCCTGAGTTGAGTCATTTTTTACAGAATTGTGTAAGTATAGTGACTTGCGTGTGCACGTGGAATTCGCCTGGGGAAAATATTATTTTTTCCCGATGTATGATTAAATTAAGACTTCAATTATAAATGACATAAACAATAATATATTTGACTCAGTTGGAGCCATGGACAACAAGGGAGCAATGTCTACTCGTTCACTTGCGAAATATAAGTTAAATATAATAAATTTTAAAAACGCCTCACGCTCCTATCTACGCCGATGAAAAAAGGATTTTACTCAGTCATAAATTACTTATTTTATGGGCATTTTTTGCTCTCATTCTCGGGCGTAAACAGATATTGCAGTTCACCATATGAATTAGTGCTATTCAGTAAGCGTGTGTTGTTTACATTATTTCTTTGCTCAGTTGTAACTTCGTCGTAGTTTAAACCGATCATGTCCGCGCCCTAGTTATTAGTGTGCCCAATTTCGAATTGCATTATTCAGTTCTGGAATGTAAACCTGCTTTCCCATCCCTAGTTATCATAATTTAATTAACAAATACATTAATACATGTTTTATCGAATATCATTAACTTCCAGATAAAATATCGTTATAATATAACTACTTATATATTATAATCTTCACAATGAAGTTATCAATGACAATGATTTCCTTCTTCAAACTCCCAAAAAATATTCGCAAAGTAGCTTAATTCAATGTATGTACTTACTTACTACAAACAATTAGAAAAATTTACAGATAAAATTTTCAAGGGTTTAAATTCATTGAAATACAAAAAAAGTCTTAAATAATTAACACGTCAGGATGAATGAGTAGAATTATTTTATAAATTCCATAAATATTTTCGTTAAATAAAACCTGCTTTATGCGATATTGCTTATCATAAACAAACACTTCAGAGAATTAAGAAAGTACTTTTATATTTTTTTAATTTTTATCTGCCTGGCAAGGTTAATATACAGGGTGTCCAGAAACTCTCTTGACAAACGAAGACCGGAGATTCCTCAGATAATTTTAAGACAATTTAACCCAATTCACCCTAGTCCGAAAATGCTTCCTAAGGTCATAGGCGTCCGTTTTGGGTAGGTAAACGGTTATTTTAACGCATAACTTTTTTCTCTTTAACTTTTAAGCATTCGTGACACTAGATTATTAAATTTTCAGGTATTCTAGTACTAAAAGGTACTCTTACTTTAAGTCGGTAGGATACACCGTTTTCTAGAAAAATCGATTTGAAAATTTTTCGTTTTTTCGTCATTAAAATTCAATTTATTATTTTTTGCACTAGTTCGCACTGAACTGCCAACAGAAATAAAACCTACGTTTTTAATTGTCACATTGTTGTCCGTTCGCGAAGTTGAAATGACGAAAGATGAAATGACGCAAAAACGAAAAATTTTCAAATCGATTTTTCTAGAAAACGGTGTATCCTACCGACTTAAAGTAAGAGTACCTTTTAGTACTAGAATACCTGAAAATTTAATAATCTAGTGTCACGAATGCTTAAAAGTTAAAGACAAAAAAGTTATGCGTTAAAATAGCCGTTTATCTACCCAAAACGGACGCCTATGACCGGTACTAGAAATTCGAAATTGATGGAATCGATTCATCTCTGGAGGATAAATAAGCATTTTCAGACTAGGGTGAATTGGGTTAAATTGTCTTAAAATTATCTGAGGAATCTCCGGTCTTAGTTTGTCAGGGAAGTTTCTGGACACCCCCTGTATAAAGTAGAGATCCTGGAGTATATACAGTGTGAGTCAATATACTTTTAATGTAAATGCAACCAAAAATTCGGGCACTCTAGTTGATAGGGCTGCTATTGATTCACAATATAAAATATATACACGTATACATAGTGATCCATAAATCATCGGCACAAAAAAGATACCTCATATATAAGTTCAAATTTGGATTTTGCGTTAAATTAAAAATATTTTTTATTCACATAATTACCAGATTTAATAGTTTTCAAGTTATTTATGATTAAAGTCAAAAAGTGACATTTACAAATTATATATTGCCCATAAATTCAGAGTGCCATGACAAAACAGGAAATAATTTAGTTTGGTGTACACACAAGGTGTACCAAATGATACTTATACACAGAACTTGTTCTAATATATAGTGGGTGTTTGCAAAGCTGCGGCAAACTAAGAAAACTTCAAACAAACAAAAAATAATATTTATTTTAAGTATAACATCCAATTTTTTTTTACAAAGTAATATTAAGTCCTTCAACAGCCATTTTTCTTTTTAAATATGGGCTCCACCTATCTATATTATTTTAGAAAATACTTAAATTTATTTTAAAATTTTATTATTTAGTAAAAATAATAGTAGCCATGGAAAAACATAGTAGCCACAAAATCACACATTGCTAAGATATATTGTGCTTCTGTAAAACTGCCCCTATTGAAAATTGATAGGTGCAAGAGATACTTTTTGAAATTTTGAAATATACACACTGCGTTAGTGAGTTTTAAACTTTACTTAGAGTAACCTCTACAATATTGTTTCGTTACACTGTAGCTTCATCAGGTGGATGAAAAACTAAAGAGAACATTAATTGGTTCCTACTTATATATATTTACCTCTATCAAATACAATACGCAAATTTTTAAATATATCAAGCATTAAAGAGTAAATTTACTTCGTCTGATCGACGACTGACCTGTACAGATGTTTTTCAAAAACTTCAATAGAAAATATTCTAAATAATTAAACTATAAAAAAAGAATTTATCTTGTCCGTAGTATATTATGAGCGTATAGAATTAAAACACCTTAGATTGGACGCGTGTGCATATTTAATGGAATATAATGCAATTAAGTGATTTCCTTTGAAATAATCGATATCTATAATTTTTTTTAAAAAATCAAAGAAAGTTGCTACATGATAATTTCATTCGAGTGGGTATATAAAAGTCATTGAATGTTTTGGAAGTTATTGTATCCGAGGTAGTTGCTACTGTCGAACAAGATGAAACCTGTGTTCTTACTTTTATTTATAGTGTAAGTTTTCATGTTAGTGGATAAGCATTTACACATAATTATATTCATTATGAAATTTAAATGTATGTACAATAGGAGATCTTTAGGTTATCTAAGTCGTAGAATTCCATAGTTGTCGTTGATAACTTCTTGGTTTCTGGTTTGAAAGCGCGTCATAGTCTCTGATTCTACTGTCGACGTTTTGTCCAGTATCCTAACGGACATCTTCAGGTCTTTACTACTGCAATAACGTATACTATCCTATGAGAAATAAGGGACAACCTGAAACAGACTATAACGTCGGCAGCAGAAGCAGAGACGACTAGTAATATCAACTAAAAATGCCAAATCAAATACCCAGTTATTTTCAAATAATAGGATTTCTTCATCAAGTAGTTCATTTTTCTGTTCTAAAAAATTAGAAGCAGCATTTTTCAATTTCAAAAACCTACTCACTTCACAATGCAGGTTAAGATCACCTTATTTCAAATCTAACAATTCACAATATCTTCTGAATGCTTGTATTTTTAAAGCTCTTGCTCTAATGCGGATATTTTCTGTTGATGTCACTATTATTCTAGGTCAAGGTTCACAATGTAAACACACCGGGTACTTCTTTTTTATCGCGTGTAAAGTGTATGGAGTTAAAGAAGAGACTATTTCAACGTAATTTTTATAAAATTTGTGTACATACTTTTTTTTGGTGTTACGTATGATATTTAAAATGTATTCTAACGATTCATTATAGTTTAACACATAAAATACTTGTATTTTTAGATCTATAGACAATATATCTGCGTTTACAACAAACAGTGACTGTTTTCATGTTTTTCTGAAGAATATAAATGTGAAAAGGTTAAATTACTTACTAGGTAGGTATAAATAAAATCATTCAGAAAAAAGTATTTTTTGTGGTAAACTATAATAAATCATTAGAACACATTTCACACATCATACGTAATATGTAACATGTTGCATATTTAAAGATTTGGCGGACAGTGCCACTTGGTGTATAATGCAATGATATTTTAATATAGGGCGATATAAAAAAAATTCAAACAAAGTTACAATGCTATTGACTTTATCTATCATTGGTGGCGCTCCTTCAGTATCCGCCGTGATGACTTTACTACAATTTAATTTTATATTTTCTAGGCATGATTTTACTTCTTCAAATATGTCTGGTCCTCTTGTTTTACCGTCCAATGATTCCAGACCTGCAAGTTCTTCAAAGACATTAAAATTATCACCAATTCCTCTTATAAAAATGTTTGACTGTGCAACATAGATATGCCCGTTGATTCATCCAAAGCTAGAGAAAAGAATGTGCAAGAATGAAAAAGGTTTTCCAATTGTCGAGATATATCCTGAGACAGTTCTTCGATACGTTTTATAACAGTAATAACTATCCGCCTGGATATAACAGTTCCGTCTGCTTTCCTTCCAATAACTTTATTATCAAGATGACTTGCAAATATTTGAAGACCAGGCCTAACAATTTCTTCTCCGTCAGAAAAAGGTTTCTTTTTTTCGCCACTGCTAAAAAAAAATCATATGACGCTTCTGTCACTGCTAAGTCTTCATAACTTACCTTAGCAAAGATATTTTGTCTTCTTCTGATTTCTTCCTTTTTCTTAGTTACATATTCTTTTCGTAACTCAGACGCATTAGCAAATATCGTTTTTTCTTCTATGTTAATCTGACGCTGTGTTTTATAGTGTCTTGCATTATGTGAAGAAATACTTTTACAAACATAAAACACTCTCGCAAAAAGTGTGCTTCAAAACTCGACAGGACGATGGCTCACGCAGAACTGAATGAAGCGCCAATTGTATTCATCCAATACGCCACGTTTAGCGCATGCGCCATGCTGATATTTCATGCATAATTTCAGCTGTGCCTGTGAGGGGCAAAATTATACATTTCCCGACAATTTCTTATTTGGAGTCGCCACTGCATCCTATCAGGTCGAAGGTGCTTGGAATGAAGACGGTAAAGCTCGAAACGTAAACTAAATAACACAATTATCGAAGGTTTTTTTTTAAATAACAGGTAAAGGCGAGAGCATATGGGATTATCTAACCCACAATACTCCGGAATACATAGACGACAGAAGCAATGGCGATGTAGCGTGCGATACGTATCATAAGACCGCTGAAGATGTCCAGCTGCTGGTAGATCTGGGTGTAGATTTTTATCGTTTTTCTATATCCTGGCCCAGAATTTTTCCAAGTGGTTACGCGAATGAAATTAGCCAAGCTGGTGTCGATTATTACAATGAACTAATCGACGAGTTGCTGGCAAATGGTATCACTCCTTTAGTCACCATGTTCCATTGGGATTTGCCACAACCGTTGCAAGAGATAGGAGGATGGCCAAGTTCAGTTTTGATAGATCATTTCGTCGACTATGCTGACGTACTTTATTCGTTATTTGGTGATCGCGTGAAGAATTGGATTACTTTCAATGAACCTCATTCGATCTGTGCTCATGGTTACTCTTTAGGAAGTTTGGCCCCAGCTTATACCCAAGATGGCATCGGCGGCTATTTGTGCGCCTACACTCTACTGATAGCTCACGCTAGAAGTTATCAGCTTTACAACGATGATTACAGAGAGACCCAGCAAGGTAAGCAGATCTAATACAATATTGATTTTTTTATGAACCTAAATAGAGGATAATTTCAATCTATTTGTTCTTGGAAGCTTGGTGTTACGTAAATATGTAATGTGTTTAATCAAAATGACTCTAACAATTCTTGATGTATTGGAATCCATTGATAAATATTCATACATAGTTTCACAACAGTAAGAGAGTCGTATTAGGTGTTAGGTATCTACCGTAAATGGACACAGGAACTTGCAAATTATCATTTAAAAATCAGTAAACGTGAACTTGAATTTCACAAAACAAATTCGAGATACAGTGTCGATGTAACGACGACTATTAAATACACTTAAGTGCATAGAACACTGAAATTTAAAAATGAGACTCCCTGTCAAATTAACACTCCGTATAGTTGACGCAATATATCCAACTTAAACTATTGTTTGCCATATCACCATAATTTACTAATTATGTACTTTTCATTATGCCCCCATTAAAATTGAATTTTGTATTGATTGAATTGTTTCCATTACAAATTAAAAAGAAATTAAAGTTAAAAAAAATCCTACCTCATAGTCATAAGTAATATAATACAATCAACATTTAAGGGGCTTTGTTGACAGCTGATTGCTGATACATGTGACTAATGCGTGATATTACCTGAACGCTTCTTTGGCGCAGACCAAGTAACTCAATTCAAAACGGCGGCAACTAGCGATACTGAACAAAATTAGACACATACAATTCGAAAGCAGGAAAATTCATCTTCAATACAGAATCACAAGTAAATTCACGTCCATTTGAACTAATAGCAACCAAAAGTCCGTTGAATTTCTCTGTCAAAATCAAATTAATTTTAGTCGTGCGTTTACATCCTCTATTTCAAAGCCAAATACCAATACACTATAAGTATAGCACAAAGTCAAGATTCTAGAAAATAATTAATAATTCCCACGTTCCACGTAAAGGACTACGATCAAAAGAACGATACCAATATTTGTCAACCGTATTTTGATGAAACACACCAAGTATCACATTAATAAACTTGCAGATAAAAATTATTGAAAGACAAACGCATTATTTACAAATACCAGGTATAAACGTTAAATAGAAAATATACTAATGTAATGTAACTACAGGGTGTAGCACCTAAGATGCCTCGGATCGTAGCTCCTCTATCATACAATATATCGAAAAAAATTCTGAGAGAAAAATTGTCCATAACTACAATCACCATTTCCCTAAAATATTTTTGGTCGTCAGTGCCGTGCCGTATTCCAGTGGCGTATCAAACCTATGTTTTTTTAAATGGAACAATGTATATTTTGTGGCTGATTCGGAAAGCCCCCAAAGAGTACTTTTTTTTTTCGTATATAACGTCATACTCCTAACTTTAGCGGTTTCGCTGTTATAACGGTTTTTCTTCGCAGTTAGACCGTACTTCGACATTTTTTTTTGGCAGGAACTAAATTGTACCGGCGTTTCGGTTTCGAATTTAGGGATAGACTAAGACCTCTTCTAACTACTCCTAATTTTTGTTCAAGTGATTTAAGGAAAGAAGATAATTTTTGATTGGGCTTTGCAAATAGTCATTTTTTTCTAAAATATCGAATGGGAACTATATAAAATAACTATATCGTTGGATAATCGAAATTCCAAGTTTTTCATTTATTAAAAAGAAACACATTTCATTACAAAATTAAAAAGAAAAAAAAGTTGTTAGGTCAATTCGTCGAAAAACGTCTTTTTTCAAAGTCAGCTGTCATGATAAAACAATAGAAGTGTCAATGCAAACGGAAAAAATAACAATAAATTGACAGAAGTATTATTGTTATCTGATAAACGTTGCGAAAGTGTCTGGAACTCAACAAGAAATGGTTGAAATGTGTTTATTCTTGGAGAATGTTTCAAAAATTGTTTGTTGGCGTCACGAGTGTACTCTGAAAGATATCCTCTCAGAACGTATCCAAATCCACGTGAGTTTACAAAGGTGTTGGATAGATTTACGTCTACTGGTACTGTTCAACGAGCAAGGAGAGTTAGAACGAAGCCAGTTTTGACCGTAGAAAACGAGTTGAAAGTTCTGGTGGCTGCTGTTGAAAATCCTCATATCAGTGTCCGCGAAATTATTAGGAACACCGACAAGTTACATCCATTTAAAATTCAATTGCAATTGGAATTTCGATTATCCAACGATGTAATTATTTTATATGGTTCCGATTTGATATTTTAGAATAAAAATGACTATTTGCAAAGACCAATTGCAGAAAGTCTGCCTGGTTTCAAAATCTTGAGATTGCAATTCCTGGTGCAATTGAATTTTAAATGGATGGAACTTGTCAGTGTTCCTACTAATTTCGCGGACACTGATATGAGGATTTTCAACAGCAGCCTCCAGAACTTTCAACTCGTTTTCTACGGTCAAAACTGGCTTCGTTCTAACTCTCTTTGCTCGTTGAACAGTACCAGTAGACGTAAATCTATCCAACACCTTTGTAAACTCACGTGGATTTGGACACGTTCTGAAAGGATATCTCTCAGAGTGCACTGGTGACGCCAACAAACAAGTTTTGAAACATTCTCCAAGAATAAACACATGTCAACCATTTCTTGTTGAGTTCCAGGCATTTTCGCAACGTTTATCAGATAACAGTAATGCTTCTGTCAGTTTCTTGTTATTTTTTTCGTTTGCATTGACAGTTGCACTTCTATTGTTTTATCATGACAGCTGACTTTGAAGAAAGACGTTTTTCGACAAATTGACCTAACAACTTTTTTCTTTTTAATTTAGTAATGAAATGTGTGTTTTTTTTTAATAAATGGAAAACTTGGAATTTCGATTATCCAACGATATAATTATTTTATATGGTTCCCATTTGATATTTTAGAAAAAAATGACTATTTGCAAAGCCCAATCAAAAATTATCTTCTTTCCTTAAATTACTTGAAAAAAAAATTAGGAGTAGTTAGAAGAGGTCTTAATCTATCCCTAAATTCGAAACAGAAACGTCGGGACAATTTAGGTCCTGCCAAAAAAAAATTTCGAATTACGATCTAACTGCGAAGAAAAACCGTTATAACAGCGAAACCGCTGAAGTAGGAGTATGACGTTATATAAGAAAAAAAAAGTACTCTTTGGGGGCTTTCCGAATCAGCCACAAAATATATATTGTTCCATTTAAAAAAACATAGGTTTGATACGCCACTAGAATACGGCACGGCACTGATGACAAAAAATATCTTAGGAAAATTGAGATTGTAATTATGGACAATTTTTCTCTTAGACTTTTTTCGATATATTGTATGATAGAGGAGCTATGGTCCGAGGCATCTTAGGTGCTACACCCTGTATACTAAAAGCCATTCGACAAGCTGGCATTCTGAGAACCTGGCCTGTCTACGGTGGGAGCGAAAGTGCCATGCTACGGGGACTACGGTCCCATGTCCCGTAGGTTATTTTTCATGTCTCCGATGAGAGAGCGAAGCCACGAAAAGAATTTTTGAAAATTTTCCGACGTGTAGAAAATCGCGTTGTATCAATGTTTTCCCCGTCAGAAGGACGTGTAGACCGTCAAATTCCTCTATAGCCTACAGGAAATTTCAAAATTCAATATGGAGGTCGTCGAGCACAGCTGACCATTACACATTAAACTCCACGTTAAGTCAAGTTAAATGTTACAGTAAACGTCAACATTGAAGGATGCAAGACCATCTGACGTTTGATTAACGTTGGCAAGCGCATGAAAATTCAGTTGCAGGTTATGAACTATCGAAATCAGTAATCAATTTCAGTTCGCGATGACACAATGTCAGAACTAGACAGAATAGTGTCAGTCGTGCGAGGTGCTTCAAGTAAAGACCGAATTTTGACAGGCGATAAGTTTGGAGTAATTACATTTAGAAGAAAGACCGTTTATACGAGCCCTATCGTAAATTAAGGTGGAAACAATTGAAACCACAAGATCAGTAACTTCATACGAATATGTATCGAGTAACATTTACAGTCTTAAACGTTTGCAGGTTTTGTTTGTTAAATACAGGAAATATCCAAATAGATTGAGAGAATCAAATGCGAAAGCACTAAAGTGTATACTAAATGGCATTAATTTCATCGATCACAAATTTAGCATTTATTCGAAGAAGGTGAACTCAAAAGAAAAGATCCGTCTTTTGAATTTTTCGATATGCAATCTTTAATTTGACATGTTGATATGTAATTAAGCTTAAGTGTAAGAATATCCACTAAAGTAACGGAAAACATTAACATGGACGGGCAAAATTCCAATTGATTTGCGATGAAAATTTGATTTCACTTATGAACCACCAACAAGATCGATAGCCGATGACACTTTTGGCAAACGTCAGAATCCACTGAAATAATAGTGTCGGTCGTGTAATACGACGCGTTATTTCGCTTCATAAATGCTCTGAATTGACATAAGTAAATAATGAAAACACCAAAGATGTAACGATCGAAAGATGTGCTGTGCGTGGCGTACAAAAAAACATCGAGGAAGAATAGTCACTATCATCGATTAATTGTCAAGCTTAAACGTCAGTAATCCGACAAATGTTGGACAGTTTAGGAATATTTTCGATTTTTTGTAAATAAAAACTCTAAATTTAAGTTTAGTAACTTCTGCCAAACATTAAATGGGCCCGAATGAGCAGTCATAATATGGATAAATAATGGCAAAGAAATGAAAAAATCCATTACTGTTACTACCAATTATTACTGTTATATCGTTCTTTTCTATTACTAGACAATTAGGTCTCTCAATAGATTTTTGAAGTTTATAGGAACGAATAAACGTCAACAAACTTTTGACGTAATGACAGTTTGTGCAAAAGCTTAAATTAAACGTATATAGAGGACGCGTCAAAAGTTTAGAAAATCGGACATTATAAAAAAACATCATGGCAATGCTCGCACTTTATAGGATATTGTAAAAAAACTGAAAACAGGAGCTGAAGAGGTAAAATCAAGCTGGAAGAGATTGAAAAATCCAACTAGTTATATATACTAAAAGCCATTCGAGTGACCGACTCTAATCGCCTTGGTTAAAATAGCTTCACCGAACCGTCAAAATCGACTCGAATTGGTTACACGGGGGGAAGAACTCCTCTCTGGATAAGCGAAATTAAAAGCTGTCCTTTGGCGTGGGCGTACGGGCGACTTTAAATTTCCGGTCGAAGGAGAGATTTTCCTTTTTAGTGGAGCGTGTGCAGAGATATGGGCTTCTAAAGGGGAGCGTGCACTCAATGGTGTAACAGAAAAATGGCTTACGTTATGATAAACTCCCGCGACCAGCGATAAAAACCGTAAAAATGTCAGGCATGACAGGCGCAAGGAAAAATTACAAAAGTTTCACTTTGACGATGAAATTTCAGGCCGTCGAGGTTTAGAGTGCCGAAAGAGGGTTGGAAACCAAAAGAGTAGACTATTCCGTGACGATTGAGTGAACTATCCACGTGCTAAGTCTTTAGCTGTCGATGGTACGACTCATTTAAAGCTTTCCTGCATGGGGAGGCGGTAAAAAAATCTCGCGATGACGAGTTGGCGAGAATGTGTCATTAATTCAAACGAATGTCTGATTCTGACAGGTGCACGGAAAAGTTTTATATTTCAATCGAAATTGTCTAATAACGATGAACGGTGTTAATTGACAAATAATGAGTGTTATTGTTACACGTATCCCGATTCATAATTATCAGGACGATAGAGATGAACGCAAAGAACTGACATTTAGAAGGCAGACCCGTCTCTCTGTCTTCTAAATGTCCCTTTCGTAAAGTAAGGTGAAAGGAATTAACACCACAAGGTGAATATATATTTGGTATAACATTTAAAAACGTTTGCAGGTTGAGTTCATTAAAAACTGGAAATATGGAAGACAGGCAAATATATAGATTGATAAAATCAAATACGAACGCGCTAAAGAGCATTAATTTCATCGAACACGAATTTAGTACTTATACGACAAAACGTAAACTAAAAATACAAAAATGATAGAGAAGATATGCACATTTTTAGTAATAAAGTGCTAATGTTATGTATGTAATTAATTGTAAGTGTAGAATATCCTTTAAAGTAATACGACACTTCAAACATACCAAATGAAGTTTGATTTTCGATGACAGTCTTACGAAAATTGGATTTCAGCTTATGAACAATGTCAAACAATTATATCGGCGCGTGAGAGCACTCATTGTATGACTCATAATGGCAAAGAAATGAAAAAGTCCAGGTTCAAGTGTGATATTTTACTGAAATGAGATACCTATTAGGTATGTATTGTTGTTACTACCACGATACACTTATACCGGTATGCTCACTTTAGCTGTCAATGACGTCACTGCGGAGCAAGTCAGATTGACAGTTCTCATATCTGCTGCATTTTGACACTGTTTTAAGTTATTTTATCGGTTTTCTTTTAAATAACATTTACTTAATATGCCTGGTTGTGCTGTATACGGTTGTCGTAAGCACAATCGAAAAGTAGAAACAGTCAGATTAAATATTACAGACTTCCCACGGAAGAGACGGTACGAAATGTGTGGTTAATTGCGTTTAAAAGGCAGGATTTTATAAATTTGAAAAATGGTATATACACAATGCAAAACAATTGATTCTGTGACTTCATTTTAATACTGTGCTAACGAGATGCTAGAGTTATGCATTAATGATCTGTGTAAATATAAACTGGAAATTGTAATTGAGGTCTTGATAAGTGTTTCATTTAGTGAATAAAATCATTGCCAAAATGTAAATACAGATATTTATTTAACATATACTTTGAAGCTTATATTTTCTTTAGCACACAATTAAATCTTATTTAGTGAATCGCATAGATCTGAAGTATTTGATATTGGTAAGGTACAGCTACATCGCTTTTAATAGAAGGGTCTCGAGCAATTGAAGAGAAGATAAACCAACATTCGAATGAAGCAAATACAACTTGGCTGGAATTTGTTATATTTAATATACATATTTTACAAGTGTTTTTAATAATTATAAATTACCCACTGAAATAAAACTGACTCCACCGTCTTTAAGCCATAAATTAATCTTGATTTTAGATTAAACTATAACAGTGGTCAAGTATTTCAGAATTTTAAGGGGCTTTGTATTATACCTAATAATATCAAGTTAAAATAAAATTACCAAACTAAACTTTTATTTCATCTTTATCCTGCCTTGCAAAATTTTTAATTCGAAAAGATATTATTAGGTTGTTTTTGTGTTTGATAAAAACACTGTGTATTTGAACAGAATACAAATGTTTATAAAAAAAATGTATTATATGTTTCTTAAGAAAGATAGGAATTCTAATTATGCTTGCTAATATAAAAGAACAACCTTGATAGTTTAAAAGTTTATTTCAATTCAGTTTGAGTAAATGTTTTTAACACTATTAAAGAAAAGCTATACAAGTTTGTATCAGATTGAAATCCAAATACTATTATCATTATACCCTTGCTATATATTAACGAAAAGCATCCTGAAATAATTACAATAATTTAGAAATTCTTAATAAGCAAGAAAACTACCTATGGTGTCATCGATGTATAGAATGCCTCATACTTTATGAATGTTTGCAGATGTACAAATGTGTTGCTCTTAATGTGACAGTCTTGGAAAAAGTATTGAATCAAATCATTCACTTTCATAGGTGATCAGTAAGCATCGGACACTTTAAAGTTTCAAAGTCAGTCTAATGCGATGTTCCACACAAATTACTGCTGAATCGTAAAGTACTCAGAGCATCTGTATATGTATTGTAAATGCCAACTATTTTTTGACTTTTAAGAATTTTTAACTCATGTTTGTTGCTTCAAGTTGTCTTTTCTTTGAATCTGGAAGAAATGTGGGAACTGCATCTGAATTTAAATCTTTGTATGATTTTTGGGAGAATTGTAGTAATTCTTGTTGGAACGATGTATGAAAACATGATGGCTCAAAATGAATGGAACAGATACATGCTGACACGTTTTAGTTTTTTAATTATGAAGAATGATAAAATCAGACTTCTGGAATTACCATTTTCCAAATTTATTAAATCCTGCCTTTTACACGCAATTAACCACAAATTTCGTAGGTACCCTGTCTTCTTTGGGAAACCTGTAATATTTAATGTGGCTATCTCTACTTTTTTGATTGTAATTACGGCACCCGTATACAGCACAACGTGGCATATTAAATAGAGTATTATTTTAAAAAAATGACAAAACAACTTCAAAATGCGTCGAAATGTTGCCCATATGAGAACTGTCAATCTGACTTGCTCCGCAGTGACGTCATTGACAGGTAAAGTGAGCATACCGGTATAAGTGTATCGTGGTTACTACCAATTATTACTGTTGCATCGTTCATTTCCATATGCCGAAGGCACTAATATCGAATAAAATATATCCCATCCTTCTCTGTATATTACTATAAATTGTCAATAAAATGAAAGTGTTCTGTCACATGTAAGTATAAGAATAACAATAACGAGTTTTTTATATTATAAAAATGTTCTTTAATACAAAAAAAAATTAACACTATTGCTACATTTACTTATATCAGGAATGACATTATATTTGACAATTAGGTCTCCCAACAAATTTTTTGAAGTTTATACTAATAATAAACGTCAACTAAGTTTTGATGCGATGTCAGTTTGTGAACAAATTTAAATTGGACGTATATACAGCGTGCGTCAAAAGTTTTCAAAATCGGACATTATAAAAAGCATCATGGCAATGCTTGCGTTTCATAGGAAATTGTAATAGAGCGGGTGAAGAGGAACCGGGGTTCAAGCTCGGAGAGATTGAAAATTTTACTAGTTATTAAACTAATTAAACACATAGTTAATTAATAGAAAGTTATAACCAAAAAAAACAAGAGAACTTTAACGTATTGATAATTTGGTATGTCGATGACAGGTGGCACTTAAGTTACGTAAATAATAAATAAAATCCGAACTCTTAAAGTAAAAAAAACAATTTCCAATATACAGGGCTAACCAAAAATAAAGAATAGCAAAAACAGCTAAAAAGGAACAAATAAACAGAAATTTCGTTTATACTTATGAGATTGTATGTATGTTTACATAACTATTTAGTTGTTCAATTACATACGATATAAAACCCTAGCATATTATAATATTGCCAAATTTAATAAATCAATTTTCAACTCTACTGGTACAACTAAGAGAAGGCAATGACAAGCTAAATAAATTTAAGATAAGTGCCCGGCATATATTGATTTCTGAACATAGTTAGATGTTCAATGAATTTGTCTGAAATTAGTTTAATATGCAGGTAGAGTTGGTATAACTGTTCATGGTGAATGGATTGAACCGGAATCAGATTCAGAAGAAGACGTCGCAGCTGCTGATCTTTATATACAATCTCATTTCGGCCTCTACTTGCATCCGATCTTCAGTGAAGATGGCGATTTTCCACCAACTCTGAGGGAACGAATTGATGCACTGAGTGAAGAAGAAGGATTTGCAAGATCACGCCTGCCCATACTTACCGACGACGAAATAGAATTGCTCAGAGGATCAGCAGACTTCTTAGGCTTCAACCATTACACGACGTCGATGTGTTTGCCTCTAACAGGTGACGAACCGAGACCATCGAACGAAGTCGATGGCGGATGTATCACTTACAAATCGGACGATTGGGAACTAGCCGAATCTGAGTGGTTATCTGTAGTACCATCGGGCTTCCGCAGCCTTTTAAATTGGATTAAAAACGAATACGACAATCCCGAAGTGATAATTACGGAGAATGGATTTTCAGATACTGGTGATTTGAATGATTGCGGAAGGGTCAATTATTATAGGGTAAGTGGAGAAGTTATTGAAATTAAGTGTTACGTAATTGCTTTGTCAAAATATTATCTCCTTTGATGTAATACTGATTCTAAGGACTTTGAGTGTAATGCTTGAATTTTAATAAACATTCTATAAAAAAAAAAAAAATACCTGTCTTTTCCAGGGAAAAATTCTAGAAATAAATCAAGATAGGGTTTAATATATTATTAAATTTTAGGGTTCCTCAATGCACAATGGACCAATTCATGTGCTTCAATTTAACCGACATAGAATATTACAGAGGTAGAGGCTTAGTCGAATTACGTGCTTCTTAGCATAAGGGCCGATCAATCTCTAAATCGCCTACCACAGATGCATCCGGTATATATAACGTTAAAACGGAAAATAAATTAATTGTAGTAGACTAAAAAAGATTTTGAAGAGACAGCTAATGTTACCTCGTAAATTCCCATAACCGGAAATTTATAATTAAGTTGTAAAATAGGACTGTAGATGCGTAGAAGATTACTAGAAAATTAAAAACAAATGTTAACAAATAAAAGAAAGAAATAACAGAGAAGAAGCAAGTTTAATAAGTATCTGCTGAAAATTAATTAGAAAATAAAAATCTGTAAATAACAATGCACAGTGAACAGATAGTTATGCTGTTAGCTTATAGATGTCGGCACAATCGGGACAATCTCAACAAAAATTAGAAATAATAATGGGAATAATGGAAAGAAAATTACAACTATATACAATGCAAGTTCAGAGGAAATTAACGAATTTAATAAGTATTTATGTTATTGCATTTAAATAAACAAAATATACACGTCCAACTATAACCGAATAATACGAAACTAAAGTAATAATTTACTTAATTATTTAAAATATAGACTTGAAATCATGCGTTTTTGATACAAAACGAAAGAGTCATAAGAATAAATTTATAAAAACGAATCACAAACTAAGCTAAAAGATTAAATTTTGTTTCAATTCCAGTCTTACCTAGAAGCACTTTTAGAAGCGATTAATGAAGACGATTGTAACGTCACTGGGTATACGGCTTGGAGTTTCTTAGACAACTTTGAATGGATGAGAGGTTATACGTAAGTATAGAAATTAAATATATCCGAAAGAATTATCTATTAAATCGTCAAATTCCAGGGAGAAGTTTGGACTATATTACGTAGACTTCGATGACGATGAGAGACCAAGGACGCCTAAAATGTCGTCTTATGTTTTCAAAAACATCATCGAAACTCGATCGGTAAACTGGACTTATATACCAGATGGTTTTGATTCTTGCTAAATCGTCAATTTGTATGTTATGTTATTTATTTTTTGATTTCTGAACTAGAGTCGCCTCTTTGCTTATACTGATGAAAACGTTTGGTCACCATTTGCATCTCACAGCTTCCTTCATAGCTAATTTTTCACTCTCTTAGTGAGGAAACACTGAATTTAAATTGGGTAATCATTTATCGTGTGGTGAGTTTGTTATGATATATGCTAAAGGTATAGGATGTACGCAATTTTGTAGAGGTGTTAGAAATTTTGGTGTAAAATTGGATTGAAGCTGCGCCCTGCATGTCAAGGTCATAACGAAATCGTTACACAATAATTCACATAAGTAAGTATACTTCAATATCCATAATATGTTTACATTAATGTGAAATGAATGAACACTATTTGTAGTACTGAAGATGTCACTGCTGACGAAATTTCGCGAATAGAAGTAGAAAAGACGCAATTCTAGTTCAGAAATTAAGAAATCTCTAAAACGAATACAACGATTTAATTTTGTTATAAATAAATTATTTAAAATTGTATTTGCTTGTTATACTTTTTTTTTTTATTTTATGAAAATAAGAATATCGTCTAAATTTACTGGAAAATAAGTAAATTCTTGATCAAAATGTTAAACCGCATCCACTCGGCATGCTTAGAGCATAGATACATATTATCAAACTTATTTATTCTTTTGCCATTGGTATTGAATATAAAAATATGAAACTACAAAGAAATATGGATGATATTAATCACTAATAGAAATAATTATTTATATATCTGCATTTTCTAGTAGCTCAAAACTAATTGCCGAGATATGCGCTACCGTGAATTTTTATTACACGCTTCTGGAACAACTTATGTTGTTGCATCTCAGCATTCGCCCTGGAGCGTAGGAATTACAATAGAACCAACAATTGCAGGATGGTTCCATGAGGTGCTACGCCGTTTCAAGGTTGAAATTAAAATTAACCATTAACTGCCAAAATAAAGGGCGCAGTAAAAATAGCGTCGACGGAAACTAAAATATTTATCCGTTCGGCACTGATAGCAAATAAAACGTTTGACCAAGTTAAATAATGGCAACACCGTAAAATTATTCACCCAAGTTTCGGAAAGTTTTGTGCTCACACCTTCAGGAATGGCCTTACCTGTCACTACCCTGAGTATCGATGATAAGGATGGAGAAGGAAACGCCCCTAGCTCAGTTGTGATGGGCGTGGATTTACATAAAATCTCAGACCGACGAATTTAATAACGTCATCCCCTATTATGTAATATTCCCCACCCGAAATGATCTTTGATCCAGGGGAAAAATCAGTTAAAATACCCAGGTAGCAGAAGATAAGACAACCACGAAATTTCAAACAACAAGCAAATTTATTGATTAACAGTTGTTCTAAAATTTAAAAAAAGCTATTGGATGTAGATTTAAGAAGTAAATAAAACAAAAATATAAACTAATAAAATTACACAAGTTACGAGTAATTATTGAATTAGAGAAAAGAAATTAACTAATGTAAAGAGGTACAAATAAAATGACCGAGTTATTCGGACATCCCTAGGTGTTGTCAAACAGTATAATTATTTAACAATAAGTTAAGCTAGCATAGCTGAGATCATCACTTTACATCGATTATACATATAGGTATGTCATATCAGGTTCATCCTGTATATATAAAAGACGAATCTAAATCACTAAAAAGTTATTGAAACTTACAAAAAGGCTTTTAAAAATACAAACTAGAGTAAATTCGGCATAAGGCCTTCAACTTAAAATATTATTAAGCATCAAATAAATTGAAATTCACATACAACTCTCGTAACTGAAATTATTTACTGCAAAACCGGCTAATAACCGGCAAGATTCTAAAAATACTTAAAAGTGAACTTAACATAAGAATTTAGAACAACGTTCTTAGCTTTAAAGACAATAAAACACGACAAAAAGCTCTAAATAATTCGAGCACCCGAGCCAAAGGAATGTATCCGGACAAAATTATCAAGTTTTGCAAAATTCTCCGCTAAATTAAGAAATTGAATTTTTAAAATATATGACCAGAATCAAACTAACGTAAATTAAAGTTTCACACAAATGATTACAGCAATAACATAAAACAAAAACTTATCTGTCGAACATATGAATGTGGCCGGTACAGATGGAAAAATTCTGGAATTTCGCTGCTGTACAAACACCAAGAACCAAAAGTGCTCCGTGTGCGATGAGATGGAATCTTTAGCCCTCTGATTCGGTGAAGGAAATTGTCTCTTCCGTAAATTAATAAGGGTTTTCAACACATCGAAGTAGATTACAACAAAATGGCGACGACCACAGCACGTGGTTTAATCCTCGTGTCGATAAATTTGCGAGAAATTCGGCATGAAACTAAAGGCTATAAGATAAAGGAGGAACGACACACATTGGGAACGATCTATTTAACAGAAATTCGCAAGAAAGCTTACCATAATGACTCAGCGACTGCGTTCATTAAAATAGATCGATATATAAAAGAATTACAACGGAATACATATAAATCTCTACGGCAGCTTCATCCACTCATATATTGTGTAAATTTACGAAACATCGGTAATGTGCACCAAGAATTATCAGTGAGAAATAAACAGCCGAAATCAAACTGCTTGTTTAGAAGAACTACCAACGGAAAGTGAACCGGTGTCGCTACAACTTTGCGATCCACGTGTCGAAGCAACGCCAACGGACAAGACGAGAACAAGGGATTACAATTTAAAAATGAAACAGACGATAATTGCAACACATCGAAGTGGATTACAACAAGCCACAGCACGTGGTTCAATCTTCGTGTCGATAAATTTGCGAGAAATTCGACACGAAACTAAAAGCTATAAGACAAAGGAGGAACGACACACATTGGGAATGATCTATTTAACAGAAATTTACAAGAAAGTTTACCAGAATGACTCAGCGACTGCGTTCATTAAAATCGATCGATACTTCAAAGAATTACAACGGAATAAATATAAATCTCTACTGCAACTTCATCCATTCATACATCGTGTAAATTTACGAAACATGGGTAATGTGCACCAAGAATTAGCAGTGAGAAATAAACAGCCGGAATCAAACTGCTTGTTTAGAAGAACTACCAACGGAAAGTGAACCGGTATAGCTACAACTTTGCGATCCACGTGTCGAAGCAACGCCAACGGACAAAACGAGAACCAGGGATAAAAATGAAACAGACAATAATTGCTACAAAAGAGCTTACTAAATACCAAGGCAAGAGGAGAATTATTATTAGAGAAATCTTATAGCCATAACACGAAATAAAATCATTTAACTACAAATTTATTCTAGAATGACGACAATTAGGCATCTACAAACCGATAACAAGTGATCGTCGACAGATGTCAGGACGATGCAGTAATTTAGAATTAAACTAAATATAATTAGCGGACGAAGTTACTGAGAGATAATAAATGAAGAATGAAAATAATTCTAGCGAAAATATGCAAGCGTAAAAATGACAAATCCAAAAAAAAGAACATAGTTCTACCCGAATAAATGAAAGGGTCAACCACTACTTCATCGGTCTGGCTAAATAAAAAGATCATGAGTAAAACCCTTTTAAAATTATAATTCAAACATACATTTTTAGTTAGCCGATTGTGTGCTCTAGAAACCCAACTACTTAAGCCCGTTCTTAAAATAACACGAGGTTTGCGGTATCTTTGAAGTAGTTGGTTTAGTAAAGCCGAACTTTATGAAGAAAGATTACAGTTGGTATTGCGGAAACCGATAATTGTAATTTTGTAGATCATTGTTTACAAGTTCGGTTCTTTCTAGGTTATATTTAATGAAAGTCTTTGTGAAAACAAGCAAAACATTTATTTTAACCTAAGGAAATGAAGATTTGCAATAAACTATACTATTATCATGTAATAGTCTAAAAATATAATATTGTGGCGAAATTGAGATAAAAGGAAATATTTAAGGACATCTTCGTTCTCCAGAAAAAAATAATAACAAACCTATTGTAACGTTTTCGGGTTCCAATAAACAACTCGTGCAATTATTTATTTAAAAACAGTCTGTATATTTATGTACTTAAAATTATATACCAATATAAAATATAAAACTAACTTAACACACTTAAACTACTACAATTTAATTATCACAGGTATTTATTTACTACTACTAATATGTCCGTATTTATTTATATAACAGTTCTATTTATATAAGACGGCACTACTTTATTTATTTCTACGCTGCCACTACGTAAGGACTTTATTTCCCGAAACTACTCCGCGATTACTTCCGTAATGAATCCCGTAATGAATGTCCCTTTCTCTGTATCGGCTGCTTTTTATACCGGCACACAAGACTCTCGTAATACTCGGGAACATTCCATCTTCCTCTCGATATTTTTCAGAACATACGTCGGACATCTGTGAGATGACTCACTGCATTTACGATATTTACCAGCCGAGAGAGAGATGATTTATGGCGGTATGTAAATAAGAGCGTTTTTATACGTTGCCCGGTCTGCCCCTTTTTTTGCGTATGACAATTTCGTTTTTATCGCGCCGAAAGATCTGATTCTTTTATTTAATGTAAACACATTTCGTTACATTGCCCCCTTCTTAAAAACTGCGTTTCGTCCCGAAACACACTATTCCATGTTCTTGACGCTGGCGGATGACGAAATCCACACCGGGACCCACGGGTGCACCCAGCCGTCTTGTGGCAATGGCAATCCACCGTCCCAGGCTGCACAACGGGCTGATCGGTCCGACAGCCGCACACGACCATTTCCATACCAGCACGCCGAAACACCACCTCCAGTATGTTTCCTGCGATTTTCCATACCAAACGGTCTAATCCGCAGCCCAGCCTCGGAATTGCCAGCCTCCCCACATCCTGCTCGAGTGCACGTCCTCGTAAATCGACAAGGGATTCCCATAAGCTGGCTCTCTAGGTTTTCCAGCAATTTGTCGCACATCCGCCACTTCACCGCCGTCACGTCCATGGTATGGGGCAACTGGTTGAAACACACCATCCCTGGCTCACTATGAGGTGTTAGTCTCATGCGATAAACGACGTCATCTATTTGCTCTATTATTTCGTATGGTCCCTCCCAGTATTCTTGGAGCTTTGGGAACAGGCATCGGCGACGTTGAGGATCATACAACCAAACAAGGTCTCCTTCTCCGTAACTATCTCTCTCGGCTTGCACGTGGTAACGATTCTTCGTCCTGTCGCTGACATCCTGAATGTGATGGCGTACTCGCTCGTGGACATCCTTCAACCTTCGCCAGGATCCGCTGACGTAGTCTTCTCCATTTGGGTTCTCCACAACACACTTAAGTAGATCATCCTCTACCTTCAGAGAGTCCCATTGAGCCCAGTAGGATTCCAGTCCCTGTGAGCGAGGAGCCACTTCTTGCCAAGCCGGTCCGCGACCAATTCCCTTCCAAACCATCAATGAACCAAGGTCTTCATCAGCTTCTTGACCAATCCGCAAATTGTCAGGATGCCACAGATGGTCAACCACGATTGTTCCGAATGTGTTGGCCGATTTTTCTTCTAGGCGGTTGCTATGCCTGCAGTCTCCTGGACGTGGTCTTCTTGCAACAGCATCAGCGTTTTGGTGTTGCACAGATGCACTTCGCGCTATTGATTTTGAGGCTCCACGATACTGGGTCGACGATTGCCTCTTCTCATCGACCCGTTTCATTTTTCGCTGCTCCGCTATGGTTTTCTTGGGCTTCTTCGCGCATTTACTATGCGCATGGCCCATTTCCATCTCCATTTCCATTTCCATTTCCAATTCCAGCATCGGAGCGTTCTTCTCTTAGGTTGCACCTTATTCACCAATCGTCGGACTACCTGTCCCAGGTGCGCATGCCCATACTTCATCTCAAGACGCTTGATTAATTGAGGGTAGTCTTGACACTCTTCTGGAAGTAAGGTCTGTAGAACATCACTGACCTGTCCTCTTAATGACACAATCAGGGCAGTAGCTTTCTTCGGGGACATCCACCCATTTGCTCCTGCAGCGGCTTCGAATTGATTCCGGCACGTCATCCATGACGTCCTTCCGTCGAAGGTGGGAGGCTTTACCTTTGCCTTCGCTGTTCGGGCAATCTCCAGGCTTCCGCTTGAGATATCATGGGGACCGCAGTCGTTCATCGCTGGCAACTGAAGCTGAACCCCAAACTCGTCCCCCATTCCGAACACGCGCTCCTCAACCTTCTGTTCCATGGCTTCGATGGTCTCAGAAAATTCCTGCCTCCCACTCGATGAATTCTTTTGAATGTCTTCCTTGAAAGTAGTCTCGAGTTGTTTTGAATTACTTGCAATTTCATTTCTTAAAGCTTTTGAATTATTTGCAATTTCATCATTTAGAGTCTTGAAATGTTTTACAACATCTTTTATAGTCTTCATATCAGTTTCGAATTGTTTTGCAACTGCATCTCTTAGAGTCTTAATATCAGTCTCGAATTGTTTTGCAATTTCATTTTTAATTTCTTGCACTATTACGCTTAAATCAGGCTGTACTTGAAACAAATATTTCTCGGGATCCTCACCTTCATTAATTAAAATGTCACGAAGCCGGTCCTGGAGAATTGTTTTTTTTCCAGACGCATCTGCGTCCCTTTCTTCCAATTCTGCCCTCAATTCGGAGACCTTTAATTCTTCCAAACGTTTGGTAGCCATTTATTTATTTATTTATTTATTTATTTGCACTTGTGTTTACCCCACACCTGACACCAATTGTAACGTTTTCGGGTTCCAATAAACAACTTGTGCAATTATTTATTTAAAAACAGTCTGTATATTTATGTACTTAAAATTATATAACAATATAAAATATAAAACTAACTTAACACACTACTTCATCGGTCTGGCTAAATAAAAAGATCATGAGTAAAACCCTTTTAAAATTATAATTCAAACATACATTTTTAGTTAGCCGATTGTGTGCTCTAGAAACCCAACTACTTAAGCCCGTTCTTAAAATAACACGAGGTTTGCGGTATCTTTGAAGTAGTTGGTTTGTAAAGTCGAACTTTATGAAGAAAGATTACAGTTGGTATTGCGGAAACCGATAATTGTAATTTTGTAGATCATTGTTTACGAGTTCGGTTCTTTCTAGGTTATATTTAATGAAAGTCTTTGTGAAAACAAGCAAAACATTTATTTTAACCTAAGGAAATGAAGATTTGCAATAAACTATGCTATTATCATGTAATAGTCTAAAAATATAATATTGTGGCGAAATTGAGATAAAAGGAAATATTTAAGGACATCTTCGTTCTCCAAAAGTCTCCAAAAAAAATTAATAACAAGCCTATATATAAGTAGGTACTAAATGCGTACAAATCTTGTGATAAAATTCCGACAATTCTTGTTGACAAATCTATACGTTTTGTACGCACCAGCCACCTTCTGATTGACATGTTCAACGGAAGACAATCTGATGTCAAAGGTAACATCCAGGTCCTTTATCGTCGTGCAGCGCTGAAGTGGTACATCATTTTTCTTATAGTCCAACTGCATTACATCAATCTTCCCAGAGGAAATTCATTGTTTTACATTTGTTTGAGTTGAGACAAAGGTGGTTCCTCTGACACCAAACCCAACAGCACCCAGATTTCTCTGAAGCCTCAGGTAATCATCCATTGTATCTACTTCATGGAAGAGTTTAAAATCATCAACAAAGAAAAGCGCCTCACAGTCTAACGCGTTGGTAATATCATTTACAAAATTGAGAAACAACACAGGCCCCAGATTAGATTTATGCGGAACGCCTGATGTCGAAATAAGTGAAGGCAATCGAATCTTGCAGATAACTTGTTTAGTAGAATGAAATGATGAATTTAGTCGAAAGCCTTCTGAAGGTCAGTGTAGATTAGATCAACTTGACCTTTTCTATGCAAGACCTCCGAAGCATATTGAATAAAACAACATAAATTGGTTACTGTAGAACATTTAGTCTTAAATCCATGGTGAGATGCAGATAATTAGCTTCTGACATGGTTGAAAACACGGTCACAATAATGGTCTCAAATATTTTAGCAAAATAGCATAGAATTGAAATTGGTCTGTCTATAGTTTGTTACATCAACATGCGATAAACTCATGAAGTCTTAATAATACTATCCCTCTGTAGTTGTTGGGGTCTTTTTTAAGTATGGTGATTATATTGCCTCTCTTCTACTCTAAGGTAATTATACGTCGTAGTATTCTGTCAATGTAGAGTTTTTGGAAATCTATCAACAATACACTCCCACCGTACTTGATCAGGTCATTGGATATATTATCTTCAATAGGTGTTTTTCGGTTTTTAGTTATTGGTGGCTCTTTCTATTTCTTCCATATTTTTTATTGTTTTTCTGTTTATCTTTCGTGATTTCCCATTGAGGTTGTTGCTTTTCCTGATTTTGCATGTTTTCAAAGTGTTTAATCCATTGTTCTTCTTCAATATCGCTGATCGTACCGTTTCGTTCATTTTTCCCTTCATAAAAAAACCATTTTCTAATTTGTACATGTAGTTACTCCATCTATCGGACCAAAGAAGTATGTAATATACTTACTAGTATTATCTAAATCACGTTTCCAAAAATGCCGAGGAGCTATGATTATAAATTAACGACTTGTACTTGTCATAATCAATTTTATTATTTGCCTGATAAAATCTTCTAATGTTGACAACCAATATGATCGTTGGAGATTGCTAACAAGTATGTAATATCGTTAAACAATCATTTTTTTTTATTCATTCGTTGTTTATAAGGTAAGTATCGATTGTTTCAGGTGATTGTGATTATATATGTGTAAACACAAGCATACATAAGTTCTATTATCTACGACAAATAAATCAGAATGAATATAATACGTGTGTTAATTATATTTTAAATTCACTTATCTAAACTACTTGACTGAAGTATCTTTGCCATATATAATGACATTATTGATATTGAAAAATGAATCTAAAATCAAATGATTTCATCTATAGAACTAAGTTTCAAGGACTACTTAAATATGTTTTTCTTCTACAACCTAATATTCACAAGAAATTACTTTTTGTAAATAAAGTATTGAGATATGCTAGAAAATTGTTCTAATTTGTATGTTAATTTTGTTTTACTAATATTTATAGTTTTATTCTGTAATATTTTCATATTCTCGTTATCGTAATTGATCAATTAATGTTGCATTTTTATTTAGGATTTGGTTTGTTTATTGTGTGTATTTTATAGTTATTTTAAACATTAGTGCATTGAACTTTTTATATTATACGGGTTCATCTAAATAAAAAGTGGAAAACAAAAGAAAGTTAAAAACGACAAGACCTTTTGAAACAGCTAAATAAAGCATTATTGTTGCTACTGGATCAAGGGCAAAAGAAGTTCCATCCCGAAAATGCCCCCAGAAATTTGAATAAAAAGTATATCAAAAGATGTAAAAAATGCAATCGATTTATTTGTAATGACCATAATCATTAATATCATTTATTAAATATGGTATTGTAAGAAAATATAAAATTTATTTAATGATTTTTGCATGTATGTCAATTAAAAAAAATATTTGTCAAACATTATTACCATGTTCAGTGGGAGGTTTTGAGGTGACCTCAATGGTATTAAGTGTTAAAAAAAGATTCGATATTATAAATGTTCATACATCTGTGTAGAATGTAGAATTTACTAGATATGCAAAAAAATGAGGTGTGGCCACCACACGACTTTCTTATACGTATGAAAGTGTTACTTCCGGTCCGAATTTTGAAATTTCATTTATACAAAAAATATTCCAAATCCAACTCTAAATACTTTTGTACTCTTCATAAATATATATAGAATCCATAATTTACGACATATTTGCAAAAAATCGCTATTCGATAAGAGTAAAAGTGGTACTTCCGGTCTAAATTTTGAAATTTTTTTTATACAAGAGATATTTAAGAGTATGTTCTAAATACTTTTATACTCGTAATGTACCTGCCTAGAAAGCATGACTTGCGAGATATTCGCAAAAAACTGATTTTCGATAAGAATAAAAGACCTACTTCCGGTAGGAATTTCGAAAAACTTTATTAAAACAATTTTTCTCAAATTTAATTTTGAGTACATTTGAATTCTTTATAAATTTGTTTAAACTTAGTAATTGACGAAATATTTGCAAAATTCGATTTTTTCACTGAAGTAAACTACTACTTCCGGTCTGCCGATTTTGCTCAAAATCTAATCAGTTCTCAAGAGGGAGATTATATTCGGAAATACAAAATTTGGAATTGATATCTACAGCGGTTTGACCGCTATCGTGGTCACACCCACAGAGACACACAGACACACAGACATTTTTTAAAAACCACTTTTTTGGTATCAGGGTACCTCAAAACGTGGACATCTGCAAAAATCTCGAGGTCGAAAATTTTCATCATCACAATACTTCCTTATACTACGTATAAGAAAGTAAAAACCGCTTTAGATAAGGCTAGAAGTGTTATTTCTGGTCTGAATTAAAAAAATAATTATAAAACATTTTTTCAAAACCAGCAGCGCAATCACGATGGATAGAAAGATATTTTTATGAAATCTCATTACCTAGCAACCATAGATGTTTGCTTTGTGTTGACAAATTAGAATCATGATGTAAGCTGATCGACTTGAGATCGTTTATAAGCAAGCAGTCAAATTAATTAAACATTTTTAAAGAATGTGTGAAGCAAAAAGTAGAAATCTTAAACCAAAATCAACATTACTTACTATTAAATATAAAACAAAAACAAACCCTCAACCATATATACAATAACAAGAGTAAATTATTATTATTTTTGTTATAAGTTTTCCTCCCTGGCATATTTTATGATAGCAACGTCGGCATGTCGTTTAACAGTTATGAGATGATTTACTCATTTAATATTTGCGAAGAAGTATTGTACATTTCTTTTTTAGTATGTATTCTGATAAATAATTCTATTGATGCTTATTAAAGATTTCAAAAATATCATTTTGTGATATTGTTATTTTATTGATTTTCATATCCATATATCCTTGCCTTTACAAAAAAAAACATTGCATTACTGCATTTTACTTTTGTTGCGCCATAAATAAAATTATTAAATTATAAATATATTGAAATAGGTAACTAATATGAGCGAATAGCGCTGTATATTTTTGAATAAAATTGAAGGATTATTAAATTTTTTTACTTATTTTAGCATGACTGTAAATTTAAAATATTTCAATTATAAAGAACAGTTGAATATACTTAGAGCATAGTTTATTGCTGTTATAATATTTGGTATACATTGAAGTAGACATTTCCTGAAGGAGTGGTGGTGGAACAGGTTCTGTGTCGTATTAATTTCATCACATTCTGAAAATAGAGATTTAAAAGTTATTACTTTTGTTAAAATGTGGATTATAATTTTGTAAAACTTGTCTAATTAACAATATTGTTAAGTAAAGTAATTTAGTGTTGAATGTTGAAATATGAATGGAATTAATTGGTAAATAAGTTCGCGGGTAAAGTTTAAAAAAAGCGGAACTGTCAAAATTGACATTTACATAAAAAATGTTAGTAATGTATTTTGAAATGTAAAGTATTAGAAATTTATTATAAAAAATTAATAGAGATTTAAAATGAAAGATTTACTGAAATTTGATAAAGACTGAAACTAATCAATTAGTTGAAATAAACTGTTTTGAATAAGGATTTTGAGGAAAGGAATTTCATTGGATGTAATTTAAAAACTAAGGATTATCTAGGAGATAAAAAAACAAATAAAGGAGAGAATTAAAAATTTTCAGAAGAAGTAGTGTGTAATTTTCGGATAAACGAAGATTTATTCCGAAAATTGTATAATAAAAGCGCGAAAATCGCGAAAAGTAGTGAATAAAGTGTTTATTTCAGAGTGGAAAGTATATTAGACGACAGAATATAAAATATTTGGTAAAACAGTAGAAAATATTTAAGATATTTTCTTGTACTCACAATTACCAAGATTATATACGTTACAAGAAGATATTTATAAGAAAAGGAATTATTTAAAAATGGTACTTACAAATTTGTAATCGATAACGAGGTCCAAAGCGAAGTTTAAACTCTTCAATTGTACGTAAGGGACAAGCTGAATTCCAAATATCAACGGTCCAGTTAGTT
This sequence comes from Amphimallon solstitiale, assembly GCA_963170755.1. Classification (NCBI taxonomy): domain Eukaryota; kingdom Metazoa; phylum Arthropoda; class Insecta; order Coleoptera; family Scarabaeidae; genus Amphimallon; species Amphimallon solstitiale. The sequence continues at coordinate 22,117,370 of OY720676.1, read as the reverse complement.
TCATAAATACGAGAAGTATCAACTAGTCAGAAACACACGAGAAGTCCAGGAATTATTTAAAATTACCAAAAGGTGCTGTTGACTCATGTAATTCTGAAGAGATCCAGTTCCAGTATTTAGTTGTAATGTTAAAAGGTACAGCTGTTTCAATTAATCCAGAAGAAAACCATTAATCTACGTGGACACAACAAGATAGAGCCTGTACATCACCTACGTGGAGTTCCAGGGTCCAGATATTGTTCGAGAATAGTTAGCTCAGCCAGAATATTGTACGTGAGAAGATCCAGAGGTTTATATTTGCTGCATAACGTTCCAAGGAATGCTGTTTTTCTTACAAGGAAGTTTACATAATTTTTCCCAAGCAAATTAATTGAAGCTGTAAAGAAAAATTGATATAGTACGTGAAAAAGGCCAGAGATAGAAGAGTAATTTTATAAAGAGGTTGTATAATTTTATATAAAAGGAAACAATTAGAAATTTTATATTTTTCATCGAGAAAATGTCATGAATATAAATAAGATATACTTATAGTCATAAAAAGCCATATATGAATAATCATTGTAAAAGTTTTAAATCTCTATTTACACCAGAAATATCAGAAATGAAATTTATAATCATATTTTTTAAAATAGAATAATTTTGACACGTAAAGATATTACTGAAAATTATTGAGCGCTTAAAATTAGATAAATTTTGTTAAAATCGGATCTGTGTATATTAATGTATACTAAATTTACAGATTTACCTGTAATTGTTTGAAATACATACCTTATCGAAGAGATAAGAGTTATTATCCATCCTTCATATGTCAACAATAAACAAAGTTTGGTTAGGCAGGTTACCAATTTGATGTAAATGTCGTAAGAGACCGTGTAATATTCTTCGAATTTTAATTGAAGTTATTATTATTATTAAATGAATAATATATAAAATTCTTCTTTTATTTGGTAAAGTAGGAACATAGAATTAGTAACTTCCATATAAAGTATAGGAATTCGAAAGGTCAATAACCTACAAGAGACATAAGTATTATAGTGTTATTTGTTTTAAATATTGAAGAAAGAGCATACATACCCTATCATATTATTCAAAATTAATAAATAATTTATGAGTATAAGTCAATTCAGGAGGGATATATTAACAAAATTCTTAAGAGAATTTACAGGTTGTGAAATAGTTTTCGTATTACAATGGAGATTACCATTGCTAACAAGTTTGTAAAAATAAATGTATTGTAGGTACTGCGTTATCAAAATAAAAACTAGTTTCATTGTAGAAAATTAAATGCAATAGTGAAGTTAAATATTTTAGAAACTATTGAAATCAATAAGAAAAGAAATGTTTGATCTCATTTATTAAAGATATAAATTTATATAGAATATTTTCATAATAAATATTATAACTGAGTTAGTTTTGGGCATAATTAAATAAAATTATAATATTTGAATTATTGAAAGAACATATTATTGGATACATAAACACTTAAATTTAAATCTATATACGGAGGAGAGCTAAATAGTTTTGTTAATATAAACTTATGTTTTTTATAAATATTTGAATGTTTAGGTGAGTGAGGTGTTGCATATACATTACAAATACCAAGATATGTATTATTTTGGTTATAATAATAGTTATAGGTGTTTGTGATTTGTATTACCCCCTCCCTAGTGCAATATATATCGTAATTAATTCTTTCTTATAATTACACATAAAATTATAAAAGAGTATATACTGTTTTACTTAAATTAATTTTTCTTATTATTAAATTTAAACATATTTATCTTAATTTTGATAAATTTTATGCTACAATATTTTGCTTTGGATTTTTCAATTTTCTGAAGTAGTTAAGTTCATGGAAATGTATTTAGCATACCGTTGACCGAGTGTGAGAATGCACTGTTATGAAATCAGTATCAAAACATACTAATACCTGCGTGTAATCAAATCAGTATTTGCAAGGGACTATATAAATTAAGCACGTGTTTCCTGAATTCACAATAGAATACAGGTGTAGGTGCATAATTGATCATTGGGCTTAAACTTGGTATGAAAATGTTCATCATGACGTGAGAATGAAGTGAAGAATATTGGTAGAACTCAGGCGGGTGCTGTTATTGCTCTTGTGTAATTAAGTAAACATGAATTATTGTCTCTATTATTTATGCATTTTGTTCTTATCTATATGTATTTCATGATAAATACTTTACTTTTAAGATGTATTTATTTTAGAATCCTTTTACAGCTGTGCACATACCATCTATACCTTGATATTGAAATATAAAATATTCTTAAATATTGCTATTTATTAATGTATGCAAGTACTGCCTTAAAAATTGAAAAGTTATTACCCAAAACAACAAAATAAATTTTTTAGATTTCTTATTCATTACGATTAAAATTATATAATCAACAGGCTTTTGCATGTTCTTAACACCAGTTATCAATATTATTATATCTTACGAGATGAAATCTTCTCTCGCAAAACGAAAAGAATAAAAAATAACTTGTAATGATAATCAATTTGCGATAAAATCTAACAACACTTCGCTCAAAGACCCATATCTTTTGGAATTGAGTACCTGCAGTAATCGAAACAAAGTTTACCGATTATTAATTATGTAGATAAAAAATGTTATATATATGAGTGTCCTAAATTAATGCTACTTAACATTAGAGGTGCGAGAATGGGGCGGGCTTTAATATTGCTATTGCTTTTGGCGTAAGTATTTTATATACGAAATAATGAAGAATTAAGTCCACTCAGTTCTGTTTCAAAAATCCACGTTTAGATGCCTTTGTTATGCTCAAGAGGATGATGTATATACATTTCCAGATCAATTTGAATTCGGTGTTTCCACGGCTGCTTATCAAGTAGAAGGCGCTTGGAATGTTGGTGGTAAGTACGTGGTCGCATACTAATTACATTAGCAATAAATTTAATTAGAGTAATTAAGGGAGGTTGGCTTAAAATAAGATATTTATTGTTTAACGCTGTCTATAAAAAAACGTAGTAAAAGTCAAATATTACAAAATCTATATATAAACTGACCGGCAAAAGAACGCCCACCCAAATGATATACGTTTTCTGTTTGCACATGTAGTTTATCCGATTGTCTTTCATTAATAAATGCTTTATATTGTTTAATTCATTATAATATGTTGTAACGAAGTCCCTTCGTCAAATGCAGTAAAATAACATTTTTTAAATTCATATTTAATGTATCTGTAGATATCAAATTATGTATGGGTGTTATTTTATTCAAATTCTAGTATTGTATCATGAATCTTTCTGTATATATTGCCGTATTGTTCTTAATAATTCATGCTATTTATTTATTTGTATATGGAAAAGTAGTCCCGACTGTATACGTCACCTTCAGATTTCGCGCGACCTTTTCAGTCTCGTGTGCCAATTCAATGTTTTGAACCAGTTTTTACCTACATACGTAGTCTCTCCAGAGGATATAAAAGATCAATTTCCAGCACTGAATGCTTACATGTTTCGAAGGAGAGGAATTGCGCATTGTGATCTGACAAGTGCAGGTCTACGGTAGATGACGTATAGCTGGACCGCTCAATGTTCGCGAAAACATTATATATCAAGGTGTTACTGGTGTGTGTAACTCTAGATGGCTCATAAAATACCTGTCTCAAGTTAAAGAGATGAAAAATATCTGTCATGTTTGTTATTTTTTGATTATTCAACTGGAAATCCATATTGAAGTCTCCCGCAATAAAGACACTTTTTTCGTTATCGTTTTGATCTACTATATCTAACAATTCTTTAATTTTTTCCTCAAATATCTGGTCATTTCCTGATGGTGCTCTGTAAAAAGCTATTACTACCATCTTATTAGTATTAATTTCAATCGCAGATATTTCGATTTCATTTTCAACAGACAGATTGATTAGGTCATTCCTATTTGTGGCCATATGTCTTCTTTTAGTATTATTAGTGAACCCCCGCGGGTTTCGTCCATTCTACAATATTGGCTCACCACTTTATAACCTTTTATATTTACGAGTTTTATTCTTTCGCTGGTTAAAAAGTGTTCCGGCACAACAAACTAAAAACTTTTGGGAGTGTAATGGTTGTTCGTGCATTTAACGAGGATTTTTTGGTAGCCAATATTTGCAATTCAGCTTATTTACATACCCGAAAAGATGTTCAAGAAAATCGGGGTCGTCATTAATCATTTCAATCATTTTTTCACTGAACAGTTGTCGCGCCACGTAGTCTAAAGGTTTCAGTTCCTGTACAACTTGAATTTTGGAAGACTGAAACTTTAAATTAGTATGGAGTATTCACTTGATGGTTGTTCAATTTAGGTTTGAATGCTGTTCAGTTCGTTGAGTAGGTTGACCATCTGGAGTTTTTCTTTTTTTAAGCAGAACACATCTCCTCGAAATTCTTAACCCATGTATTGATGACGTGGCAAGATGGAACAAGGGTATAACGTCCTAAGTTGTAATAAAGTCGGAATTCTCGTTGAGCAGCAGTCACACAGTCACCATCTTTGTAAAATGACATTACAGTAAATGCACGTTGTTAATCAATCCACTGGTCCATCGTTACTAAATAGCAAGTACTTGTGCGCTCAAGGATGTCACTCACACCTGTCTACCAACTCCAAAGAGCTCCCAATACTATCTTCAAAATTAACGGTTTCCCTGAGCCACTCTGTATGACTTGTATTGAATGAGTACGTCTGATAAATCTAGCATTTAAAATTCACTTAGAAATGAGTCGTACTTAATTGTAAGTGGTAAAACCAGACAGTAATAGAAAAGTCACGAACTGAAGTATGACATGAAGTATAATATTCAATGATGTATGTATCACACTATTTAACCAATCATATCTTACCTGCTGCTTGTTAGGGGAAGGTTGCCTTGAATGGATCAGTTTGCAGATTATTTGTTATTGAGGATAGGTAAAGTAAAGAAAGATAGGTTTAAGAAACGCAAACGAAACTGTATTATATTAAGAAACTCTTGACAACAAACATTTTGAAAAAAGAATTTTTTTCTTTGAAAACCAAATATTTCGTTGCCTACTTGCAAACGGACCAATTTAAGAAACCCATTGCCTTAAATAGACAAGCAGTACCTTAAATTGGACCATGATCAAAAATTAATGTTTAAATATATATTTCATTACATTGTCATCAAGCATGAGGGACAGTTATAGATTTTGCGTTTAGGACTGACATTGGCACAGTCTGCATGTACCCCAACATCGACACAGCATACACCGGATCATGTCCCTTTGGTCTTCTTCCTCACAGATGGTACAAAACCACCGGTCCTCGTTTACTTCAGTTTTCTTTTGCGTTCTTAATTTCTTTGCTTCTTTATTTTGATCGGTTTTCTTGGAGACACTTTTCTGCTTTTTCTTTTCTTCATCTTCAAATGATTTTTATACGGGGAACTAGTAACTTCAGTGGCCTGTTGTGGTCCCCTTTGAAATGCTTGTTCAAGATTTCTTGATTTTGGTATAGGAGATATTTCTTCAACTGAGATATTTAAATGGGTTTGCGACTTGCTCCCACTTCCTTCATTTTCAAATAGGTTCTTTTTTGCCACCATAATGTTTTCGTGAGTCATTTCATTTTCACTGTCTTCTTCTTTGCTGGTATCCACTTCCTCGTTTTCGTTACTTTCTTCGTCGGTGACAACATGAAGTTCTTCCAAATTATCTGCAGCCGCGAAATGGTGATCGCCAAAAACATGACGATCAATTGGCCAAATTCCGGCAGCTTTGAACGCATTTATAGCCGTTTGTATGCTTACAGATTTAGCGTAGGCCTTTCCAAGTAGTCCGGATACTTGAAACATCGACACTTTTTTACGAGGATTTATCCATAACCATGTTTCTACACTTTGTGTGTAATATGTTTCCATGGGTTTGAAAAAACCCACATCAAGTGGTTGTAATCTATGGGTCGTATGACCTGGCAATTGCAACATAATAACCCCATGTTCCCGTGCAAGAAGTATAGATTCTAAATTTTTACTGTGCGTTGTGTGACCATCTAACAATAAAAGTACTTTCTTTTCGATGGTGGGTTATACAATTTTAATGAAATTGTATAACCACTTAGTAAAAAGATCTGTATTTATATAGCCTCTTTCTGAAATTTCTACCATACTTCCGGGAGAAGTACCTTTGGCTTGTTCTGGAGCCACTCTTCCTCTTTTAAAAATTATCATTGGAGGTATGTATTTACCCGCGGCGCTTACACCACACACTATAGTCGTATTTACACCCCTTTCCCCGCTTGTTACTGCACTAATATGCCTTTTTCCTTTCTTACCCAGAATTTTTTGCGACTTCTTCTAAACAGTCGAAAACCCGCTTTCATCCACATTGAAGATGCGGGTAGCGTCAATAGAGTTTTCTGTGCATATTTTTTCGAGCAAATCAAAAAATTATTAACATTTTTGCGATTAAAACCTTTTACTCTCGCTAATGATGCTTTTTCCGGCTGCCTCAAAGAAATAGAAGGGTGGCGCTTTAAAAATGAATAATACCATTTTTTCCCAGCAATCCGTTTTTCGTTATTGAAATTATGCTGTAAATTATTCTCGGTTGCAATTTCGTAAGCAAGTTTTCTGACATCGTAGGGACTTAATCCGAACATGACTTCTTCTAATTTAAGAAGATACCTTTCGAGTTCAACTTCTATTTCTTTTGAAAGTGCACATACCTTACCAGATTTTTTTTTAACTATATCTGGCACCTCAGTTTCCATTTTTGCGTATCGCTGCACAGTAGCTTTAGGGGCGTTGTAAGTTCGAGCATTCTCATTTAGGCCGTACTGGCCGCTTCTCTAAACTTTAACAGCTAAAATAAGCTCTTGTTGCGTCCATTGTCCATATTTTTCTCTCGCCCTTTAACAAACATTTAATTTATTAGAGATGTATATTAAAATTTCTTAAAATGGACCGGTTCATTTTATGGATAGCAGTAGTGGTCCATTATAGATAGGATACTACTACATGAGGAGGTTTAAATAATTGTCGTTTAATAAAAACAAATGTTTTTGCAGGTATTGAAATATGGAAACATTGCTAACTAACTACAGTTTTTCATCGACTAAATAATAATTTAAATCCATTTACCGTTTCTGCATTATGTCCATAGCGGAGTAGCCAAAAAATAATAACCGCAACAACACAAACATTTATAGCGCCTGAGTGCCTGAACAACTATAAGAGCGCCCCGTGCAACTGACACTTTTAGGTTTTAATGTTACTATGCACCTTGTAAATATATGGCGCAGTTAGCACCTTTTGTAATTTTCGTGATATTACGATGGTCCATTTTAGGCGGTGGTCCAAATTTGGCAACCTTCCCCTATTAACTTAATTTGTTGAAAATATGTAATAATTTAATACGTTTATATCTATTTTGACCTACCGACTAAACAAATAGGCTACTTCAGTATTCATAATGAAATTTATTTATAGGAAAAGGTGAAAATATATGGGACCACATAACCCACAACAACCCCGCCTTTGTGGTTAATGAAGATAATGGAGATGATGCATGTAAGACATACGAAAAGACAGAAACAGATGTAGCACTATTACGTAGTCTTGGCATCGACTTCTATCGATTTTCCATTTCTTGGTCTAGAATCCTACCATACGGACATTCATATTATGTTAACGACCAAGGCGTCCGATATTACAATGATTTGATTGACGCTTTGCTAGAAAATGGCATTGAACCTGTAGTGACGATGTATCATTGGGACTTGCCGCAACCATTGCAAGAACTGGGTGGTTGGCCTAATCCACTTCTGGCCGATTATTTCGCCGACTATGCTGAGGTCCTTTACCAAAGGTTTGGCGACAGAGTCAAGCGGTGGATTACCGTCAATGAACCGTATGAATTTTGTAATCAAGGTTACGGAGTCGGCGGACAAGCGCCCGGATACACTCAAGACGGAATTGGAGGTTATTTGTGCTCGTACACTGTTCTCCTAGCTCACGCAAAAGCCTATCATGTCTATGAAGATTTTTATAAAGAGTCACAACAAGGTAAAAACAATTAATTATTATTACGATCATTAAACAGCCATCAAATTACTTCAAATGAAGTTACTCACCATGTAATGTTTCGTGTGCAGGTCCTTCTTTTGTAAATATGAGTTTAACTTAACCAAAAACTTCTTCATAAAGAAACTAATACCAATATTTCGTATTTTTCTATACCAGAAATAATAATGGAAACTAATATTGTATTAGTTTACAGATTCTTTATCCAAAACATATACAGTATAGAATATACAGGGTGTTTAAGAAAGATGCGGCAATATTAAAGGGGTTGATTGTCTAGGTCATTTTATACAAAAAAGTTTATAATAAACAAGGTCCGCAAACGCTTCGTTACCGATCTACAACGTGTTGAAGTTTAATTAAAAGAAACAGAAAAAATTAGATTTCTCCAATACGGCATTGAAGATCATAATGAAATTTTAGGCGTGTTATTTTTCAAGAAAAAAATAGGTCGCCGCTGATTTCTCTAAAAATAAAAATATGTTTCTATTCTTTGTTCAATTGTGAAGAAAAAAGCTCTCGTAACGTTTTTTAGTAAAAAAAAAAACACATTTTAGTGCATGTACATTTATCATGCTTACAAAAATATTTTTAAACAGTCCTGTTTTATTCACTGACATATTGAATGACATATGATTAATAATTTTGTATGTGTCGAATTTGTTGAATTTCCTTATCATGAATCGCTATACAAATGCAGAGATGACCGACATCCACTACATTTATGGACTTGCTGATGGAAATGCATTAGAAGCTAGGCGGTTGTGTACTTAAAGATTTCCTGGCCGTATTGCTCCTGATAGAAAAACTTTCGAAAGTATTCATCGGTGTCTTTATGAAACAGGCACATTAAGACGAAATGGAGGAGCAGGAAGGCCAAGGACAGCAAGAACGGTAGAGCTGGAAGAGGATGTGCTAGACATGATTGAAGAAGATCGAGGTACTTCTACTCGAAAAATTGCTGACGCTTTGGATGCAAGTAATGGGACTATTTGGCACATTCTGAAGGAAAATTTGTTATACCCATTCCATATACAACGCCTTCAAGCATTACTTCCTGCTGATTTTCGTCCTCGCATTGCATTCTGTCAATGGCTTTTGCAGAAAATGGTTCAAATCCCTCAATTCGTGATGTTGATTCTGTTCACCGATGAAGCGAATTTTTCAAGAAATGCAATACGTAATTTCCATAATAACCATGTATGGTGTGACGAAAATCCACATGAAATTGTTGAAAATCGTTTTCAACATCAGTTTTCTTTGAACGTTTGGCTTGGGATTGTGGGTGACTGCCTAATTGGACCGGTATTTTTACCAAGGAGACTAACCGGAGAGGTGTATCGCAACTTTTTGGAAAACACGCTCCCTGGATTTCTGGAGGACGTACCATTAGCAATTAGAGATGCAATGTGGTATGTGTACGATGGCGCACCAGCCCACTTTAGTCAAGTAACTGGTGATTTCTTAACACAAGCATACGGATATCGCTGGATTGGCCGAGGTGGACCACACTTATGGCCTGCACGATCCCCGGACTTAAATCCCCTGGATTCTTTCCTGTGGGGCCATTTGAAGTCATTGGTGTACACTACTCCATTGGAAAACGTAGAAGACTTAAGAAATCGAATCATTACTGGGTGCAACTCAATTGAAACCGATCCTGTTGTTTTTGAGAGAGTTCGCCAGTCGATGAGGAGAAGATTGGATTCTTGCGTCCGAGCTCGAGGTGGTCACTTTGCACAGTTATTGTAATTTTTGCTTGCTAAAATTGTTGGTATGGTATAGTATTTGTTTTTGCCCTTAAATAAAACCCGTTATTTAAAAAAAAAATTCTGTAATAAATGTACATGCACTAAAATGTGTTTTTTTACTAAAAAACGGTACATCGTATGATAGAAAGTTAAGAGAGCTTTTTTCTTCACACTTAAACAAAGGATAGAAACATATTTTTATTTTTAGAGAAATCAGCGGCGTCCTATTTTTTTCTTGAAAAATAACAAGCCTAAAATTTCATTATGATCTTTAATGCCGTCTTGGAGAAATCTAATTTTTACTGTTTCTTTTGATTAAACTTCAACACGCTGTAGATCGGTAACGAAGCGTTTGCGGACCTTATTTATTATAAACTTTTTTGTATAAAATGACCTGGACAATCAACCCCTTTAATATTGCCGCATCTTTTTTAAACACCCTGTATATATTCAAAACAAAAGCATTTCTATAAACCAATTTTATGTTATGATAAAAGAAGAAAAAAAACTTAAACTCTAATAATGTTATTATGATAATAATAAAGAAAGTAAAATATCCTATCTAACGCACTTGCATTTACTCTATTTATAAAGATAATGCATTCAACAATAAAAAAAAATATTTCTTACAAATCCAATAATTCATTAAATGTAGTGACTTATACCTGATAAATTAAGTGAAATACTGTGCTATCGAGAAAGATTGTAGACAACGTGATTAGTAGCTTTCTAAAATCTGGTGATTATCGTGTTCATACGTTTATGAGAATCGCGTATCGCTAGTATTTGACAGTAGCGTACATTTTATTCATAAATACTGCTGACTTTGTTGACAAGTCAAATATAGCTGCATTACGGAAAAAGGAATATGTATGTATGGTGCGCCACTGTCTAGAATATTTTACATAAAACATTCAATACTACCAACTGCTGTTAATTGGGTTGCCTAATTTGGTAGTCACGTGGTCTACAGGAATTGTTGATATCTCTGTAAAATAATAAATCCTAACGGTTATTACTGTACACACATGAGAACATTGACTTTGTTTTGGTATTAATACTGCCCGAATGCCTTTTCTCGCTTCTAAACGGTATTCCCAAAACAAATTCAGGTCAGTTGATCAATCAGGGTTCCATTCTATGTGTCAATTAATTATATGACTCACTGAATACGCCCCCAACGTACACAACAACGCGTCCAGTCTCAAATAAAGAAAATGTAACTCTAAGTACTTAATTGTGCATAAAAAATACTGACTCTGCGCTGAGGTTAATTTCACTTAAACGCCTTTTCTCTCTTCTAAATGAGATTCTCAGCACAAATTCGTGTCATAGGATCAATCAGGGCTCCATACTACGAGTTAAATAATTACATGACTGGCTGTATACATCCCTAACTCAACTTCCGTCAGACCTCAATACACAAGCACAAAAAATTTAAATGAACTCTTGAATAAATATTCATTAAAATTTTTTTTTTACCAAACTCGTTTATTTCTAATATAAATCACAACACCTAAATAATTAACATTTGGTACATAAAATAAGAAAAAACACATATAAACTACCTCAATTCTTCATAAAGTTCATTAAACTCATCTATCTCATAAAAAATTTTACTGTTTTTCACAATACTAATTCTACAAACAAAATGCACATAAATAAGGATGTAATTCTGACTTTCTACATATAGTCAAACATCGCGTGTTTATGTAAAAAATAAAATACGTCATTTATGCCATTTAAAACCAAAAACGATTACAAATTACAAAATATTTTACTATCACACGTAGTGTATGACCATCGTGTTTGAAAATAAAAACATTCTGGTTCTTCAGTGTCGTTTGCCTTACTACTAATTCTACGTAAAACATATTTATTTGATTTGAGAATTATTAAGTTAAATTCAAATAAATGTATGAAACATTTACCATCTTATAAATTTAATATCGTTAAACACTCTTTAATCTCGTTAATCCTTATTTAATATTTCTTAAAATATTTATACGTTCAAAATTATAAAAAATTCCCCTTTAAATATTTCTTTAAAAATTTTTCAAGTTTAAATTTATTAATACACACACTTAATGTTTATTTTCTATTTAAAGCGGTTTTCACCTGCCGTAAGTCTATCTAAAAAAAATTCTCTCTTATTTTTAAAACAATTATTTTCTACAAAAAACTCGGTCATGCTCTGAACTGGCTTTAATTCCCTCTCTTAAAATGCGTGTCTACATTACTGCCCCTTACGGTTAATCTATACATCACTTACTTGAAAACGTAATGCATCTCAAATATTGACGTGTTTATGTCAATATAATGCACAAAAATTTAAAGAAATATCAGTACATAAGTGTGATAAATAGTGAGTTATTGACACCTTGATTCTTATTTTCCTTGTTTTATTTTTCATCGGAAATAAAGGAAACACGTTCGTAATTGTCGACAGAAATAGAATATTGTCTACTTCGGGCCTATCCATCGAACGGTCTCGGACATAATATATTTTTACGCTGAAGTTACGGATAAACAATAAGTTATGAATATTTACTGGCTATACATGGCTTATTCTAATATTAATTTCATGTATAAAATTTAACTTTCTTACATTATTTTAATTAAATTAATTTAGCTTTGCTGAAATCCTAACCTAATAAATATTTATATACAATGCGTACTGTTTGATTTTAGTCCATAACTATTATAAAATAAATAAAATAGTATTTAATTAACTTAAATTTATAAGTGATCTGGAGAAAACTTATTTACAACTTAATTCTAAACTCAAGATATAAGGTATTTTAAAACAATAACAATGGAAACATAAGTAACACACTAATCTGAAAGTAAATCATCTTCACTCTCAGAGTCGTCTCCATGATTAATAATAAATTCGCCTGGATCTTTGCGGTCGATTCCTACCTCTTTTTCCCATCATTATTAAATGTGTCCTCTGTAGGTATATCGCACAGTATTTTTCCAAACATCTGGCGTAACTGTCTTTATTGCTTCATTCCATATCCTCTGGGAATCATTCATAGAGACTCCTACATGTGCATAATAAGTTTTAAAATTCCCCAGATATGTTCAATCGCCTTAAATATGCAATGGTATTGTGGCGGACGGGGAACTTTGTGTCCATATCGATTGACCAGATTATCGATTTCATAGACCGGTGCAGAATTATTCCTAAAGAGAATTTTAACCATAAATATTTAAAACACCGTAATAGTACGTACCTTTCGGCTAATTCAAGAAGCTGTACTTTTAATACATTCACATCATACTGAACATTATATGTATTTAATTATATACCTTCTTCGATCGAGCCTGTACTTGGTCGCTTATTTAAAACAGTGTTGTGGTAGCTTGCATCAACAATAATTGCAGAAAGTGTTTCTAATCTACGCAATAGTTGATGCTCAAACCAGTGTGAATAATTGATTCGATTTATTTCTCCATGATACTCACTGCAATTACTTCCAGACGGAAATACTAATTCAGCTCCTTCAATAAAACCTCTACTATTGCCAGCATGCAATACAATAAGATGAAAATTCAATAATAAGTTGACATTTTACTTCAAAAGGTATTTTATTGTGTTCCTGTTGGTGTTTCTGAAAATTCAGTTGATGACGTGCACGTCTTCGAATCGTGAACGCAGAGCATTACGAAACTCTGATATAACTTTGAAGATAAATACAAAGATGTCATATACCTTCTGGTTAAGGTTGGTTGGCTTCTAACATGGCCTAACGACTACAGAAATAGCCAGAACCGGTATATTAATATATTCTCTGCGAAGTATGCCAACAACTCATAGACATTTTTATAAATACAAATTTTAAAAAATACTTCGCGGAATATTACTTTATCGTGCAAAATTCCTTTAATTACTAAACGGTTTATTTTACAAGCCATAAAATATATATGTTTTATATTTTCTAGGGGAAGTCGGATTGAGCATTAACAGTGACTGGTTTGAACCGGTATCAGACTCTGCAGCAGATGAAACAGCAGCTTATATTAGTAACCAAATGATGGTATGAAAAACGAATATAAATTTATTTTTATTATTGTTGACGGTGTTTCTTTTTCTCCATTCAAGTTGGGTTGGTTCGCACATCCAATCTTTTCTGAGGAGGGCAATTGGCCAGAAATAATGATAGAAAGAATCGATAGGTTGAGTACAGAACAGAATTACAAGAGAAGTCGTCTTCCAGCATTCACAGAAGACCAAGTGAAGTACATAAAGGGCACTGCCGATTTCTTTGGTCTTAACCACTACACTTCTCTTATCTGTACTCCATCCGATCAAGAAGAGGAAACGCCCACGACGTCATATCGCAATGATGTTGGTACTAATTGTTACATAAATGAAGACTGGGAAGCAACAGTCTCTTGGAGGGTCCACCCGGAGGGCTTGAGACAATTGTTGAACTTTATTAAAACTGAATACCAAAATCCTAAAGTAATAATAACAGAGAATGGATATCCTGATCCCAATGTTCGTATTCTGAACGACTGCAAAAGGATTGATTATTTTAACGTAAGTGTTATTATTATTATTTTGAATAAGACAATTTTTATCATCAATTATTTTGCGACGTTAAAATTGCTGAGCCTAGGTGCCAGCATATACAAGGCACCTGTTAGATATTGCTTGTTTACAAGAGAAATTAAAAATAAAAACTGAAAGTTACAAAAGACTGAGATTTCCCCTAAACTGTCACTTAGCCCACCTACCTGTTATATTACCTATCATTCAATCTGCCGCCGGCTCAGCAGGAGAAGGACTGGGTTTAAATTAGGTGATCAATAAAGCCACTATAGAGTTCCGCGTATAAGACCGGGGTACAAAAGTTATTGTGTCAACACACACATTAAACGAGTGTAGATAAAAGGAAAACCTCACAACTAATTCATATTCATATTCATAATCAATTTATTGGTGCTATGTACACAATATTATACTTACACAAGACAAAAAACAAAACAATAACTACAGATATGTTAAACATTTAGACATTAACACAGATTTAATCACAGGACATTACTACACATTAAAAATTTCTCTATACTATAGAAAGCCTGACCGAGGAGAAACTCTTTTAATTTAATTTTAAAACTGTTTAGTGGTTGATTTCTCAGATGGGGTGACACTTTGTTAAAAAAATTAACTGTCCAATAACCCGGGCCACTTCTCCATATCTTTCCAGGTTCAATACCTAGCAGTTAGGTCTCCGAAATGTCTGTTGTTGTATGTATGTAAGTCACTGTTTGTGGAGTATCCGTCCATGTGATTCTTCACGTAGATAGGGCTTTCAACGATCAAAACGGAGGGCATGGTTAAGATCCTTTGATTTATAAAAGCCTGCCGACAATCAGCTTGATATGATAGACCTGAAATTATTCTGACTGCCCTTCTTTGCAAACGAAACACTCCCATAGTCCCAGTAGAATGACCCCAAAGTAAAACACACATAACATGTTAATGCCACAAGGCAAAATAGGCACTCCTCAGCACAGACCCAGGTACATTATTCGCTAAGCCCCTCAGAAGGAAGGCACCGAGATTACCGCAAAGTGCCTCGGTGTGAGCCACCCAGCTGAGACCCGGGTATAGGTGTACCCCGAGAAACACTACATCCATCCTTGTTATTCAGAAAAAGTTTATTTAATTTAAATCATTGCCCAGCCAAAGATTGTGCCTGTCCGCACTCTCCCGATCCCCAAAATAGTCCTTATCCACCCTGTAAATAGTGGTGTCATCGACGAAATTGTGTGTGAGATTCTCGATCACTAGTTGGAAGATCGTTAATGTAGATTAAGAACAGTAGAGGCCCAAGAACGGAGCCCTGAGGTACTCCGTTGTTCAGCCCACACCTCTCCGACAACACGACCCCTTACTTGCTGATATCTATGTGACAGATAATTTCTTATAACGAAAACACATTGTTAAATTTATACTTTCCCAGTTTTTGCAGGAGAATACTATGCGAAAGACAGTCAAAGCCACTACTCAGGTCACAGAATGTACTTCCTAGGTACTCTCCACCCTCAAATGCCTGATAAGCAATATTGACAAGGTCCAGCAAACTTCAAAAGACAACTGCATTTGCCAAATTTGAACATAAATGAAGGAAATCAACTTTAAGGTTTAAATTTGAATATGTATAAATTTCAATACAAAAAAGTAATACAGGGTGTCCCAGAAATAAAAAGACGGAGTAGCAGAAATCGGAAGCTAGATTGTGTAAAAACGTACCCTCAAAATATCAAGTCTTTATTCGTGCGCAGACGGCAGAAAAAAAATTGTAAAAAATTCAATTGGCCTTACGCCGACCCTGGACTAAATATCCACCTGCTTCACTTTCACAATCGGTCCTTTTCAGGACCCCCATATTACTTGTGTTGAAAAAAGGAGGAGGAATAGATACTTCATAATAAATATCAAACCATTAATTAGTTTCCTGCTAGAAAAAAATAATTACATTCTTGATATTTACTGTAATAAAGGCTAGAAAAACTACGATTTATTGAATATTCTAAAATTATAATAATCAGCTGTTTCCGACTACAAACACATTAAAGAGCAACAACCTTCCTATTGTATCTTTTATTGTCTGCAATAAAGTGAGTCGCCCATCTGGCAAAAAATATGTTTCTTATGAATGAGTACGATTTAACGTTTTTTTCCCGTTTTATACAAATAAAAGCGTATTTTTCTATGAATGTGTGTTCGTTTCTATTTACAAATGAGCATTCTTACGTGTATTTATAAACATACATTCTGTGCCAGGTCCGTAATGTAATTTTTTTTATCTAAAAAACAACATAGAAAATTAAATTTTTAATTTCTTCGTTATTGCGGTATATTTGGGCCTGTTTCTATTCGGACTTTACATACCTGCTACTCTGTCTTTTTATTTCTGGGACATCCTGTATAATATCAAGCATTATAGTTGCATCGACTTAAACCAATAAAAAACAAATAAGTGAACACTGTAATAAAGTATACATGAAAAATAAACTAACACAGTTTAATGAATATGAAGAAATACTACATATAAAAAAAAACAAGACTTAGAATACATTGACATAAGTAACCAAACCGATTCACCTATACATACGACAAAACATGTGTACTCGATGAAAATTCTTACATATAAATTAAAAGCCATGAATTTTTATACCAAAAAAATATTTACTTTGAAATATTTCGATAGCTTAAGTAGGTAATCGTTACAATATAAAGTTAAGCTCTACAGGTCATACATTTTTCTTTACTTATAATTTAAATAAAAAAATTTAAATTTACTGCCTGTATATAACAAAAAATGATCTGATTAATCTATTTAAAATTTGAAGTTAATTTAATTGACAGATTCAAGACCTATCTAATCTAATTAAATTTTAAAAGCAATATTTATTTAAAAATCAATAATTTCAGTAATTTAAGTAAAGAAAAGACTATAATATATATAAAAAATAACTTTGTCTACGCTTAGCTGTGCCGATATTTCACAAAGCAATACGCAATTGTTATAGGTACATAATTTCGGCACAAAATTTTGAAGCAACACCATCTACTGAAACTACCATAAACCATCATAGAATACCTTAATCGGTCATAAACAACCAAAATCTCCCTTAGATTAAGACAAAAGGGGTTACTAAGAGGTCACCACGTCAGACGATTACATGTCTCTGGCATGTTAAAAAGAGGTTAAACGTATTTGGTTCATAAATTAGCTATGCTTTTTAATACCCGTACGAAATGTAAGAACCAGAGATGTCAAGAATATATAAAAAGTCTGCAGAAATCCAATGCGCCATAAATGATTCTTTAATTTATTAGAGTTTAATAGAGCAAATCCGCCAACATCTAACGTTTAAACGACACAATTCATTAGCCAAAACTCCTTCAATCTAATTATTCTATTATAACTAAAATCGGCCCGAATAATGAGGCAAAACCAAAAATACGTCTTAACACACGTAAGTGACGCCACGCTATCCCTACTCATGACAAAAGCGGAAGGTAAAATGTCATTTGTTAATGTCGAGACTTGCATTTTCCTCATAATAATTTTAAAGTACGGAATATTACAAAACGTATGTTAAAAATCCCCGAAATTTATATTAATAATTTTAATAGAAAAAAACTCAAGTAATGTATTGGAATTCAATAAATTATATTAATATTTACAATTTGTGTTGTTAAAATTTTTTCTTTAATTTTTTTCAGTCATACCTCACATCTGTATTAGAAGCAATTTATGAAGATGAGTGTAACGTCGTAGGATATGGAGCTTGGAGTTTCTTAGATAACTTCGAATGGAAATCTGGTTATAGGTAAGTCAAATAAAATTTGTATTAAGTAAATGTTACGAACTTTTTTATTCAATCCTCATTAAGAGCATAAATAAATATTTATTTCATAATTTAGAAAATCCAGGAAAAAATATTCAGGATCCTCAAATCACAAATTGAGACAAATTCCTAGAGTTGAAGTAAAATTAAACTTCGAGAACTCCCTTGTCCTTGAAAAAAATGTCTTCATAGCCATCATCAATTAATTATACTTCTGTAGTGAGTTAAAAATGACATTCATGTGTTTATGGCAGACAAATATTACGTCATTACTAGTTTTAATATACTGTTTATTTCTTTTATAAAAGAAGAAACACAGTTAATTAATTTCAAAAATTACTTTCAAAGAGCAAAGAAAATAAACAATAAAAAAAACAAAATTTTCATTGAATATTGTTATGCGTAGTGACACTCAGTGTCACTCGCTAATGACAGTTACCTACGCGCATGCGTAAGACATTTTAATCACTGTTTTGCATTTGATCAAGTGGTTAACAGCTGTGCCGCGGTTAACGACAATCTGCATCACAGATTACTGCTAACCAAAGACGAAGAGTCATAATAAGCAATAACAGTTAAGAATTTGCCGTGATTATCATACCCAATAGTTTTGGACTGATGTTCTGATGATGGAAAATTATGGAATGGCAGACCGGAAGTTTTGGAACCGTCATTTTAAAGTTTCTTCTTTCCAGTGTCAGGTTCGGATTGTTCCATGTAGATTTCGAAGACGATGACCGGACAAGAACACCTAGATTTTCCGCTGCAGCTTACAGCAATATCATACAAGAAAGAAAAATCAATGAAAAGTTTAACACCGATGATTATGCTTGGTAAGTATTGTTCAAAGTTTTCTATAGTTCAGAGGTCTGAATGTTCTGTCGTCGCCAAAATGGCCAAAGGAATGCGAACAGGCAAGTAATGGTTGTATAAAAGTTTTGAATCTGCTTTCTGAATAAAATAAATTATTGGAAAAATCAGAATTTTATTGCTATTAATGTGAATTATAGAACTATCAGTTATAGTACCATATGCTGTATGGTAAGTGTCCTCAAAGCTTCCTCCACTTTTTTTCTAGAACTTCGTTCAGATGAAACCATTCTTGAAAGAAAGTGTTCTATAATTCGTTCCCATAAATTCGGTTCTCTTCCAGTAATTCGATATAATCGATAATGAGGTCCTGTGTGATAAATTACGATATTACGGTTTAGATCATGTGGCTTTGTCTTTCTTCTGTTGCTATTTTAGTAATTGTCGATAAAAAGTTATAATAAATAATTCTGTCTCTCACCCTGCTTGTGTTACTGGATTGGGATTCTTTGAGCATGTCAACATATTGATGCAGAAATCGCACTTGCGCCTGAGATCTTTGTATGGTTATGCACAAATCCTAAGCACTAAACTCAAAAAGTTTTTGGGTGAATCGTTGGTCATGTCTATTTTCTCCTATATTGCGAGCTCGTATATTATCCTTGTTTGGGCTCGGAGATGCAGCACAGATTACAACTAATTCAGAATAGGTGTTTGTAGATTTATAGCTGGTGTCGGGAAATATGATCATATAAGCCCCAAATTAGCTGAAATAGATTGGCTCAGAGTGGAAAACACAGTAAATCTGCGGTTCAGGTAGTACATTAAACATACACTGTCAACATAATTGTTCATTATTTTCTTCTTAAAACTTTTTTCTTTAAATAATTTTTTCATATTTCTTTTGCTTATATTCCAAGTTATATTGAACTTCGTACTTTTTTTTTAATTAGTTATTGTAGACTTTGGATAATACGCATAGATATCGTAAGCATATTTCTGTTTATATTCGAAATGCGTATATGAATTTAAAAAAAATGTATCCTTACAAACATATTTTCAATGATACTATGAAGAAAAATCTTTGGGAAGTTTTTTGTATTGTCCCATTTCTTCTACTGTGTTTCGGTATATCAACCCGCTTTGGATAGCACAACGAGAAATCATATACACAAGGTACAAAACTCCTACTTGCGATATATTTATTGTATTCGAAAATTTGATCCCATCTCTCATAAGCTGGCCAGTGTAGGTTACATGAATATGGAGGACAGGCAGGAGCTAAGATGTTAAGAGACATTTAAAATCACGGGGGAGATAGGTGTGAGCCAGTAGTAAAGGGATTATATTCATCTTGAGTTGGTATTGTGTTCGTGTGGAGCCGTTTTAGACTGCACAGTGGAGCTCTTCTCATTGATATTGTAAGAGGTGCTATTGTAAGTTATTATAATTGTAATAGTGGCATCGCCTAGGGTATATTAATTGGGCATTCTATCTTTAGTGCTATGTTCATGTATTTATCTCCATTTTTCTAGTTTAGGTCTCATAGTATTGTATAACCCAGATCAAGGTTAAGTTGTAAAACAGATACTTCTGAATTTCATATTGGGGTTGATACTTAAGGGGGAGTGCTCACTACCTCAATCAGTTTCTTCCAAATCCTGACATTATTTTTTGAAATAGTTAGACAATTATTTTTTCGAATTACTTTGAAAAAATAAAAGAAATATCATAGCATAGTCCTTTTTCCGAAAATATATGTAGAAAAAATAATAAAAATTGAAATTAGACAAATATCCGAAGATTAACGATACGACAATAATTTAAAAAATATTCTGACCACGTCCTTGAAAGAGTTGAAAAAATATTTTCTTAATTAAACTTATGATTTGGAAAATAGAATACATTCTGCAAGACTAATTGTTGGAGAAATGTTAAAGTGAAACATGGTACGGTATCGACTAGCAGGCGGAGTTTCGACAGAGGAGATTTATCGGTTCTGAGTACTCTAACAGAGGCATAAAGATAAGGGTTTTACGATCCCCATTCATTGGGTGTTTAGAGACCAGATTTTGTGAGTGAGCGAGAAAGAAAATAGACATTGTGCGAAAACAAGGAAGATCTTATAAACTAGAAATTAACTGAGAATGAAACGGTGATTATAAATTTTAATAAATTTTAAGTTTTATTTAGAATGTTATCGACTGATTTGCATTCTCAAAAGCGGCAATTCTTTTATAAATGTATTCGTTACGTTTTGTTGATCAGCAATAGAGCTTTAAATGTAGCTGACACTCTTTTATTTTTAAAGTACTAATAGTTATTTACGAACCAAGTGCGTGAAATCATATTTCGCGAATGAGTGACCAAGGCGAGCGCTTTATGGACATGAATTCGCGAAATGTTTCACGCACGAAGTTTGTACAATATGTTTTGTACGAGAACTATAATAATAATACATATTGTTAAATACGTTATCGTTTATGACACACTACTAATCTCTTGATATTAATTAAAAAAAATTGAGTTGGCATTATTGATTATTTGAAGTGACATTTAATTTAAAATTATCAAATTCAAAGAATTCCTTACAAAATAAAAACCTCACCTACAACATGAATTCCGATAATGAAATGCAATGTACACCGCCTGAAATTCGCGAAACTGCCAATATTGCAGTGGATAATTTATTACCCATAAAATAAAAAAACGTATACAAAAACACTTATACTAAATTCGTAACTTGGGCTAGATCTAAAAATATACAAAAATACTCCAAAAATTGTTTATTATTTTATTTTCAAAATTTACAATCAAATAAATCATTATGGTCCACTTATTCTATGTTCAAATCATGCTTAATAATATATGATAATACGGATATATCTAAATATGCAAAACTCATAGCGTATTTAAAACAGATAACGAAGCAACATCAGCCTAAAATAACAGCAGTATTAACCGAAGAACAAATTACGAAATTTATTGTCGAAGCACTAAATTCTATGTTCCTACTAGTGAAGGTAAAGTCATTTCCGTATATTTAAATTCCATACAACACTATATGTATTTATAGGCTGTACTAATATTGGGTATTTCTGGAGCGTGTCGACGTGAAGAACTTTGCAAAATGTCATTGCGAGACATAGAATTTAAATCGAATTTAATTATCCTAACAATTCCAGAAACTAAAACAGGTAACAGCCGTACATTTGCAATCATTAAGCCCGAATAGATTGCATTAATTCGGCAATATGCAAATTTAAGACCGGACAGCCAGCAGCGATTCTTTTTAACATATCGCAATGGCAAGTGTGTTTGTTCACCTGTTGGTCTTAATACAATTGGCAAAATTCCAATGCGAATAGCTGAGTACCTTCAGCTTGATAGCGCAAGTAACTTCACAGGTCACTGTTTCCGAAGGAGTTCAGCGACATTGTTGGCAAACTAAGGAGGTGACTTGCTTTCAATTAACAGGCATAGTGGATGGAAATCATCTACGGTTGCAGAAGGATATATGGAAAATTCTCTGCATAGTAGAATTCAATTGGCTAAAACAATGACCCCGTTAGAGATATCGACTCCGCCTGCAACTTGTTCGACATCTGAAATACAAGATATATGTAATAATACAATCAACGTTACTCTACCTTCGCAATCAAGATCAATTCAAACAAACCAGTTAATCCCTGGGGTATCAATCTCTGGTTGTCCAAATTGCCCAATCAAAATTTTTAATAATTGTTCCGTTTTGAATTTCTGAAAAGAATGAATAATGGTAATTTATATAATATTTGTTGCTGTTCTGATATTGAATTACATACCTTCCAAATATAACAATTTCTATTTCATTTCCTTTTATTTTCATAGAAAAACAACGAACTGGGTAGCATATTATTAAGGTGAGGGATTTATGATTTTAAAATGTCACTAAATTAATCAAGTTCTAGGAAGTACCAACTTTACTTTTACGCACTCGTGTTTAAAGTGACTTTTTACGCACGCAAATCGAATCGTGAAATGACAGGTTTTGATAAGCGAGTACAAAATAGTATATTAAAATACAAGTTTCATAAGACACGATTTTTGCGCACGCGTTCAAGTTTAGAAAACGAGCCGCTAGGCGAGTTTTCTAAAGAACAAGTGCGCAAAATGTCTTATGAAACGTGTATTTTATACTATTTTTTCTATTTCGGTTATTAAAAGTTCAAAAAAGCTTAAAATAAGAGACATGTTTTGTTCGAACATTTTAGAAATTTTGCTTTTTTGAAGTTGATTACTCTGATTTTTAACTAGAACGTTTTAAATATTTGAATATAGGTGGTGCTATATGTAATTGTGTTTAAAATTCAGACTGATTTATACAATAAATTATTTCAAATTATCAACAAAAAGGACGAAATAAATAACTGTACGCCCCCAGAGATTCGCAAAATAGCAGAAGACAATTTACAAAATCTTTCGTCCACAAACTCTCTACATATTTATCAAAACAAACTTTTATAACAGTTGTACTATTCAACATAGTAAGTAAATGTCAATAGTAGCATCCGAAAACTTATCATCCAACTCTGCTTAACAATTTATATTGCTAATTAGTAAGTGAAATGTTAGCATGTGTGCTTTTTATTCTTTGTACAATTTTATTGCACATTTTTGTTACTTTAAAGGCTTATATTTTGACATTTAAATACGATTTGTTTCCATTTTCTTTTGTTACCAACTTCAAAAAAATAAAATTAGCGTGCGATAAAGTAATACTTTATGCAACCAAAACGGGTGTCGTAAAGTGAACTTTATAGCACCGGAATAGAAAATAGTATATTAAAATACAAGTTTCATAAGACACGATTTTTGCGCACGCGTTCAAGTTTAGAAAACGAGCCGCTAGGCGAGTTTTCTAAAGAACAAGTGCGCAAAATGTCTTATGAAACGTATATTTTATACTATTTTTTCTATTTCGGTTATTAAAAGTTCAAAAAAGCTTAAAATAAGAGACATGTTTTGTTCGAATATTTTAGAAATTTTGCTTTTTTGAAGTTGGTTACTCTGATTTTTAAGTAAAACGTTTTAAATATTTGAATATCGGTGGTGCTATATGTAATTGTGTTTAAAATTCAGACTGATTTATACAATAAATTATTTCAAATTATCAACAAAAAGGACGAAATAAATAACTGTACGCCCCCAGAGATTCGCAAAATAGCAGAAGACATTTTACAAAATCTTTCGTCCACAAACTCTCTACATATTTATCAAAACAAACTTTTATAACAGTTGTACTATTCAACATGGTAAGTAAATGTCAATAGTAGCATCCGAAAAGTTATCATCCAACTCTGCTTAACAATTTATATTGCTAATTAGTAAGTGAAATGTTAGCATGTGTGCTTTTTATTCTTTGTACAATTTTATTGCACATTTTTGTTACTTTAAAGCCTTATATTTTGACATTTAAATACGATTTGGTTCCATTTTTTTTGTTACCAACTTCAAAAAAATAAAATTAGCGTGCGATAAAGTAATACTTTATGCAACCAAAACGGGTGTCGTAAAGTGAACTTTATAGCACCGGAATAGAAAAAAGAAATTACTTTGATATCCAGGATTAGAAATTCACAAAAGAAAATTACAAGATGTAAGGCAAGATCTAATGGAAATTCCCTCTACATCTAAATGTTATGAATTATATTACATTTTGAATATGAGAGTCCTGCCGATGAGAGCTTCCACAAGACAAAAAATGAGGTGTGGCCACACACGACTTCTTATAAGTATTAGCGTTTCAAATTATACGAAATTGTTTTAAATTGCTGTAAATAGTTTTATCTTAGAAAAATAAGCCGGATTTTAATAATTCTTTTATATATAAATTATTCAAAATCCTACTATAATAAATCTCCACAGAATACATACTTTGCGAGATATTCGAAAGAAAGTGCTACTCACTAAGAGTAAAAGTGGTAGTTCCGTTCCAAATTTTGAAATTTTATTTATACAAAAAATATTCCAAATCCAACTCTAAATACGTTTGTACTCCTGATAAATATATATCATTTACGACATATTTGCAAAAAATCGCTATTCGATAAGAGTAAAAGTGTTACTTCAGGTCCGAATTTTGAATTTTTTTTTATACAAAAGGTATTGAAAATTAAATTCTAAATACTTTTGTACTCGTAGCATACCTGTCTAAACAGCATGACTTGCGAAATATTGGCATAAAACTGATTTTCGATAAGAGTAAAAGACCTACTTCTGGCAGGAATTTCAAAAAACTTTAATAAAATTCTTCTCAAATTTAATACTGAGTACATATGAATTGTCTATAAATTTGTTCAAACTTAGTAGATAAATAAATAAATACAAAATTTTGAATTGATGGCTATAGCGGTTTGACCACTATCGTGGTCACACACAGACACAGGCAATTTTTAAAAACCACTTTTTCGGTATCAGAGGACTTCAAAACGTGGAGATTTGCAAAAATCTCGAGGTCAAAAATTTCACATATACATACTTCAAATTATCACAATACTTACTTATACTACGTATAAGACAGTAAAAGGAATTATCCGGTAGATAAATATGTAAGGTCGAGAATTAAAATACTCTCAAAATTAAATTTGATTAAAAAAGTTTTTTGAAATTCCTACCGGAAGTAGATCTTTTACTCTTTCGAAAATCAGTTTTTTGCGAATATTTCGCAAGTCATGCTTTTTAAACAGGTACCTTACGGATATAAAAGGATTTAAAATAAATAAATATAATAATAAATAAATAAACTTAATTTTCATTACCTTTTGTATAAAAAAAAATTTAAAATTCGTACCGGAAGTAACACTCTTAACCAATAGCGATTCTTTGCAAATATATATTATGCATTCTATAGAGATTTATTAAGAGAATAGAAATACTAAGAATAGAATTTTGAATAATTTTTGTATAAAAAAATTCTTAAATTGTATAATTTGAAAAACTCGTATGTATAGATAGTGTGGTGGCCACACCTCATTATTTTTATTAATTTTTTATGTAATAATTTACATGCTAGAGGCAAGAAGAAATATTTGTGTCTGTTATATTACCTAAATAAATATCTATTACAGATGTAATTTTGGGAATTAATATACATTTTTTGTTAATTTTTTATATAATAATTTACAAACTAAAAGGACAAGAAATACTTTTTGCAATATTTTGGGTGAAGAATAATAATTTTATCTGCTACCTTATGGTTACAAGTCCACGTGGATTTGAGTGACACATGCCTATTGTCGATTCGACAAATCAAACGCGCGGTACACTCATAAATCAGAGGGCGTAACGGCTGCAACCTAACATAAATATTCCATCTCATCCGCACCACTTACGATTAGCACGCGTAAGTCTGTGTATACAACAATCGGAGAAATACAGGACGCGCCTCTTTGAAATCAGAGTTTCTACAACCTGGGAACACAGCCTTAACAAATGCGTGTACTTTATTCCTCTCTTTCCATTTTTATATCATTTCTTGTATTTGCTAATTGCTAATGTATCAATAAAGGCAATTATTATTATTATTATTAAATCTAACTTTAGGTGAAACACCAAAACCCACTAAAAAACAACTATTATAAAACTAAATACAACTTTGCACAAGGCGCGCTTTTAGACCGTAACACGTTCTTGTCTTTCTAGTTTCCCGCCTAGTTTCCAATTTGGTGTTGCGACCGCATCTTATCAGGTAGAAGGCGCGTGGAATGAAGACGGTAAGTACAAATATTGAAAGCCTAGCGTCTTTGCACAATGTATTTTTATATTATTATCCTTCATTAAAAAGCTACACATATTTTGTAGAACCATGCGCAATTCGAGCGCTATGGGCATGGTCAAATTCTAATCGCGAGTTATATACTTTAGCGACATCTAGCGGATTTATACTCAAGTTGTTTCCTTTTTCTTTATTTAGGTAAAGGAGTAAATATCTGGGACCACATGACTCACACAAGACCCGATCTAATACAAAACCAGGACACTGGAGATGTAGCTTGCGACACCTATCACAAAACCGCAGAAGATGTTCAATTGCTCAAGAGCATGGGAGTAGATTTCTATCGTTTCTCTATATCTTGGTCGCGAATCCTTCCCACCGGTCACATCTATGAAAAAAATCAAGCCGGTATTGATTATTACGACAACTTGATTCAGGAATTAGTTGATAACGGTATTACACCGTTCGTAACGATGTTCCATTGGGATCTACCGCAACCACTGCAGGAAATAGGTGGTTGGCCCAGCGAAGTTCTAGTAGATTTGTTCAGAGACTACGCGGACCTTCTCTTTCATGAGTATGGTGATAGAGTAAAGCACTGGATTACCTTCAACGAACCTTATCAAATTTGCGCCCTCGGTTATTCATTTGGTGAACTAGCCCCGGCTTATAAACAAGATGGCGTTGGTGGTTACATGTGCAGCCGTACTTTACTTCTGGCACACGCTGAGGCTTATCATCTTTACCAGGAGAATTATAAGAACATTCAAAATGGTAATAATCTGTATTGCAAAAGGGCATTCGCCTTTAATATAGTGTTGTTATGTTGTAAACTTCAAATTTTTTTTTTACATTTCTCGCTTGTATTGATTTCTATCATAAACATCTCAAGTAAATTGACAGATCATAGAAAAAACGTTTACAGTCGAAATATAAAAGAGATAGATATGAAACAGCGGCATATTTATTTTTTATGTATTTTGTGTGTATTTGTTATGTATTTACTATTCTTTCAAGTTTGCTTTACAGAGTATAGAAATACTTTTTACTCTTTATTTGGATTGAAACTATTTGAAACATTAGCAAATATTGTGCAGAGCACGAATATTAATATTGATCACAGACTAAACAAATCCAGACTGGCAACTACTTGATAGAAAAATATCCAAGATCTTTTATCACACATGAATAAACGTGTACAAAGATGGCGCTACCAGCAAATTGGTGCAAGGCCAACTGTATCTCGCTATCGCTGCGCGATATAAGGCCGTCACATAACTTCGATTTACATTGATGAATTTGATTCGGTAAGAAACTAAACTTGGAGTCTGTGGCTTGAAACTACACAAAAACACTAAAACACCTTACCACACTAAAGCATAAAAATGGCTAAATACGTATTTCAACAACTAAGTTGTCATCATCAGTAGCACTGATAAAAAATCGCGCTGTCTACACACCGTAGCGAACAGAACAACACTGATTTCCAATTTACGGGGATGTTTTATTCTTTTACCTAGGCTATTAACTACTTCATTAAAAATACCTGATCGTTGTACCGTTAAATACGTCATACTTACTATTCTAATCCTATCCTTTAATTCTAATATTCTAAGAAAACCAACAATATAATTTCCTATTTATGGGGATGGTTTATATATTTTTACCTAAACTATTAACTACGTCATTAACAGTACCTGATCGCTGCATCGTTAAATTAGTCATGCTTAATACTATAATTCTATCATTTAATTCTAATGTACTATGAAAAACTAACGGTATCTAAAAGGTATTGTTTACACCACAAACTTATATAAACAAGATTGGGGAATTGGCCCGTTATCTGAATTCATTAATTTATTTTTATTTTTCTGAATGTATATACTCTCGTAACTATCTAGTTCTCTATAATTGCGCACTTGTTTTATAAGTTTGAGGCCGCTTGCTGGAATATCATGACCTGTGTCCGAAATATGTCGAGCTACACTAGACTTCTCTGTCCTATTAAACCGAAAATGAGCAATGTGCTCTTTATAGCGAGTTGCAATCGAACGTCTAGTTTGGCCGATATATTTTTTCTCGCATTTATTACAATTAATTTCATAAATTCCAGATTTTTGTTCTACCTCAATTTTATCTTTAGTACTGCTCAAAAGACGTATTTAGCCATTTTTGTGCTTTAGTGTGGTAAGGTGTTTTAGTGTTTTTGTGTAGTTTCAAGCCACAGACTCCAAGTTTAGTTTCTTAAACATGACTGTCCGGTCAAAGGAGTACAACAAGTTCCTTGGTATTTACTAAGGTAAGATTATTAGACGCTGATATTAAATTTCTGAAACGTTGCAAACGCGAGAGTGTTTTTCCAAAATTCATGAAAGTAAATGTTACTACGAATTGTAGGATATCGGATAAAGTAATTCAAGCTGCTAAAGACAAGTGGCTGAGTTCAGAAATTAAATATCAGTATAGTAAGCGTAGTAGACTAGAATTAGAATTATATAGTTTACATCTTAAATTAACAAAAAATTTAACTAATGTTGAATTTGAACATTGGTGTCATTTTCATAGAAAGATCGTGGAAGTAACTAACTATAAACTTGAGAAGAAAGTTATGAAACTCAATAATAAATTTCAAAAGCTTTGTCCGTACGTCAATAAATGTCAGAAGGTATGTTCTATGAAAGAGACACTTATAGTCAACCATTCATCTGAGACTTTTAACGCCGAACTGTTAAATTTATTAAATAAAGGTTTGAAATATTGTATACCTAGTGGTAAGATCCCTTTTGAAGAAGTGATTGCTGGCATTGAAACTCCCATAAAAAGTCTTGATGAATCATCGAAACTATTTATTAGGGAGGCCTGCAAGGTTCAAATTGAAAGGAACTTACAACTGCATAAACAAAACAGAAATAATAGGGAATTAAACATTATTAAAATCTCAGATCGAAAGATTGCTTTTATATTAAGGCCGACAAGGGAACACGTTAGTAATTTTGGATAAATCGGACTATTTTTGCCGAGTTCAAGAACTTATTAGTACGGGTCCGTACGTGTGTTTAAACAAAAATCCACTACCAAAATTAGTCAGAGAAACTAAGAACGCGTTGAATAATTGTCCAAAATTGATAACTTCGTCACTCAAGTTTCGGTTAAATGTATCCAATCCGGTCATGCCTAGAATGTATTGTTTACCTAAAATACATAGGCCCGGTAAGTCGATGAGACCTATTGTGTCAGGTATAAACTCACCGACTTATTTACTGTCTAAATGGCTAGTAAATGAATTTACAAATTTACCATTGCATCAAGATAGCTTTGCAGTAAAAAACTCGCTGGAGTTCATTCAAAAAATCAAACATTATAAGTTGCAAGAAGGTGAGATGTTGATTTCGTTTGATGTTAGTTCATTGTTTCCTTCAGTACCGATTCCAGAAACCCTGAAATATTTGGAACGTTTACTTCAGAACAATAATATCGAAAAGGCTATAATAGATGAATACATGCAGTTAACATCTCTTTGTATGTCTCATAACTGTTTTCAAATAGAAGGTAAATTCTATGAACAACGACATGGGACTGCCATGGGAAATTGCTTGTCTCCATTTATTGCCGATTTATTCATGAGTAATTTTGAAATGGATTTCAAAAAGAACGCCAAATATTTCCCTAAAGTATGGTTAAGGTACGTTGACGATATTTTCGCGATTTTTGACACTAAAATGTATGATACCGAAATGTTTCTTAATGAATTAAACTCAAAATTCCCCACGATTAAATTCACTCTTGAGAAGGAAAACAATGGACAATTAGCTTTTCTAGATACATTAGTAATTAAAGCAGGTTGCAATATAGAAATAGATATTTATAGAAAGGAAACCAATGTAAACAGATTCATTACAGCAGATTCTAATCATTGTTTGCAACGAAAATTGTCTTCATTCAATTTTCTAATCCATCGCTTGTTTAACTTCCCACTTACAAGAGATAGATACGAGAAAGAATTACGCCTTATAAGAGGTATCGCTGAATACAATGGTTTCCAGTCAGACGTAGTTGACAATATCTTAAGAAAAATGAAATGTAAGAATGTAATTCTAAATTCCACAACTTTGCTACCTCAAAGTGATATAGATAAGAAATTTGTTGTCCTACCTTTTCATAATATTTCGAGAAACTTAAATAATATTTTTAAAAATGTTGGTTTGCAAGTCGCGTTTAAATCATGTAATTCGTTGAAAAGTCTTTTGAGCAGTACTAAAGATAAAATTTAGGTAGAACAAAAATCTGGAATTTATGAAATTAATTGTAATAAATGCGAGAAAAAATATATATCGGCCAAACTAGACGTTCGATTGCAACTCGCTATAAAGAGCACATTGCTCATTTTCGGTTTAATAGGACAGAGAAGTCTAGTGTAGCTCGACATATTTCGGACACAGGTCATGATATTCCAGCAAGCGGCCTCAAACTTATAAAACAAGTGCGCAATTATAGAGAACTAGATAGTTACGAGAGTATATACATTCAGAAAAATAAAAATAAATTAATGAATTCAGATAACGGGCCAATTCCCCAATCTTGTTTATATAAGTTTGTGGTGTAAACAATACCTTTTAGATACCGTTAGCTTTTCATAGTACATTAGAATTAAATGATAGAATTATAGGATTAAGCATGACTAATTTAACGATGCAGCGATCAGGTACTGTTAATGACGTAGTTAATAGTTTAGGTAAAAATATATAAACCATCCCCGTAAATAGGAAATTATATTGTTGGTTTTCTTAGAATATTAGAATTAAAGGATAGGATTAGAATAGTAAGTATGACGTATTTAACGGTACAACGATCAGGTATTTTTAATGAAGTAGTTAATAGCCTAGGTAAAAGAATAAACCATCCCCGTAAATTGGAAATCAGTGTTGTTCTGTTCGCTACGGTGTGTAGACAGCGCGATTTTTTATCAGTGCTACTGATGATGACAACTTAGTTGTTGAAATACGTATTTAGCCATTTTTGTGCTTTAGTGTGGTAAGGTGTTTTAATGTTTTTGTGTTGATTCGGTAACCTCAAAATATTGATCCTTATGTAGCGCCATCTACTAGTGTCCAAAAGAAACAATTTCTGAATTTTTATTGAAATAAACTTTAAACATTAAGTTTACAATAATTAGTATCAATAATTTTAAATTAATTAATTAAACAGAAAAAAATGAAATTATTTAAGTGTATTTCTGAAAATAAAGTTGTTGGGTTGTGTCAAGAATAACAATTTTACATACATTTCTAATTGTTTCTATCAATTCAAAAGGAAACGCTAATTAGTGTTCAATTACGTTGTTAAGTGTTTGTTTGGATTTTTTATGTGACTTGTTGATTTTAATAAATGTTGCGGTACTAACGTAATCGACGCTTTTAACTGTATTGGAAGATTTTGAAGCTTTACTGTTCCACATCGCAATACTTGCCCCTTAAAATATTCAGCTAGTCTGGCTTCGGTAGTATAATTTGCACGTCCTTTAAGCCTAAAATGTGGAAATATTTCTTCAACAGAATCGCAATTAAATGATCTTTTTAAGACAAAATAACTTTGTTGTACAGTATACTCAAATATTATGATAAACTGATATACATGCATATATACTTATTAAAAGAAATAGCGAATTACATAATCAAAATTGACAATGTTGAAGTAGTCATAATAAACCACTTGTATCCTTTTTAAAACTGTATTAAAGGAGCCCTCAAATACCTAAGAGGTCCTCCCTACATTGGACATTTACACAATGGTGTTGCCAAATTGTTCTTGTTTGAATAAGCGCCAAAAATATGATTTAGACATATTATCTATTTGCATATAAATTGAAAACAAATTTTCTTTCATTTATGCAGGAAAAGTTGGTATCACTGTCCACGGTAAATGGGCAGAACCAGAATCTGAAGACTCCGAGGAAGACTTAGAAACTGCCGAGGCTCATATTCAATTTGAAGTAATAATGAGTTATTATACTTACGTACAGCTCACAGAGTGAGACATGGCCCGTGAGATGGCGCTCCCATAAGGTGCACAGTCGATTCTTATAATATTACGATAATCACGAGCAATCTTGGAAAGATTGTCAAGCGTTACACATCTAAGTGCAGTATTTTTCCTATATACCTATCTCTTCGCATTATATTACAATTTCGCACCTGCATTTACTCCTTCGTCCGGTTAATATATGCGATGATGAACAAATGCTAGTAATTCTTTTTTTTTGAATACTTTTTCTGTCTGACACCGACCCATACCTCGCGCAGGGACGATTTCTCCCAGCGGCCACGTCTCTTTCTGTGTACTGTATATAGAATTTACCAATCATTAATAATTATTATTTAGTTCGGCTGGTTCTTCCATCCAATTTACCTTGGCGACTATCCTGACGTCATGAAGAGCCAAATTGAAGAAAAAAGTCTAAGCCAAGGATTCGCTAGATCTCGACTGCCCGAATTTACGACTGAGGAAGTCGATCGTATAAAAGGCACCACCGACTTCTTGGGTTTGAATCATTACACAACCGAGTACTGTACTGCTAGCACTGAGTCGGTAGTTTATGAAGAACCTTCGCAAGAGGGGGATAGGGGCGGTTATTGTCATTCTGCTGACGGCGTACCCGGATCAGCTTCCGACTGGTTGAAGGTCGTACCTTTCGGTTTCAGAAAATTATTGAATTGGATCAAGAAGGAATACAATAATCCCGAAGTATGGGTGACGGAAAATGGATTTTCCGATGACGACTCAGTCGGTATCAACGACTGTGGTAGAATCAGTTATTTTCATGTAAGTGAAAATCGTTATTTGTGTAACAAGGAAGTAAAGATACATTTTTCATCACTATGAGTGATCAAAAATTACATTACCGCCCTTCACTATGTAAAGAGAACATAGCTGAGATACTATCAAAGACATAAACTTGGTTATAACTGCACAAGGAAATCAAACACATTATATCCCCCTACTGAATAATGATAGATAGATACAAAATTTCATTACACAGAGAAAGAAAAACAATAACAACCGTTGTGATTGGTGTATATTGTGTTGCATATTCAACACAATTATTACTAATACACTTATCACGGTTGCTTACATCTAATCTGACAATTGACAAAACATCAGTGACTGTCAAAAAATTAGAGATTTGTGAATAATTTTGTAATTATTTAATATCAGCACTTTTGTAATTTTTTTTAAGTAAAAATGACGAAGTGGGCGAAAAAATGTTGTACGCTACACGGGAGCAAAGTAATATTTGCAGGCGAGACATGGATATTGCGTAAACATGTCGAGACTGTAACATAGCTTTGCTCCAGTGTTGCGTACAACATTTTTTCGCACTCTCTTGATACGTAAATAACTATTACTGCCTAATTGCACATAAAATTTTATCTTAAATCGTTCGTTATGTGGCAAAACAATTCTTTTATTTTACTTTGAATGTTAATGGTATAATTATTACCAGTTTCCTCTGTCAGCTGTCATCTAGTGGCAACTTATGCAAGCCAACGTACACCAAAATCGTAAAATAATGATTTACTTTACTGCCGATTTCGAGTTCTTTACTGTCAATATGAAAGTTCTTTACTGCTGATTTTATATCAAAGTCTTTTTTTCCGATTGACAGCAGAATACTAATTTGCTGACAAAATATCACCTTTCTTGCATAAAGAGTAAAGTAAGAATTTTGTTGTCTGTGTAGTAAATGATTGGTACCCATTGCAACTAAATAGTTAACGTTATTAGTACAATTGCTACAATTATGAATAAGTATTCTTATTTTTTCCTTTTCGACCTTTTTTTTACCACATTACTAGTTTAGTTTGCTTCAGAACTACTACATACATTTGTAAAAATGTATTCGTAAATACTAATTTTCCTTGCCATTGAGTCCTCAATATACCCTTCAGCTGCACCCGTTATGTTGTGGTGTAAAAATTTTCCGGACTGTTTTTGTTATATTTGTGGATTATATGATACAAAATCGCAAAAGAGGCCTTTAAGCGAATTAATTCAAAGATGTTATGATCAATATTTTTTCTACAAAAGAATATACAAAGATATCAGGCTCATTTGCTAAAAAACTATAAAAATTTAGGCTTCTGAATGTCGCTGACAGTTCATATTTTGCATTCACATTTTGATCCCTTTCCTGCTAATTTAGGGAAGACGAATGATAAACAGGGGAAAAGTTTCCATAAAGAGATAGCAGAAATGGAGAAATGATATCAAGGTAGGTTGGATGCCATCACGGGGGAGATTTTTGCCGACTTCCCATTAGAGAAGGCAATAGGCAACATACAAGGAAGAAATAACTCTATGCAAAACTTTCAGATCGACAGCAAGTTGGCAAAGTTGGGTGACACAATGTAGGGAAACTTCTATCTTTAAATTAAGATATTTAATTTAAAGTTAAACTTTAGAAATAAAATTTTTTTTTTTCCAGCTCAAATCAAATTATCTCAGGGCGATTCGAGTTAAGTAAAAGTGGTTCCTGTACATTAAAAAAAACTGCCATTTAAAATTTTTAATAATTCTTATATTAAAATCAATGAATCCCGCATCTATAATTTTACAAACAACACAAGAAATAACATATATTTAAAAAGCACTTCTAATACATTTGAATTAGATTTTTTTTTAATAATTCTTAAACTAACACAAACATTTCTGTAGGTTCTTAGTTCGATTCAATCCTAAGCTATAAACGCCAGAATTTATTACATACAATGCACATTCTATATTACACGTGTTTATATCGATACTTGTGAACATATCAAGTTACTTTACACATATATTTATTAGACGATATTTATTTAATTACTTTCTGTTTGAATTTTTTATTTTTACAGTCTCTCCTCCTTTATTACATAAACATTACAGTCATTAAACAATAATCATTGAAATAATACCTTATCTAAATTCTTCTTATTCATCTTCTTTTTTGTACTGTTTCCAGCAGGAACTTCGGGCTGCTTATTATCGACGAAATCTTCTTTATTTCTACGATGTTTTCAACGGCATCATCTGCTTGTTCTGCCACTCGAAATACAATCTTTATTTGAACAATATAACCCGTTGCACAATTACTTGTTACGTACAACTTTGACCACTACTTTACTACGTTTTCTCATTAGTAAATTATTTATTGAAGTTATATTAACAATGACTCTTATGCGTAGTCTAATGTTAGGAGTTAGCCTTTTGATACGATATTTAACGTATATTGCTGTCGACTCCCCGTCTTCTCACGCGTATTTCCCTTTTATATCAGAATGTCTGGGGTTCCCATTCACATTTACACGCACATACACGTTCATTTAGCCGCGGGATTGTATATTGCTACTGGAGTGTTTATCACGTTACAATAACACATTCATTGATTTTAAAAATTATTTCCCTTCAAAATATTAATAAAAAATACACTTAATTAAATCCTTAAAAAAATAATAAAAACTATAAAATTAATAAAGGGGGATGGGCTGTACCATTACAACACTATGTAGATGATTGAACACAGTCATCTGTACAATTAGACAAATGAAGACTGTTGTTTCTATCCAAGATGCGTAGTAAGACTATTTTTCAAACGTCCACTATCCTGCCTCGTACGGCATAATCGTATGGGGAAGTAGCTTAAGTACCCAAGGTATTTTACTACTGCAAAAGAGAGCCGTTAAAGTGTTGTGTAGCCTGCATTATAGAGACAGCTGTAGAATCTACTTTAAACATGAGCGCATAGTTACCATCATAAGTGTATACATTTTAGTGTGTTTGGGCATGTAAACTAGCATATTTTTGAAAAAAATAATGTATCATGATACGATACAAAACTCAAAGGTGTTTTCCAAACCGTTGTCTTACAATCACACAACAGGGTATCTACTATTGGGGACAGAAGCTTTGCAATAATCTTCCAAACGAAATTAAAACCTTAAGTATCACTGGATTTTCCAGAAAGGTCAAGTAGTTGCAGCTTTTACATTCCTTCTATACCGTTAATACGTATCTCGAACATGTTTTTTATTTAATTTTGATTCTGATTTTGTTATTAATAACTTGATTAGGTTTTATTTTATTAGGCGTAGAATTGATTTTTGGATTTTATCTTATTAATGTATGTCTTTATTTTTCCTGCTTATATGATGTATAATATTATGACAGACAAAATTTTAAATCTGAACACAGACACTCACCGGAAGCAATGTCCCGTATATTCACAATTTTCCTTTTTAAATAAACATTTTTTAACTTTCTTTTAGGGGTACCTAGAGAATCTCCTAAAAGCAATAGTCGAAGATGACTGTAACGTGGTCGCCTATACAGCTTGGAGCTTCTTGGACAATTTCGAGTGGATTCAGGGTTATTCGTAAGACTCGTTATTAAACATTTTAGATGAGATCTTTTAAACAATGTTTTTTATGCTATAGGCAACGCTTCGGTTTAAATTATGTCGATTTTACGTCAGACGAAAGGCCGAGGACGCCGAAGAAGTCTTCAAAAGTATTTACCAACATAATCGAAACGAGATACATCAATACAGAATACGAACCAGCAGGTTTTGAAGTTTGCGAAGAGGACTAATAGAAATAATTTCTGAAATAAATTATTGCTAATTTTAATGGATATTAATTCATGTAAATAAATGATGTATGTATATTATACGTTTAATAAATTTATAAAAATATTAAATAAAGAAAATTAATGTTGGAAAAATCGTTTGTACATTACCTTGATGACTTGGCACTTTTCAATTTGAATGGGATTTTCCATTCTATTTCTCTTAATTATCACTTGGATAACATATAGAGCAATTCGCAGGCTATAAAAAAGGAGTTCGAAGCAATTTTAAATTCTAGGGCGTAAGCGTAATTTGTAAAATTGCTAATGTCAGTATAATACATTTTTAAAACCTCTATTTCTTCTAAAACATGATAATCGACGTTGCTTAATGCTGTATTATAGAAGTTCTTTGCTTTAACACTTACCTTAAAATATTGGTACATTAAGTGTCATAATAAACTACTTCAGGCATGTATGCCCCATCCAAATTGCGTTCAATAGAGAGTTGGTAAGACACATAGTAAGATTACCAAGCAGGGGAAGCATACTCTAAACTGCCTGCTTACTCAGAGTATGTAAGTTTTCTAGAGTTCGAGAAGAAAAGTTTTTCACTATGAAGTGACAAATTGTACTCATTAACGAAACGCATTCCCAAAAATTTCCAAATTTTAAGTAGATTTATTACCAAAGTTATAAAAGGTAGGAGTTTTTGTTTCTTCGCTTCAATAGAATGAATACACATTTGGTAACATTAATCCTTATCCAAATTATCCGGAATTTGCTGAAGATATACTGCATCATATATTCAGGATGCATAAGCATAAATTCATTCACTCAAGTAAGTCGCTGATACGGATTACGCAAAAAAAAGGTACAAATTTGATCCTTGATATTTGCACATGTACAACTACATTCAAATGTTGTATTTTTTCTATATATTTGGCAAACATTTTATTAAATTATAAAGTATGAAATATAAAATATAAAATATAAAATATAAAATATAAAATATAAAATATAAAATATAAAATATAAAATATAAAATATAAAATATAAAATATAAAATATAAAATATAAAATATAAAATATAAAATATAAAATATAAAATATAAAATATAAAATATAAAATATAAAATATAAAATATAAAATATAAAATATAAAATATAAAATATAAAATATAAAATATAAAATATAAAATATAAAATATAAAATATAAAATATAAAATATAAAATATAAAATATAAAATATAAAATATAAAATATAAAATATAAAATATAAAATATAAAATATAAAATATAAAATATAAAATATAAAATATAAAATATAAAATATAAAATATAAAATATAAAATATAAAATATAAAATATAAAATATAAAATATAAAATATAAAATATAAAATATAAAATATAAAATATAAAATATAAAATATAAAATATAAAATATAAAATATAAAATATAAAATATAAAATATAAAATATAAAATATAAAATATAAAATATAAAATATAAAATATAAAATATAAAATATAAAATATAAAATATAAAATATAAAATATAAAATATAAAATATAAAATATAAAATATAAAATATAAAATATAAAATATAAAATATAAAATATAAAATATAAAATATAAAATATAAAATATAAAATATAAAATATAAAATATAAAATATAAAATATAAAATATAAAATATAAAATATAAAATATAAAATATAAAATATAAAATATAAAATATAAAATATAAAATATAAAATATAAAATATAAAATATAAAATATAAAATATAAAATATAAAATATAAAATATAAAATATAAAATATAAAATATAAAATATAAAATATAAAATATAAAATATAAAATATAAAATATAAAATATAAAATATAAAATATAAAATATAAAATATAAAATATAAAATATAAAATATAAAATATAAAATATAAAATATAAAATATAAAATATAAAATATAAAATATAAAATATAAAATATAAAATATAAAATATAAAATATAAAATATAAAATATAAAATATAAAATATAAAATATAAAATATAAAATATAAAATATAAAATATAAAATATAAAATATAAAATATAAAATATAAAATATAAAATATAAAATATAAAATATAAAATATAAAATATAAAATATAAAATATAAAATATAAAATATAAAATATAAAATATAAAATATAAAATATAAAATATAAAATATAAAATATAAAATATAAAATATAAAATATAAAATATAAAATATAAAATATAAAATATAAAATATAAAATATAAAATATAAAATATAAAATATAAAATATAAAATATAAAATATAAAATATAAAATATAAAATATAAAATATAAAATATAAAAAGTATAAAATATAACATGTAAAATATATAAATCTATAGTATTTATTCACTAAAATCTCTGATATTTTAGCGAATTTAATGTTCTACATGTGTAGAAGAATATTTTTGGAACAAAATAAAATTTACAAGAGTCGGGATCATAGCAGTATACCCATGTTTCATCACCTGTGATGATGTTGTACACCAAATGAGACCACCCACGGTTAAAACTATCTAGTGTAGATCTGCACCATCTCACACGATCGTCTTTTGAATTAAAGTCAAGTTGTGGGCAATCCATTGAGAACAAAGCTTACGTACTGTCAAATGTTTCTGTAAATAATGGTACTTACTTTCACACCAATCTTTAGAGTTGCTCGAATGCTTCTGACAGTAGTATGCCGGTCTTCTATAATCATGTTCCTAATAAGAGCAATACTTTTTTTTCTAAAACTGCAGTTTTTGGCTTAGGAGCTTGAAAACTGTCATTTAAGGAAAGTCAACCACGTTGAATAAAATTCAATGTAGCAGCACGGCTTGTTTCCGCTCGATAATGTACCCTTGTTTAGTTCCATAATTTATTGGCGAAAGGAGTACTTTAAATTAATGTAATTTACAAACAATAAGGTATATTTGATAACTGTCACTATAAATAAACTTGTAAAAAACTGATTGAAATTGTCATACAAAATTTGTCGCAAAATATCATCGCCTACTAGATAGGCTCAACGGAAAGAGAACAGTCCTTGTATAGTCTTATTCTGCTAGATTGGGATACACCTATACCCCAACTATCAAATATCTCCAAGATGCAAGGGCACTGTTTGTCACAATATCACACACACACATGAACTGACAATTTGGAAGAAATCTGAGGTACAACTCTACCCGAAATAGCATTTCAGGATTAAATACAGAATTTGAACTTCTACAGGCTGTCCCAGAAATAAAAAGACGGAGTAGCAGGTATGTAAAGTCCGAACAGAAACAGGCCTAAATATACCGCAATAACGAAGAAATTAAAAATTTAATTTTCTATGTTGTGTTTTAGATAAAAAAATTACATTACGAACCTGACACAGAATGTATGTTTATAAATACACGTGAGAATGCTCATTTGTAAATAGAAACGAACACGCATTCATAGAAAAATACGCTTTTAATTGTATAAAACGGGAAAAAACGTTAAATCGTACTCATTCATAATAAAACATATTTTTTCCCGATGCGGGGCGACCCACTTTATTGCAGACAATAAAATATAGCTTTTATTTTTAAAATAGGAAGGTTGTTGCTCTTTAATCGGTTGATAGTCGGAAACAGCTGATTATTATTATTTTAAAATATTCAATAAATCCTAGTTTTTCTAGCCTTTATTACAGTAAATATTAGATATTTATTATGGAGTATCTATTGCTCCTCTTTTTTTTTAACACAAGTAATATGGTGGTCCTGAAAAGGACCAATTGTGAAAGTGAAGCAGGTGGATATTTAGTCCAGGGTCGGCGTAAGGCCAATTGAATTCTTTATTATTCTTTTTCTGCCGTCTGCCCACGAATAAACACTTGATATTTTGAGGGTACGTTTTTACACAATCTAGCTTCCGATTTCTGCTACTCCGTTTTTTATTTCTGGGATACCCTGTATATTATTTTATCTAGATAATTCTGATTAATGTAAAATGTAACTCTACAGGTGGTAATCTTTATAGCATTAATAAAATACATATTTGTACTTTATTATTAATAAATTATATTTTTGCTTATGGTCGTAATGTTGTAGTTGGAGTAAAATTATAGTTATTGAAATAACATATATTTAATGGTTTTGTCAATAATAAATTGCTGGCCACGCTCTAATAAAAAAAACGAATTGCATGTTTATTAACCTGAGAATGAATCATATACATAAATTATATTTAAAAAGGATTAATTATCAGTAATTATATATAAATTAAATGCCAAGTAATATTTTATAATTAATAATTGACGAAGGAGATACCTTTTGAACTCCATTATAACTAATAAAAAACACACAATATTTAAGTTTCAAAAATTATATTGTACACACAACACATGTTTCACCACACTGTGGCTTCATCAGGTGGATGAAAGATATAATTTTTTGTATTGTATTTTTAATCCACCTGATGAAGCCACAGGGTAGTGAAACATATGCTGTGTGTACAATATAATTTTTGAAGCTTAACAATTGTGTATTTTTTATAATTTGGAAGGAAGTAAAGAAATACTAGCTTAATTTTTTTTTAAGTTTCTTCTGTTTTTTTGGGCATCATTTAATGCAATCTTAATATATTCGCGAATTTTCAATGTTATTAATATCTTTTATTGCCAATAAAACCAAATTTTATTAACATTGAATCGATGAGATCGAATGCGATTTTATACAAAATATATACCAGGATAAGCTATAGCATCATAAATTGTTTATAAAATCATTATAGCAGCAATAAAGAAGAGATTATGATTAGAGATATTCAAATGATTGTAATACTCGTAATAGCAAAAGGTTATATATATATATATATATATATGGGGCTTCCAATGTAATCCTTCCTAAAATTAAAAATAATGGAAGCTGTACCTGTTTTCCTGTTGTTTTCTTTTCTGTAGGTATTTAATTAAAGAAAAAAGTGTTGTTTTATAACTAAAAATGATCATCCTTTAAGAAATCTTATTTATAGATGTATGTGTGATACTCAAGAATACGAATTTCCCGAACATTTTCGATTTGGCGTCGCTTCATCAGCCTACCAGGTAGAAGGCGCCTGGGATACAAATGGTGAGTGATTATTTTGAATTGGTATACATTTCTTTAAATATCACAAGTATGTAAGAGCCTTTTGTATATAAAATGCAATAAAAAGTCTACTATGTATACAATCTGATTTATCATAAAATACAAAATGATTTAACTACAACATACAACTCCGTCCTGTACGTTTTGATGAGAAAATTTTCATCTTCAGTTTTTCTTCCACCAGATTGAAATGTTGTCAAAGCTATTTTTCCAGTTTCTCAAATGAGATAGTAATTTGTAACTGTTGAGATTTTAAGAATCCAAATAAAAAAATTAGTCATCAAACAGAGCTTTTATAATGTTAGTATACAGAGTGGTCCTTTAATGCGGATTCAAATCATTACGCATAAACTATTTGAAGAGCGGTAACTAAACAGTGAAACGACATTATATACTGAAAGGTATAGGTGTTTCGTCTATGCCAAGTACACGGAGTCTTTTTTGAATAATGTCATGAATATTTTCTGTATCACCTCAACTATATAACTCTTTCGGGATAATGTTGATTATATTTCTGGTTTTTATTACTGGTTCTTAATATACTTTGAGTTTCGTGTATTGTTTGACAGATGTTACGCTTGTGACACCCCCTATTACTATGAATATGAGAAACTATTTTAAACAAAATAAGACACAGCATTATGATTATAGCCTGTATTATTATATAAGAATTAAAATTGCAATAATTTACACAGAAAGTATGTGCCAAAATTCGAGTTCAATTTACTTAATTTCTTAATATGTATATTACTATTTGATTATTGCACTTTTTTTTAAAATTAATTTTAAAATTACGTAAAAGTTGTTCTGTTAAAAATGATGGTAAAATTTGTAACAGAACTAAATAAATAAAATGTGTGTTTAACAAAAAAACAGGTAAATTGCAATATACGAGAAATGTATTTAAAGTAATCTGTCATCATGGTGTCGGGGCAACATGATTCATTAGTAATTTATAATTAAAATAACAATTGGAAAACAAGCTGTCAAATAAACAGTTACATTGATTAACATAAAAAAATGCAAATGCAAATTGTCTGAAAGTGAAAATGTGAATAATTAAGCACGGAACAGCAGTTTCATTAAAAGGCCTAGATTTATCATAGACAGCATTTAATACTACTACACAAATAATATCGACGCTAATTGTGTAATTAAAAGAGTCGGTAATTTGTAAATTCAAATAATATGCATAATGTTACCTTAGGAATGTCAAATCCATAGATGTCCATAGCGTGGTTAGTAATGCACTCAATATTGTGTAAATGCCAATTCTTAACCAGGCAATTAGTAAATATATTAATTTTTTTGCCGAAATATACAAAAAATGTGTTAAAAGTAGTCTTCTAGCGGCAACGTGATTCATTACTAATTAATAACAACATGTCAGAGAGAAAATGCAAAGGGATAAATCCCTTACCAAAAAAATTAAAAAATCTATATACGCGCGTATTTCGCCAAATAAATTGCCATCTCCAGTGGATTTGGTACGGGATATATCCAATTGTATTTTTCTGGCATCTTCTTAATAAACTCCTCTTTACGCACAATTAACGAAGTATTCATTTTTAGGGCAAAAAACTAAAAAAAAAAAAAATGCGTGCGTTAAAAAGTATTTAGTCTATTTACGGTAACACAATGAAATCTTTTGTGTGTCGTTTAGAATTTAAAATAAAAATGATTTACGAATAATTTAATATTTTGATCCTGTTATTAGATAAAGGCGAAAGCATTTGGGATCATCTAACTCACAACTATCCGGATCGCATAGTCGATGGAACCAAAGGAGACATTTCCTGCAATTCTTACAATAAGATCGACGAAGACATCGAGCTATTGAAAAATCTAGGCGTCAATTTCTACCGCTTCAGTATCTCATGGTCTAGAGTACTTCCCAGTGGACACTCGTACAGCATCAACGACGACGGCATCCGCTATTACAACGAATTAATCGACAAACTGCTGGAGAATGGAATCGAACCTATGGTCACGATTTATCATTGGGATTTACCACAGGATATGCACGAACTTGGCGGTTGGCCTAACCCACTCATGGCAGATTATTTCTTAGATTATGCTGATGTACTTTTTGAGAAATTTGGTGATCGCGTGACACACTGGATTACCTTCAATGAACCTTATACGTTCTGTCATCATGGATACGCTAGTGGTTTATTTGCTCCTGTAGTGACACAAGACAGAATTGGTGATTATCTGTGCTCTTATACAGTTCTTCTGGCACATGCGAAGGCTTATCATCTGTATAACGACAAATATAGGGCAGATCAACAAGGTATGTTTACAGACTGTCCACCGTACAAGGTGACATCAACATAAACCAAAATCCAAAAAATTGTGGTTCTACATAGGTACTTCAAAAATTTTGCGTGAAATTTAT
Organism: Amphimallon solstitiale; assembly: GCA_963170755.1. Taxonomy (NCBI): domain Eukaryota; kingdom Metazoa; phylum Arthropoda; class Insecta; order Coleoptera; family Scarabaeidae; genus Amphimallon; species Amphimallon solstitiale. The sequence continues at coordinate 22,072,448 of OY720676.1, read as the reverse complement.
TAATTCAGCATGTGTAAACGACGCAATAAAAATAGTTTTCTGTTATAACAGCAGTTGCTTGTTGAGTACGTTCAAGTTTACTTTTTTAGATTTAAAGGACATGTAAGCGATTTTTAAAGGGACCGTAAATATACAATAAATTGTTTGTTTTAATACTTTCAAATTTATTTACTTAATTGATGTTTTCTTCGCATTTAAAACATATTTTAGCTCTAAAAAAAAATTTTAATTTAATTTTGAATACTAAATCTAATTAATACGCAGGGAATTTAAATGAAATAAGTTTCGACATTTTGATCTACGTAGAATCTTTTAAATTTCAAGCATCACTCTGTAAGTTGTTTGCTTCATTATTATTTATTGTAGTTCTGATGTCTGCATTTGCTGTAATCAAACGCAATTTCATACTGGTGTTTACAGCTAAGTTTGCGTATCCTCTCAAGATCAGTAACATCCAAATTATTTCTGATTTAAATACTGTGACTTACATATATACATTTATACATAAAATGTATATGCAAATATGCATGTGTTTGGGATACACACATACATTATGTGCCATTGCCGACAATCGAACGCACAGACAGCGGTGTTTCGGCCTTTGAGGCCTCATCAGTGCACGTGGAGACTGTCGACAATGGGTTTAAAACTTAAACGCTACTTATGTCAGTTTTGCGTGGTAGATGCAGTGAGAGTATCACAGCGACATCTAACACCCAAAAGATGACACAGAAAAAGCGATGGCTTCTGACGGCATGTTCTGCTATACAGAGGCCTGTATGTTAATAGTGTATCGCGTGTAATAGAGCCTTATGTGGCGTCACCAATCAATCACGTATAAATGTATATATGTAAGTCACAGTATTTATTTACTGCTTGATGTTAGTTTTAACATCCATGTGTTTACACATTTCATTTTCGTATTTCTGATTTGTTCATTTCTGAAAAGTGACAAATCAGGAAGCTGTTTCCAAATATCTTAACATTCTGTTTCTCGATGACGTGCACTAGAATAGATCTGCAGAGGTTGGAGTCGGCCACAAGAGCTGTTTATAACTTAGTTTGATTCGAATATCCATAAAGGAGAAAGCAACCTGGAATCAATTATCAAGCCCAGTTATTTAATTATCTCAATCCAAGAGGATAATAACTAATTTATAATCAATAACCTTCATCTATTTCCATCTTCTTTATTCTGTCAACCAAGAATCATATCCTAAAGATTTATTTGGCTTTTTCTACCACGAATTAATCTTAATTTATCCAGAGGTATACTATACTACCAATGTCCAAAATTAAAATATTTTGCTTCAACTAGGTTCATATCCTCTTCTGGGTTATGCGAAGAAGAGCAAATAATATTAATAATCATCCAGAGAAAATAACATAAAATTAACGTTTTCACAATTTCAAAGTACATTTTATATTAATTTTTAATGTTTTCCAGTTGAATCTTGTCATGTATACCCTGTACCAGTTTTAATTTGTCTTTTTTTATTGAAGGAAATATCGGCATCACTCTCGACAGTCATTGGTTTGAACCTGAATCAGCAGACTCGCCGGATGATGTACAGGCAGCCGAAACTACTATACAAATGATGGTGAATGTTTAAAATTTATGTCTGAAATAAATGAAATGAATAGATGGGGGGTTAGAACAAAGCAAGGTATAAAGAAAATTCATTGATTTTTTTTAGACAACCACAGGAAACAAAACTTTTTTTGGCAAAGCAAAAATAATATCACATCATTTTAATACAAATATCATAAAGGCACTACCGTTTTTTGCACTGAACAATTTTTATTTTCTAGGAAAATAAGGTAATAGGAACAGAACGTAGTTGTCTTAATGTGATAAAAATATATATGCCTTATAAGAGGAATATTGTAATAAACGTTATAAACCAATGAATTAATTATCTTATTGCCGCAATATTTTGAAGACCAAGTTTAATATACATTCTCATAAGACCCCAATATTTTCAAATCCTCAATGAATAAAAATAACCTAAAGAAGCTAATTTATCTTGAGAAGTCCACCGATATAAAAAAACACACCACACGACTTTCTTATTAAGAAAAAAATTATTCAAAATCCTATTTTAAGTACTTCTATTCTCTTAATAAATCTTTATAGAATGCATACTTTGCAAGGTATTCGAAAAAAAGTGCTGTTGCCTAAGAGTAAAAGTGTTACTTCCGGTCCGAATTTTGAAATGTCATGTACCTATACAAAAAATATTGCAAATGTAGCACTAAATACTTTTGTACTCTTGATAAATATACATATATAGAATGCATAACTTACGACATATTTGCAAAAAATCGCTATTCGATATGAGTAAAAGTGGTACTTCCGGTCTGAATTTTAAATTTTTTTTTATAATAAAAGATATTGAAAATTATGTTTTAAATACTTTTATACCCGTAGCGTACCTGTCTAAAATGCATGATTTGCGAAATATTCGCAAAAAGCTTATTTTCGATAGGAGTAAAAGACCTAGTTCCGGTAGGAATTTCGAAGAAGTTTTTAAATAAAATTGTTCTCAATTTTAATTTTAAGTACATATGAATTCCTTATAAATTTGTTTAAACTTAGTAGTTGACGAAATATTTGCGAAATTCATTTTTTCCACTGAAGTAAATTACTACTTCCGGTCTACCGATTTTACTGTAAAACTAATCAGATCTCATGAGGGAGATTATACGTGTAAATACAAAATTTGGAATTGATAGCTATAGCGGTTTTACCGCTATCGTGGTCACAGACAGACAGACAGATTTTTAAAAACCACTTTTTCGGTATCAGGGGACTTCAAAACGTGGACATCTGCAAAAATCTCGAGGTCGAAAATTTTCATCATCACAATACTTCCTTATACTACATATAAGAAGGTAAAAAAGGCGATGTTGAAGTCATTATGAAGTTAGATTACACTATAGTAATATTCTTTGATTTCTAGCAAATACTACCCATCAAAAGTCTACTATTTAAAGCAGATGTAGACTTACATATTGCTGTGACTCTTACAAATTGATATTCATGTAAATTAAATTTAAATTATTCAATTAATGTGTAAGTGAGAATCAAGCACGCATCCTAGTGCTAGATCTTATGCTAGACTAGGATACAATGAATTTTCTGCTGAATAGTAGGTTAAGCAAAATTTTTACATACAACTAGCTCAGTTTAAAATAAATAATTCTCTCAGGGGCAGAAAATATGAATAGATTCTCCAATCGATTTTGAATGCTCTTTAATTATCTCCAGGTCAGGTAAAGAAAATAAAATGCAAAATAAATCTTATCATCTAATTTATTAAAATAAATATTAGCGAATTCAAAATCTTAATTTATACAGATATATATATATATTTACAAACAAAGAATCAATATTTCAAACATCATCCAAATCTATACATCATAATCAACAAAAAAAAAACATTATGAGAAGTAAAGTAAATGAAAGCATAACGTCGTGAAAAACTTATGTTTAAAAAAAAATGTGAACGTGATTATTGTGATTTATATTTGCCATAGATACATGTAAACAATCAACATCTTCAAATAAAAAAAAATAAAATTTTATTTACACATGATGAATTGTACTGGAATATAAATAACCAAAGATTTACGCGATTTACCATTTGCGAATAAAATATAAACATTAAGGATATGGCTTTGCCCTAATTAGTCCTGTCCGGCGCCTTTTCTCGCTCCCAACACAGTACCATCAGATAGCAAATTCACACAGATGGGTATCCCAATGTTCCACCCTACGAGTATGTCTTTTAACTCGTCGGACACAACCCGAACATACACGAATAATTACAAATCTCAATGTAAAACACGTTGCATGTTATTACAGAAAATATTACAAGTGTTGAATCTTGTTAAAAATTTTATAAGTGTCGAAAAATCTCAAAAATATTCTAAGTGCGGATTTAAGAATAATCTTTTTAAAAGAGGAGGGAGTGGTTTATCACCTACTTTCAAAGCTTCTAAGTCAGCGGTTTGCACCAGCTGTCCGTCCAAATTTTGTCCGGCAGCCCTTTTATGCCTAAATTTCTTTATAAAAACGTACGGTAATTCTCGGCATGTACGATTCCACTTCCAAAACTGCATATCGATGGTGCTGCTCTTATCGGTCACTCGACGTACTTTACATTGCTGCAGTGCTGCACCACTCAGGAAAGCAGCGTATTAACGATCTTTAAAAAGGTAAACAAATAGGTAAATATAAGCTTGTTTACATATTCATGACTCATCTATGCATCTAGCGCAGGATATTGTTTTCGCCGGCCATACGGTCACAGTATTCTTCGTGCGGGAAACACTTTCTCGTTATTGAAAACGTAACATTTAATGCGTATTTTAATATTATGACTTTTATAAAATTTATACTAACATTCTTTTATTATTTTACTTAAATAAAAATAAAATTTTGGCAAATTATTGATATAGTGAATATTTACATACACATCATGATAAAAATAAATGAAATAAAAATTAATTTAAATAAAATCTTGAAGTGATCTTGATTATACTTATTTATAATTTACAACCCAACTCAAGATCACTGCATAAATATCCCTATGGGAATATCTGCGATTTATAAGCGAGAATCGCTAATGCTAATGGTATAAATCCAAGATTTCCCATAAATACCAATTAACATAATCATACATTATTTACAACATTATTAATATAAAGCATAGAGACATGAAAGTTCCCTATAATATGCTTATTCTATATTTATATACAAATCAGAGGTAAGTTCAATCCATTCTTACATACTACGTGGTTTTCACGGGTTCACATCCTCAAGTGCTTTGTAACCTCTTGTTTCCATCTTTTTCCCTGCCATATTACTCAGGGTCGAGTTCAAAACTATATGCAAAACTCTTGGAGTTTATTTTAAACTTTACTCCTTTCATAACAATAAAGTTTAAACAAATAACATTTAAAACACCTAAATTAATTAAACTATCTATTACTATATATACAAAAGTGTATTCAAATTCTTTAAATTTAACACCTTTCATTGGTATTACAAATATTGTAATTGGATTATTGAGTTCCCTTAAAATGAAATGGCTATTGTAATCCACTATTTTGGGAAAACTTCGTAACATTTTTAAATTTCTGGGCTGTGGGTACTTTTCAACTGCATCCAAAGCCTCTATTCTCTCATGGGTCCATTTAAATTTCACACCCATTCCTAAATTCATTCTATCATTCACATGATGTGACACATTTTCATCATGTGGGTTTAATATGTGTTGTATGGGCTTTACATACCCATAATGTAAAATATTTTGTTCCTTATGAACAATTTTATTTAAATTCACTAATAAATTTACCACTATTGGATATAATTTCATGAAACATTTATATAGCTGTACCAACCAAAGATAATTAACGTTTACAAACCACTTTGTATTATTACTCATTAACAATAATGTTTCTATTAACTTGGGGAGTTGTAGCTGTTGTTTTATTGATTGAAATAAGCATAAACTTAATTTACTACTCTTAATGTTTTCTAAATAATCTAAATATTCCTTAATTATTATTGTGATGGGGTTCATTAAGTTATCTACTAAATTTTCAATAATTTCATCTTTTAACAAACTTTTAATTTTAAACTTGACACTTAATTTCTGCTTATGGGAAAATGGATGAGTCGTTTCTGTTTTAATACAACTAATATAGCCTACTGTTAAATCTATATTATTATTAAATAATTTAATATCTTTTGTCAAAGGATCTCTCACATTATCATTATTATTCTGTTTGTTGCAAATCAAATTTTTGTCACCCATAATAAAATTTCGGCGTGCACATTTATTTTCTATGTCACCCATATTAATCGTGGCGTCTTTCTTCTGAAGACCCTCCACATGGTGTGTACATCTATATTTTGTGTCACCCGTAACAAACATGGACTCTTCCCTTTGAAGATCATCCACATGGCGTGAACATTTATCCTTGTCAATCAAACTATCATTATTTATTTTTAAAGTGAGGTCCCTATCAAAATTATCAATGATTGAATTATTAACTAATATTTTATCATCTTGAGCACCTTTATCCCAAGACATGTTTACTTTACTATTGTGAAGGGTTCTATTTTCCCTTTCCAATTTCGATGTATATAGACTCAAAAAATCCATCCCAAGTACGCAGCAATATTTTAATCTTGGTGTAACAATAAATTGTGTTACAAGTTCTACATCATCCATCTCTATATTTATACAAAATACATTATCTTGCTTGTAAAAACCTAATTTTTCAAACCTTTTATCAAATAGTCCCCCATCTAAAAGTGACAATTCTAATTCACTATCTATTACAGCTACACCATATACATCCCCTACTTTAACATCTACCAGTGGAAATTCAGTGGTTATATTACTTAAATCTATAAAATTTCTCTTGTTTTGTTGTTTCTTCTTTTTCTCTTTGGTTGGACCTACCAAAAATCCAGGTCCTTCTTTATTGCTCCTCTTGACGCATCTCTTGTTACGGCTTCTGTTTTATCTTCTTTTCTTTCTATAATTACATTATTAACTCCTCTGACATTTTCTGTTTCATTCTTTCCATATTTCCTTCCTGCATGACCCTCTTGTCTCCAATTATTATTATTATTGCTACCATTACTACTCATATTCTTATTGTTTCCATTTTCCATTTTTCCTCTCTGGTAACTATTATTCTGATACCGATTACCATTGTATCTTTGTTGGTTATTGTGGTAATTACCATTATACCTTTGCTGAGTATTATAATGGTTACCATTGTTACCTGCTTTATACCCATTTCTATTTTGCGATACACTTCTATCTTCCACATCGTCCAGGCGCTTTACCAATTCCAAGAGTTGCTCAACGGTGTCTATACCCTGTAAAGCAACTGCTTGTACTACCTCATGCTCGAAATGATTAGCTAATTGTGTAACAATGTCACATTCCTGGATCACAGGTTGTATGTGCTTCAAGAAAGAATATTTCCGAATAACATAATTCTCTCTAGACGTAATAGAACGATATTTCCCAAAGGTAAGGTCATGTCTGATGCGCCTTTGCTGAGTTTGTCCCCAGTACTGTCTGATAAACATATTTTCTAATTCTTCGTACGTCTGTACCTCATCAATTACCATATCATACCATAGTAGTGCATAATCTCTAAGACACCCTCTCATGAAATGTAATTTTGACATATCATCATTAATACCACGAATATATGTCTTAATGGTTTTAAGAAATGCCATTGGGTTGTCTTTGTTATATCCAGAAAATTTTGGTATATTTTCTGTACCAATTGATATCTGTTGCGGCACAACACAAGGTGTAATTGTACCTTGTTCAACTCTTGTTTTCAAATTCTTTATCGTGTCTTGACAATTTAATGTCATATCCTGTAATTTTAAAAGTGAATCTGTGCATGTTCCATATTTGATTCTACAGTCCTCAAACTTACTTGTTAAATTCTTGACATCTTTCTGAACTGACATGGCACTACTGTCCACCTTCAGTTCCAAGAATTGTATTTTCTCATCTTGTCCTCCAATCCTTTCTTCTATTTGTTTAAAATTTTCTCTTGCTACACTGGCCCTCTGATTCATTTCATCTATTAAAAAATTACTGCTATCCTTGCACTTCTTTTCATTTGCTTCTATTTTTTCATTGACCTGTGTAACACTCTGTTTCATATCTTCATTTAATTTATTGTTCATTGCAGACATTTCCATTCTACAAGCTCTAATCCTTTCATCAATCTTTTCATTTATCGACTTCACCACAGCTTGTATCTCTATTTTATTCTCATCCATTTTCTTGTTCATTTCCTTTTTGTTCCTATTCATCTCTTCTTTATTTTCTTGAAACTTCTTGTTCATTTCAGTTTTATTTTCATCTAACTTCTTATTTATATCTTCTTTCATTTCTATCTTGTCACTTTCCAATTTACAGAAAAGTTTTTCAAATAGAAAATCAAATCTGTCTCCGCCTGGCATTTCTTTCGTTTCAATTTTTACATTTTCAATTGCATTTTCATCCTCATCAAGAGGTAGAGTCTTTTCTGAATCTGTCACAGAGGAAATACCTTGTGGTTCCCTGTACGTTTCAAATAAATATTTGGTATCCGTACCACTTTCAGGATTTTCACCCTCACCTTTATTCTCAGACATATTTACTTTATCTGTCCTGGCACTTAAAGAGACTTATTTGTGGAGAAAAATAAATCAAAACTTGACAAAATTTATTTGTAAATTGCACTTATTAATTATTCAAATGCACTTAAAGGTGAAAATACCTCCCTTTAATTACACAGCTATTTGAATATTAAATAATCAATTAATTTTTATCTAATCAGTATAAAAATGTAAAAAATTTTGCCCCACTACGTTGGTCGCCATATATATGATATGGAACGGCAAATTTTTTACACCATGAACATAGGGCATCATATGAATAATATGGAAATGTGAAATTGCAAATAAATTGTAAATATATTTGAAATGTAAATGCAAAATTTTGCTCCACTACGTTGGGTGCCATATATATGCTGTGACTCTTACAAATTGATATTCATGTAAATTAAATTTAAATTATTCAATTAATGTGTAAGTGAGAATCAAGCACGCATCCTAGTGCTAGATCTTATGCTAGACTAGGATACAAAGAATTTTCTGCTGAATAGTAGGTTAAGCAAAATTTTTACATACAACTAGCTCAGTTTAAAATAAATAATTCTCTCAGGGGCAGAAAATATGAATAGATTCTCCAATCGATTTTGAATGCTCTTTAATTATCTCCAGGTCAGGTAAAGAAAATAAAATGCAAAATAAATCTTATCATCTAATTTATTAAAATAAATATTAGCGAATTCAAAATCTTAATTTATACAGATATATATATATATTTACAAACAAAGAATCAATATTTCAAACATCATCCAAATCTATACATCATAATCAACAAAAAGAAAACATTATGAGAAGTAAAGTAAATGAAAGCATAACGTCGTGAAAAACTTATGTTTAAAAAAAAAATGTGAACGTGATTATTGTGATTTATATTTGCCATAGATACATGTAAACAATCAACATCTTCAAATAAAAAAAAATAAAATTTTATTTACACATGATGAATTGTACTGGAATATAAATAACCAAAGATTTACGCGATTTACCATTTGCGAACAAAATATAAACATTAAGGATATGGCTTTGCCCTAATTAGTCCTGTCCGGCGCCTTTTCTCGCTCCCAACACAGTACCATCAGATAGCAAATTCACACAGATGGGTATCCCAAAGTTCCACCCTACGAGTATGTCTTTTAACTCGTCGGACACAACCCGAACATACACGAATAATTACAAATCTCAATGTAAAACACGTTGCATGTTATTACAGAAAATATTACAAGTGTTGAATCTTGTTAAAAAATTTATAAGTGTCGAAAAATCTCAAAAATATTCTAAGTGCGGATTTAAGAATAATCTTTTTAAAAGAGGAGGGAGTGGTTTATCACCTACTTTCAAAGCTTCTACGTCAGCGGTTTGCACCAGCTGTCCGTTCAAATTTTGTCCGGCAGCCCTTTTATGCCTAAATTTCTTTATAAAAACGTACGGTAATTCTCGGCATGTACGATTCCACTTCCAAAACTGCATATCGATGGTGCTGCTCTTATCGGTCACTCGACGTACTTTACATTGCTGCAGTGCTGCACCACTCAGGAAAGCAGCGTATTATTGATCTTTAAAAAGGTAAACAAATAGGTAAATATAAGCTTGTTTACATATTCATGACTCATCTATGCATCTAGCGCAGGATATTGTTTTCGCCAGCCATACGGTCACAGTATTCTTCGTGCGGGAAACACTTTCTCGTTATTGAAAACGTAACATTTAATGCGTATTTTAATATTATGACTTTTATAAAATTTATACTAAGATTCTTTTATTATTTTACTTAAATAAAAATAAAATTTTGGCAAATTATTGATATAGTGAATATTTACATACACATCATGATAAAAATAAATGAAATAAAAATTAATTTAAATAAAATCTTGAAGTGATCTTGATTATACTTATTTATAATTTACAACCCAACTCAAGATCACTGCAATATGTATGCATGGGACGACACTATTTGGTAGAGGTCCTCAAGGGATACGAAAGTATTAGCACAGTATATAGCTATGTAATAGAAACAGTAGTTTCTCTCGAGGGAAATAATTGTCCACCGGCAAACCGACGCGTGCGGACCAATTTCTGAGTGCGCAGTAGTCAGCTATCAGCTGTTGAGTCGTGGCGGAATTATTTTGTGTTGTACGTATAACGTATTAATTTTAAATGCGCGTGTAATATGTACTTAATAAAAAGAAAGTGTTATCCTCATTTTTTGGATTATTGATATAGCTTTTTCATAATTTTAAAAATTGATTAACATAATTTTCTCATAAACGATTTGGTTCTGACGCCACTGGTTTATTCCTGAATAGATGAATTGGTTGCACGGGCGTGAATGCGCAGTACCATTTTGGGACACAAACATCAAGGGTGCCGACGGCGAGAGAAACTACTGTGTCTATACAGCTCTATACTGTGGTATTAGTAATACATTCTGTTAGACCATTTACACTGCATATTTCTTAAGTAATTGCCTATAATGACTCGTGTTGGGGAAAAATAAAATATAAGATTAACAAGTTGTTTATGCTTTTAGTAAAACCACTCATGTAAGAGAAATATATTCCTTTTTCTTTATTCCCCTGGTACACGCAGAACAAGTTATCGCCCTTCCAAAGCATAAAACAGCGCTATTTGAAACATCTCCGTATTATTTTGGTACTAAGCTCTTTAATAAGTTGCCCTGCGAGATCAGAAGCGTCGGGTCTGTAGCGTCGTTTAAAAGAAAGGTGATGGAACTCTTAATTGAGTATACGTGCTATGTAATCCAAGATTTTATAAATTTAAATTAAATTTTGTTACATTTGATAATATTATATTGTTTTTGACCACTTTACAGTCATAATTTGAACCCTGTTTACTTATGTTTTTTATTTGTGCGTTGTATGTGTGATTTGACAATGTAAATTTCTGGAAATCAGATCTACTACAATAAATAATATTATTATTGTTATTATTATTATTATCACAACAGAATAGTTAGGTTTTTGTTCCAAGATATTGAAGATGAGTGGCAGCAGGTTGTAGTTTAAAGTATGACGCAAAAAATGGTTTGCTTCTTCGAACAATTAAATAAACCAGTAAGAGATGATAAGAAATATACAGCAGTAAGGACTGTCAAAGTTAAGAAAACAACATATTTTAAATACAGCAAAAACTAAATTCATTTCTATTGAATTTAAACCAGAAATTGGAGAAATTTTAAATATTCTTCAAATGTTCCTTTGAATTAAGTTTTACTGGTTGGCCTTCATTCGCTAAATTATCATCCATTAGATATTTTTGCCAAAGTTATAAACGTTTTTGTGCAAAAACAATACACGTGGTTCACATTATATTTTTTTTCCTTAGCATATAGATTTTTTATTTATTTTTTTTATTTTAGGAAGCAAATAGTTATTTATTTGCCTAATTATATTTTGGGCACAGAATTTTACAAAATTACTAAGGTACCTTTTTTGTTCTAACTTTCAATTACTTGTTTATGACTTTTTGACTTTCCAATGCTCCATTTTATACAAGCAAGACGATTAGCCTAAAAGGAAGTTTACCGCTTTGCATTTAAAATAACAAACAACATGTGAACAATCATGTTTTACTGTAAAAATATGGAAAAAAAAACTGGGATCATTACCAAAAGGATTTCATTCAACACAAGCTTAAAATTTGTCTAGAACAGAGCTGCGATCTGATCAACCATTTTTCATCATTAAAGGATTTTCAGTTTACTATAGTTTTAAAATCTAAAGCAGCCTGTATAGATAAATGATTCACAGTTGTTCCAATATAAGGAAAATAAATATAATTTGACAGCGCAAGGCCGATGCATGAATTTATAACACTTAGATTAAGTGTGAATTTAATGTAGCACTTAGAAAAACTAAATAATTGAATATTACAGGAAAATCGTAGAGGTAAACTATCTTTTGAGCCAATTGGTGTATTACGTCTATGATAAATACTCCCTAATTTTATTAAATTTAAAGTTAGGTTGGTTCGCACATCCAATTTTCTCCAAAACTGGCGATTTTCCACCCGTAATGAGAGACAGAATTGACGCACTAAGTTTTGAAGCTGGTTACCTAAGATCCAGACTGCCCGTTCTAACTACTGAAGAAATTGAACTCATCAAAGGTTCCGCCGACTTTCTTGGACTCAATCACTACACCAGCAGGATTTGTACGGCATCAGTTCCAGAAGATGAAACGGATATCTCTTACGACAATGATGTTGGTACCTATTGCTACACACGTGAAGAATGGCAAACAGCCGCCTCCACTTGGCTGAATGTCTATCCAGCAGGGTTGAGAAAATTGCTGAAATGGATTAAACAGGAATACGACGACCCCGAAGTGATAATCACGGAAAATGGATATTCCGATGATAGCGAGCGTCTTCTCAATGACTGTGACAGAATTGATTACCAGAATGTAAGTAATTATAGCCGTATTTTATTTAATAAAAGGTGTATCTTTTGGTGAAGATGATATATTTGGAATATTTATGTGGCCAGAAATAAAAATTAATAAATATCATTATTATTTACTTATGTCCAATCACAAGTTGTGTTTCCGTTAGGCTTCCCCAAGATAGTAAATGGGAGTTATGTTTTATTATTAGAAGAACAACTTTTGAAAATGTAGATGCATATGAGTTAACATATTTGATCGATAAATAAGTCCATGTGACTTTTGAACAACCGTGAAATATTAATAAAAAATTCAATAGCTTTCAATACATCTATTTATTATAAACTTCGTGCGTTTTCTTTTAGAATAGTCTTGGTGAATAATAATATACTGAGCGTTTTACATAAATATCTACAATTGTGTGGTTATACTACTATGATATACTATACAGATTGTCGTATTTAAAAGTTAATATGCATCTTCAAATACACACACATAAACATGTACCTATGTATGTATGTATACAACAGTTCAAGAATGTGGCTCTCGGTTTACCCACACCACCATAAGACCGGTGGTGTGGGGAGACCGAGAGCGCGAACACCATGCGCACATGGCATTCATTCCGTATCTTTAGAGCGTGAACTTACATTGTGTCTGAGCAAACTCGCAAATATTAAAATAAAATGCCCTTAGCTGTCGAGGAAAAAATACAGATTGAATTGCGAAGGATAATTCGTACAAAGACGTGCAAAATGTATTTGTATAGTTCATTATATTTTGTTTCGTTTTAAATGTGAGCATTTTATTTTAGTTACAATTTTTATAGTTTTGTTTCAGTTCAATGTTAATACATTATACATCAATTACCAAAATAGCGGAGCAATTCCTTAAAGCAAATGTCTGCATACTAGCTTTCAACGTTTTGCCCTGAAGCCTCGGTCTCGGTACCCGGTGTCCCGATATGAACTCATCTACATTTCCCTATTATCGTACCCCTCTATTTCATGTTTGCATGCACATGTGTGCGTGTCTGTGTTTCCCTATATCTACTTTTATTTCAGTCAAACGGTATATACTATAATACTTACTATAGATAGACTTGTACACATCGGCTCTGCATGTGCGTCTTAATTCCGACGTAATTTTTAAGTATCTGATTTGTAATTTGTATTTAATTATAGAGCTCAAAAGCATTATCATATGGGTGTGGTGTTTTGTGTTGGTGTTTTCTGATGTGCCTCCGTTTTTATGATAATGAAAATGTAAGTGAATCTCTCTTCATTCCCATACTACTTTTTATTACGGACTTCTTCCGGCAGTTCTGGTTTTGTTGTTTTAAAGAAATCGTGTTTGTCTCTCCTCATCTATTATTCCTTAAAACCTATTTAAATAATATAAATGTATTTATACAAATCGTTGTGTTTCTCCTTTTTTATAAAATGACAACGAGAAGAAGAAAACAAAATACGAGGAATGTAATATGCCAAGTGCTTTGCGAAACAAACTTGCTGAAAGTGAATTTAAAATCACTGATATTACTGAAAAATTAGATAAGTTAAGGGATGAATTGGCAATTGCGAATGAAAAATTTGATTATAAAAATTAAATTATAGATGATTTAAGAGCAACAATTGAACAGTTGACAATGCACGAAACACGAAAAACTCTTATACATTCGTAAACCCAAACTGACTTAGTTTACTTATGTAATTCGGAAACCCAAACCGACTTGGTTCAGGTATGTAATTCAGAAACTCTAACTAATCACAGAAACGAAAAGATTGAACAACTACTTGTTGCTCATAGTTATGACACCACTAACGACGTAGAAAGGATACACTGTGAAACACACCGAAAAAAGTACTCCTACTCTAATGAAACTAATAAATGTAAAATTGTTCTCTTGGGGGATGGTCATGTACTCTTGCTGGAGTATTGATGGAATATCTCGATTCTAATGTTTACTCCGTTTGTGGATTCTGCAAGCCAGGAGCTACACTTGAAATTATTCTGAGAAATATTAAAACACTTACGAATGGATTAGGATCTGATGACTTCGTAATGATAATGGGTGGAGTGAACGATGCTTTGACGCACGGACGATTGTCGGTTGACATTTTGGATGATATCCACCACCTATCTATATGAACTAATGTTATCTTTCCATTTTGTCTTACTAGACGGGTCGATCAGTGCTCAATCAACTTATCTATAATATTAACAGAGAGATACACACTAACCTCCAAGGCTCTACTGTGACCCTACTTGATGTCCATTTGTTCTTAAATAATATGACGAAGGCATGGATTGCATTTAAATCGTAATGGTAAAGCAAAATTGGCCAGTTATATCGCGACTGCTATGCGGCAGTGCAGACATGATAGTTATTATGAAACACACGATACTCATGACTTGACGGTGAATTTTAATAATTTAATTCAGATACAACTTGCACTAAAGTATAACAACAAACTGTTTTTTATGCATATTAATGTCCAATCCATTTTAAATAAGTTGCATCAGCTAGAATTACTAGTACATGAGAAAAGGTCCAGTTTTTTTTTATGTATAACAGAGCACTAGGCGGGGTCTGACGCGATTGGGTCCCTGGTTTTACCTTTTTTTTTTATTAAATCATATATTTAACAGTGAGTCTATTCTTGTTGCCTGCGGCGACTTCAATATTGACCTGAATGCTGCGAGTAGACAGACTTTAATTATTCGTGATTTGTTGGATTCGTTTAATTTGAGCGGTGATTTTGGAAAACCGACTCGCATAGTTACCAGTAGTGACGGTGTTCATTCAGAAGTCTGTGCTCGATTATGTGCTCACAAGCGTGTCGGGTGGTTGTTGCGTGTTTGATGTTTTTTATGTCCATATTGCAGATCATTTTGCTGCATCTCTACGAGTGCTTTATGCTGCAGCGAATGACGACACAGAGAATACTACGACTGCATCTCGCAGGGATATCTCAAGCAAAACTTTACGGGAACTCTACAATCAGATTGAATAAGTTGATTGGTGTAAAATCTTTGACCATATTTTTAATGTTAGTGAAGTTAGTTTTGGGAAATTTTTATCAACTTTTAATTATTACTACGATCTTTGTTGCCCTCGAATTGAATTGCATGGAACAAATAAGATATCCGATAGAACATGGATAACACCGGAAATTGTAGTCAAGAGTCGTCAGTTGAGGGATTTATTTTGGTTTGAGCCGAATTTCGGTGTTCCTGATCTTCGCGCGGATTATATTCATAAGTCATACAAATATTAATAACTATTGGCCTTTATCTGTATCAAGCGTATTTCTGAAAATTTTTGAGTGTGGTTTCCAGTAGAATCCTCGGTTACTTGAACAAGTATAGTATTCTTTCCGATTCACAGCATGGTTATCAGAAGGATCGCTCCACTGCAACCGCATCGATTCAATTTATGCAATACATATGGGATAACTTTGATGCGGGGAAGTATACGGTCGGGTTGTTTTTCGATTTATCACGCGCATTTGACAGCCTTCATATTGAGTATATCGTCGACAAATTGTGGGCAATTGGTATACGAGACCCTTGAATGCTTTTTAAGGAATAGGCGGCTTTCTGTACCTCTATCTGGTTATAGATCTGATGAGGACCATGTCAAAACAGGGGCGCCTCAAGGGTCTGTGTTGGGCCCATTGCTATTCTTGTTGTTTATCAACGATTTGCCATCGTATTTGACTGATGCGGGACTTACTGTGTTATTTGCAGATGACACATCTATTGCAGTCTGTGCGAATAGTCCAGAATTATTATAGCGGTCTATAACCCTTGTTGTACGTCAGTTCTCCTCTTGGTGTGGTGCGAATCGTCTGAGCATCAACTTTGATATATCATGCTAGATTTATTTCGACTAGAGGCGACCATTGGATTTCCCAATGGACATGGGGATACCCAGGGAGCAATCTGTGAGGTTCCTCGGTACATGTCCGGATGCGAATCTAAATTTTGACAATCAGTTTAACAATATCTGTAGTAAACTTAATAAATCCTATTACGCAATTATAAAACTAAGACCCACTCTTTCAGGAAAGAATCTGCTTGGCGTAGTAAACGCTAAGCAGATTCTTTTATGAAAGAGTGGGTCTTAGTTTTAGAATTTCTATTATCGAAAATATTAAAGGTGTCATGAAATATCTTACATAATTGATACACAACACAAACGTTACGAGTCCCAACACACCAACATGTAGAACACTCTCTTATTTTAGAATAATTTATGTGTTAATATTTTCCCTGCAATACCATCTACTCTTCGAGCCATATTGTTTGCTCATAAACCGTTTTTTATAAATAGATTAGCTTTTTCTCGACACATTTCTTTGGCAGCTGCAATCATTCAATCCATGATTAATTCCCAGCCAGTAAATGGTTCTGCGTGTTTGTTATACTGTTGAATGAGTCACGCGGAAACTAGCACGACTTGCTGCTTCTTATTAAGCATTTACTCTCCTAAACAATAATTGCTGAAATTTCAACATGCGTTTCAAAAATTCATATTTATCGAACCGTAGGCTTCCTGGGAATTTGGAGTAACTCGGAGAATGTTTAGTCTCATAATGACGGTTAAGTTGTATTCTTTGAAAACTGATATTCTTTCGTAAGAAATTATACACATTGTCTTATTATTACATTGTTGTTGATATGTCATACGAAGAGTATACGTTAATTATACTCGTTTCCATTTGTATCTATTAAATAAGTTTAAATAGTGATTTAATTAGTATGTTATACAGGGTGGTCCCCGAGTTATCAGTGATACTTCTCATACAAATTCAAAGACTAATTTTAAGTAAAAATCATTCTATTTAATTTTCCAATATTCCAAACGGTTCCTGAAATATCGGAGTTTGAAACTGAAATAAATTACTAGAGGGTTTAGGAAAAATGTGTTTTATTTTAAGACAATGTAGAATTATTAAAGCTGCGTAATGAAACGGCCGCCTTGTGCAATGCATAACTCAATCCTCCGTAGGAGCTCCAGTTCCCAGCTGTAGTACTCCATATTGCTTTTCACCTCATGAAACGCTGCATAAATCTTATAGATGAGCTGGTGCCTATTATTAGGTTTTCCCGTTAAGTAGATAGGTGTCTTCACATGACCCCACATAAAAAAATCTAGTGGGCTGAGATCCGGAGATCGCGATGGTCAAGCCTCGAGACCACCACGATCACCACCGATTTGGATACTGTTCATTGCGAAAATTAGTGTCACCTCTTCCATAATGGGCCGAGCACAATCATGTAAAAACAACATCGTCCTTGTGATTTGAAGAGGAATTATCCCAAGTAGTAGGAGTAGATCTTTCTCCAAAAAAGCCCGGTACATTTTGCTGTTCAAATTTCGTCGAAAATATGTGGTCCGATAACTTCATTACTAATTATTCCAGTCCAAACATGTACGGAAAATGTTCTCTAGGTTTCTCAAATAGTATGAGGATCGATTGCACATACATGTTCGTTGTGAAAATGTTGATTCCATCCGTCCTTGAAAGACTATTCAGATGATTGATCCGTCATTCACAAAGGCGAACTCTTTGGGGAAGATCCTTGGGGAGAAGTTTTTGTAACGGTTGGTAACGATAAGGATGCAATCCGTTTTCTAGCAAAGTGTCTTGTACAGCCGTCCTAGTCTGTCCAGTAAAGAAATTCTTCTCGTACTAACACCAGGATAATTTTCAACAATCTCAAGCACTTCTGCAGCAAGTTCTCTTTCAATCTTCTAGATAATAAGCGATCACGCAAAGGTAGAAGTCAGTGTAGCTCTTAGCTTAAAAAGTTTAGAGACTCCTACTCTGGATACTTAAACATTATGAACATAATCGTTCTGTAAGAATTTCCTTGCAATTACTTATTATATTATAATTGAAATTTGAAGTGATTTATCTCCATTTAATGCGTAGATAAATTACCAGTGCGTAAATGATATATATTTAAATGAATTTTTAAAATATTTGTTAGTCATACTTGGAAGCAGTTCTAGAAGCCATCCACGAAGACGAATGCAACGTTCAGGGTTACGCCGCGTGGAGTTTTCTGGACAGTTTCGAATGGCTATCTGGATATACGTAAGTAAATAAAGTGATACTACAAACATTATTAATCTACTTGTTTTAGAGTCAGATTTGGTCTTCACTACGTTGATTTTGAGGACGAAGAGAGGCCAAGAACACCTAAACATTCCGCATTTGCATACAGAAATATTATCGAAACTAGAAAAATTGACAGGAGTTTTACCATAGGCGTTTTCGCTTGGTAATAGATATAGTTTTGCCATTAACTTTTCCTAGCCTAATAATTTTGTAATTTTATTTGAAGACCAATTTAGAATTTGTCTAAATTCTCTTTTGGTATAGTTGTAATTTGATTTTATTTTAGTCCTGCTGTATTCCCCAAAAATTTTCAATTTGGTGTCGCAACTGCTGCTTATCAAGTAGAAGGTGCTTGGAATATAGATGGTAAGCACATTGGCATGTATAAATAAACTCATCAATTTATTCTTCAACAACTAATCTATAAATAAATTCTTGATAAAATGGCTAGAATATTAAGCATATGGGTAGCAACTTTCTTGACTTTTTGCTGCTTTAACAATAAATCAGACATACAAACAATTTAAGATGGTTTTCGTAATCTGATTTTTTTTAATTTTTAATCTTAAGGCAAGGGCGAAAACATCTGGGACTTTTTGACACACAAAAGGTCCGATAAAATAATAGATGGCAGTAATGGGGACATAGCGTGCGACACGTACCACAACACTAAAGAAGACGTCCAACTACTGAAGGAAATGGGAGTACATTTCTATCGTTTCTCAATATCTTGGTCGAGAATTTTACCCACGGGTCATGCTGATTATACAAATAAAGCTGGCGTCGACTATTACAAGGGACTAATTGACGAACTGCTTGATAATGGCATAACTCCAATGGTCACCATGTTCCATTGGGACTTACCACAACCACTGCAAGAAATTGGCGGTTGGCCTAACGAGTACCTCGTGGATATCTTTGTAGATTATGCTGATATTCTCTTTGCAACATTTGGCGATAAAGTGACGGAGTGGATTACTTTCAATGAACCTTATCAAATTTGCGCGGAAGGTTATTCTTTTGGAACTAAAGCACCAGCTTATGTTCAAGATGGCGTTGGTGGTTACATGTGTGGAAAAACCGTACTTGTAGCCCATGCCAAGACATATCAGCTCTATCAGCAGAAATATAAATCAACTCAAAATGGTAAAGTATTACCTTAGTAACATATATTTTAACATTAGTAACATTATCTAATGGGGCATCATTTTTGAATTTCTGTTACCGTCATACATGAAATAAATGTATTAATTCAACTTTAACATAAAGTTTATCTAACGTGGGGGTTGAGTTGTAATATACTGCAATATTTCTATCATATACAGGCTGAATCAACGATCTGACAAAATCAATTTATTCTTTAATTCTTAAACTAATTAAAAATTTGCGTACAGTAGTAGATAGGGTTGTCATTGCTTTAAAATTTAAAAATATGTACGCTTATACAGGATGATCCATAAACCATTAGCACAAAGAAAATCTATTTTTTAAATTAAATAATAATAATCAAATAGGGTTTTCGTGATAAATAGTAATATTTTTATTAAGAGTAATATTCGTTAAAGTTAATAATTGCGGAGTTATTTATGTTTAAAGATAAAAGGTGACAATTACAGCTATCTTTTTAATTGCTCTCTATAATTCGAGGGTACCATGAGAGAACATAAAATAATTTGGTATGGCATACACACAAGTTTGCCAAGTGATACTTATACTCGTATGCAAAACCTGTTTTAGTTTATACTAACTTAATTAACTTCAACGAATAATTACTCTTGATATAAAAATATTTCTATTATAACGCGAAATCCAAGTTTGAACTTATACAAGTATATAGGGTGGTTCACCGGGAATTGAATCGATCGATTGTGGAAAAACTATAGATAGGAATGATCTGAAATTTTGACTTTATACTAAAGTTGACCGGGGCCATTTGCCTAAAATATTTTCAAGATGGCGGCCCTTCGGGCTATGTCGGAAGTAGGCACCAACTTCCTAATTTTAAATAGAATACCCTATATATTGTCAGGTTTTAAGATTCTACGTGAAATTCTAAATATATTTCATGTATAATGTCATATATCTAAGTGTAACCCTTTTTGACTTATTGAAATTCTTATGTTAATTTTGACGTTTGCAGGCAGAAAATCAATAGCACTTTTTCCATATAAAGATGAATTTATTGTTTAATTTGAAGTAAATTCTCTCAAATAGATGGTCTAATTAAATACTATTTGTATAAAATTGTTACAATTATTAATACAGAGTGTACGAATTATACGCCCGAAAACGAATTTGGAAAAATTGCCAAAAGACAATTTTTTTAAATGGGAAGTGGCAACTTTTCTAATTTTATCTTATTCTGCATTAAAAATAAGGATCACTTTGCATAAATATGTCTATTATAAAAATTGGTACTTTTCGAAATATTGGCAAGTTAGTGTTTTTATCTTCTACAATACATACTGTTTGCATTAGTTCTTTTTTCAATAGTTAGCCATGACAGTGTTTACAAAATTATTAATTGTCATTCGTTGAAGAAAAGTTATGCCGGGGCGCTTAAATTATACAAACATGATTTAAATTTAATTATTATTTATGAGGAATGTAATAGTTATGTCAAGAACATGTGATACATTTGCAACTCGATATCTGCAAAAACGGAAACCATCTACCAACACCGTTAAACGTATTGTAACGAAACGAGTTTAGATTAAAAAAAAAGAAGAAGGAGACATCCGGGAGACGATGTTAAAAAGCAATGTAAACAGTCGTAAATCATGCACGCCGTACGGCGTAGCAAGCGAAAAGACTGGAACGTCTCTCGATTTATGAAGAAGAATTCCCGTATCCTCTAGATCAGTGGTTCTCAACGTGGGCGGTAGCGCCCACGAGTGGGCGCTGGAGGATTTTGGGTGGGCGCTGTACGGTGTAAAGGTAAAGCTACACTACACAGTAAAAAATTAGTAAAATTATACAAAAATGCAAAATGTTTAATATCCGCGCTCACAAATGTTCCTATTATGCATTGTTAACCCCATCGTTGATATGGTTACGTACATGCTGTTTCTATTTCTGTGCTTAACTATGTTAATGTATGTATGACGCAACGCGCGGACTCTGTGAGTCAACGTGAGTATAGTGGACCGCATCTCGAATGTTCCAAGGTCGAGAGAGTTCGACTTCCAGAGAATTCCATGCAGTGCGGTATATATAGCGAAGTCATTATTCGCATGATTCATTCTATTTACGATAGTCAGCGATAACGTTCGAACAGAGACAAATATTCAGTGTGCGATAGTTGTGTGATTAATTAACAGAGTGTTAATCAAAAATATTGTACATTTAGCACACACGGTTCTGTTATAAAATAAACAATATATATTTGAGCTGAATTAAAACTAGGTAGAGCAATTTTTATAATCAAAAACCGTTTATTACAGGTAATAATCATTTATTGATGTTGGTAATGTTTTTAATAACTCAAATTATTTTAGAAATCTAACATATACAAAATACATTAATTATATTGCTCCAACCAAAATTGTTTAACATTGTTTAACATCGGTCTTTTTTACACGACAGCAATGGCCCCTCCAGGCAAAAAGCAGAAGGTGGTACGCCAGTATTCGGTCGACTATATAGCCTTCGGTTTCGTACCAAGCCCAGCGGATCGCACAAGACCGATGTGCCTCATTTGTTCCAATGTCTTCTCAAATGAAGGTATGAAACCCTCTCGTATGCGTGACCATCTAGAAAAGATGCATTCGGACAAAAAGGACAAGCCCGCAGAATACTTCAAGAAACCGCGTGATGACAGGGAGAAAACTACCCCGTCCATTTCGTCTGCTTTTGCCAAGGTGACAGAGATTCAGCGTGATGGCCTGCTGGCATCGTATAACATTGCATATATGATTGCAAAGGCTGGCAAGCCACACACTGTGGGGAGAAACACTGATTCTGCCTGCCGTGAAAGAGGTGATTTCGACTGTCTTACATAGGAATGCGACAGAAATAGTGAAGGCTATCCCCCTTAGCAACGACACGGTCTCCAGAAGAATAGATGAGATGGCAAGTGATGTCGAAATCCAGTTGGTGGACATTCTCAAGAAGACCAACTTTTCCATTCAGCTTGATGAATCGACTTTGAGTGATAACACTGCCCTTCTCATGTCTTACGTGAGGTACTTCGACGAAACTGGGGAAACAAAAGAGGACATGTTGTTTGCAGAGTCCTTACCCCTTGACACAACTGGTACATCTATATTTGCTGCTGTCTAGAAGTACTCTGAAGAAAAGGAAATCCCGCTAATCAACATTCACTCCTGCGCAACAGATGGAGCACCAGCAATGGTTGGGCGATACAAGGGATTTCCTTGCTCTTCTCAAGAAGGAGCATCCAGATATCATCTGCATACATTGCGTAGCGCACAGAGAGCATCTTGCAGCGAAACGGCTGACCCCCAGCCTTCATGACTCTCTCAATCTCGTGATCACGGCCGTGAACGTAATAAAAACAAATGCAAAAAGCGATCGACTATTCCGCAACCTCTGCCAGGAAAATGACGAGATCTACAATCGGCTGCTGCTTCACACCGAGGTGAGATGGCTCTCTAAGGGCAACTGCTTGGCTCGATTCTGTGAAATGTTCGATTCAGTTGTCACTTTCCTGCAAGTCAAACATGAGAAGTTGGCCGGTGAGCTGAAGAAACACAAATTCGACATTTTCTACTTGGCTACAATCTTCAGGAAACTCAACGAGTTGTCTCTCCAGATTCAAGGGCAACTGCTTGGCTCGATTCTGTGAAATGTTCGATTCAGTTGTCACTTTCCTGCAAGTCAAACATGAGAAGTTGGCCGGTGAGCTGAAGAAACACAAATTCGACATTTTCTACTTGGCTACAATCTTCAGGAAACTCAACGAGTTGTCTCTCCAGATTCAAGGTAAACTGGTGACACTCATCGACTGCAAGAGCGCAGTGACCACCTTTATTGACAAGCTGGCCCTTCTCCGCAGTAATATCGTTAGGAAAGAACTTTACCAATTTAGTGAAATTAATCAAATGACAGAGACACCCCCAGATGAAGATCTTCTTCGATAAGGGGCTCATCTTCAGCAACTAAAAGAGGACCTTACATCGCGCTTCCAAGACCTCATCGAACTGGATGTACCTGCCTGGATCACTGACCCGTTTGGAGTCGTGCTGGAAGACGTTGACGTTAAATTGCAGGAGGAGTTGGTGGAACTTCGCAACAACGAGGATTGCAAAATCCGAATCAAAACAGGCTTCAAGAAACTCTGGCAGAACCACAGCATGGCAGGACTATTCCCTACAATGTGGGGAATTGTTCACAAGCTTCTTCTCACGTTTCCGACTTCATATTTAGTGGAAACCGGATTTAGTGCGGCTACATTTCTGCACTCAGACAAGAGGAAAAGGCTGGACATGGTCAACAGAGGGGACTTGCGGCTTTATTTGTCTCTGCTAACTCCTCGCGTGAAAGAGCTGGTGAACAAGCACCAACCTCAAGGATCGCATTAGTGAAGACTGCATGGGTTGGGCTCACAAATTTATTAATTTAATTTTGTTAAATAAAATTCAATATTTCAATAATAATTTTTGTTTGTATTAATTAATATTTTTAAATAAATTTAGAGGTAGAATTTATTACTTCTTGTTTTAATTACTGTGCCCAGGTTAACTAGTCCATAATCCATAGTCGTAGTCCATGAAGTGTCCCTTCGCGATTTTCTGCAGTGTGCGCTGGGATCTATACAAAATCCAGTAAGTGGGCGCTAGGCGAAAAAAGGTTGAGAACCACTGCTCTAGATCTTCTGTACTGCGAAGAGACAGAATGTCTGTCGAATGTTCTACAAACATCGAGAGGAAGATGGAGTTTACGCGAATGCTTCCAGATGTTTCGTATGTGTATATAAGGCGGCCGGGTCACGGAGATGAGTCAATTCCGGAATAAGAAGTTCCTTAAGTAGTCGACGCGCGGAACAGACCAAAGTAGAAATAAATACAAGAAATAAATAAATAGTTCCTTGAGTGGTAGCCGAAGAAAAGACATAAATATTACAGTGTTATATAAATAGAAGTGATATAAATACGATGCAGTTTTTATTATAGTGCAATAAAGATATAAATATTACAAACATATAAATAGTACTGGTAAATAAATACCTATGTTAATTTAAATCGTAGTAGTTTAAGTGTGATACATTAGTTTTACATTTTTATATTGTAATTAATTTTAAGTGTATGAATATACAGACTGTTTTAAATAAATAAATTGCACGAGTTGTTTATTGCGAACCCGAAAACGTTACAGTATTATAGGAAACTTCAGAAACTTTGGATATGTGAGGGCAAAGATTCAGGGAAATAAACCAGTTATTAATAACGATAATAATGTAATGCAAATGTATCACATGTTCTTGACATAACTTTATTACATTCCCCATAAATAATAAATAAATTTAAATAATCATCGTTTGTATAATTTAAGCCCCCCGACATGACTTATTGAAATTATGATAAGGTAAATGACTTTTTTTCAACAAATGACAATTTATGATTTTGTAAACACTGTCATGGCTAACTAATGAAAAAAGAACTAATGCAAACAGTATGTATTGTAGAAGATAAAAACACTAACTTGCTAATATTTCGAAAACTACCAATTTTTATAATAGACAAATTTACACAAAGTGATCCTTATTTTTAATGCAGAATAAGATAAAACTATGAAAGTTGCCTCTTCCCATTTAAAAAAATTGTCATTTGGCAATTTATCCAAATTCGTTTTCAGGCGTATAATTCGCACACTCTGTATTAATAATTGTAACAATTTTATACAAATAGTATTTAATTAGACCATCTATTTGAGAGAATTTACTTTAAATTAGATAATAAATTCATCTTTATCTGGAAAAAGTGCTACTGATTTTCTGCCTGCAAACGTCTAATTCAACATACGAATTTCAATAAGTCAAAAAGGGTTACACTTAGATATATGACATTATACATGAAATATATTTAGAACCTGACAATATACAAGGTATTCTATTTAAAATTAGGAAGTTGGTGCCTAGTTCCCGCATAGCCCGAAGTGCCGCTATCTTGAAATTATATTAGGCGAATAACCCCCATCGACTTTAGTATAGTGTCAAAATTTCAGATCATCCCTAGCTAAAGTTTTTTCGCAATCGATCGATTCAGTTCCCGGTGAACCACTCTGTATAGGTAATTCAATTTAAAAAATACTCTTCTTTGTGCCAATAATGTATGTATCACCCTGTATACGAGACCTTTAAGCATAATTGTATTATTATTCTTGTTATGAGCGATGCAAATATTGAAATATGTAAAGAGTAATACAATTATCTAATTTATGTAAAATCTATTGTGTTGTTTCTCTACATTGATGGGGTATAAATAGCAGTAATTCTGGAATATAAAAATACTAGACTATCGAATTCATTAGTATTTACTGTCTTACGCATGCTTCCCATATATCGAAAACTGGGTTAACACTTGGAAACCCAGTGATCATGTACTGAGGGTGATGTTAATGCATATCTACCTGGATATTCTACGGAATAGTGAATCATATACTTGCATATAAATCTGATTAATTCTTGTGTTGTTATATGATCCACACATAGATTTTTTTTTCTACTCACAATATCTGCATAGAAACACAATTGAACTGGCTATGTTTTTATTATAATTAGTTTACTATATCATAACAAATAACAAATCAAAAATTGTTTGTCTATAGTTTGTATATAATACTTCTTTTTATGTGAAATTTAATTATTTTTTGCACAAATAAAAAAGCACAGTTATCAAATGTCAAGGAGTTTGTGCATTTATAAACTATTTATACAAGTTTGCCAATTTAAAAACTTTAATTAAATATTTATAATAATACATCTGCGCGATAAACCCACAGACTTAAAATAGAATAATAATTTGTTGCGCATGCGCAGTTTGGACCGGGTCACAGAAGAACGATATTGCATTATGTTTTCTACTTCTACGCTGGAGTAGAGTTTTCTTTGTATACACGCAATATAATAGTATTAAATTCAGGATTTTTATGCTTTCGCTTAGCAATATCATGAATTGCAAAATCCTATTCACAAAAATTTATTTTAGTACCCTAATTTGCAGTTATAGACTTTTTCTTTTCATTTATTATGCTCAACAAATGATATACTTCTGCGTGTATAATTTGATTTTCTAGCCAGTTAATTTAGTACTTTGTAGGGAGAGTTGGCATTTCTATAAGCGGCACGTGGATAGAACCAGAAACCGATTCTGATGAAGATAAAGAGGTTTCGGAGACATACATACAAATGCACGTAATTAACAAAAAAATATATTTGTACTAAACACAATATTTATTATTAAAATTTATTTTCAACTAGTTCGGTTGGTTTGCGCATCCAATCTTCACCGAAACCGGTGATTATCCAGACGTAATGAAAGAACGAATTGATTTTTTGAGTATTGAAAATGAAAAGTATCCACACTCTCGACTGCCTAAATTTACGGACGAGGAAAAAAAACTTCTAAGAAAATCAGCCGATTTTCTGGGATTGAATCATTATACCACTGCCTTCTGTTCGGCGCAATTTGATCCAAATTCCGTGAAGTCACCATCCCATGCAGCAGATACAGGAAGTAATTGTTATTCTCCTGAAGAGTATGAAGATGCTGCATCTAGTTGGTTGAAAGTAGTACCATTTGGTATGAAGAAAATGTTAAATTGGATTAAAAAGGAGTATGGTAATCCGGAAGTTATAATAACTGAAAATGGATTTTCTGACAGTACTGGTGATAAGAATGATTGCAGGAGGGTCAATTATTACAATGTAAGTAACAATTAATTAATTATATGGGGAGCATCATGTGTCTATTATCAAATGTGTTTAAACTATCAATTTCAAAAAAGAAAATGTCAAAATAATATGTTGTTATTAATTTTTGGGCGAAATTTCGGCACACAAAGAATAATATCGGTGTATCTTTGACAAGCCAGCAAATATATAAATGTATGTATCTTAATGATAAACAATTACTAAATTTTGAAAAAAGCTGAATTTCAGTTCGATCATTTACTGCATTATTAGAAGATCTAGAAAAGAATATTCTTTCCAAAAGTGATCCTAAACCTACTTTTTACAAACGTGATGGTGGGAGTGTCCATCTATTTTACTCCTAATACAAAGAATGAACACCGATTAACAGTTTGAAAAATGAGGTGTGGCCACCACACGACTTTCTTATACGTATGAAAGTGTTACTTCCGGTCCGAATTTTGAAATTTCATTTATACAAAAAATATTCCAAATCTAACTCTAAATACTTTTGTACTCTTCATAAATATATATAGAATGCATAATTTACGACATATTTGCAAAAAATCGTTATTCGGTAAGAGTAAAAGTGTTGCTTCCGGTCCGAATTTTGAAATTTTTTTTATACAAGAGATATTTAAAAGTACGTTCTAAATACTTTTATACTGGTAATGTACCTGCCTAGAAAGCATGATTTGCGAGATATTCGCAAAAAACTGATTTTCGATAAGAGTAAAAGACCTACTTCCGGTCGGAATTTCGAAAAACTTTACTAACACAATTTTTCTCAAATTTAATTCTAAGTACATTTGAATTCTTTATAAATTTGTTTAAACTTAGTAATTGACGAAATATTTGCAAAATTCGATTTTTTCACTGAAGTAAACTACTACTTCCGGTATGCCGATTTTGCTCAAAATCTAATCAATTCTCAAGAGGGAGATTATATTCGTAAATACAAAATTTCAAATTGATACCTATAGCGGTTTGACCGCTATCGTGGTCACACACACAGAGACAGACAGACACACACACACACACACACATTTTTTAAAAACCACTTTTTTGGTATCAGGGACCACAAAACGTGGACATCTGCAAAAATCTCGAGGTCGAAAATTTTCATCATCACAATACTTCCTTATACTACGTATGAGAAAGTAAAAATGGGGTAAACTGTGGCAAAGATAGGACAAAATCTAAATTTATATATAGGCTGTTTAAAAAAGATGCGGCAATATTAAAGGGGTTGATTGTCAAGGTCATTTTATACAAAAAAGTTTATAATAAACAAGGTCCGCAAACGCTTCGTTACCGATCTACAGCGTGTTGAAGTTTAATTAAAAGAAACAGTAAAAATTAGATTTCTCCAAGACTGCATTAAAGATAATAATTAAATTTAAGGCGTCTTATTTTTCAAGAAAAAAATAGGACGCCGCTGATTTCTCTAAAAATAAAAATATGTTTCTATTCTTTGTTCAATTGTGAAGAAAAAAGCTCTCTTAACTTTTTATCGTACGACGTAACGTTTTTTAGTAAAAAAAAACACATTTTAGTGCATGTACATTTATCATGCTTACAAAAATATTTTTAAACAGTCCTGTTTTATTCACTGACATATTGAATGACATATGATTAATAATTTTGTATGTGTCGAATTTGTTGAATTTCCTTATCATGAATCGCTATACAAATGCAGAGATGACCGACATGCACTACATTTATGGACTTGCTGATGGAAATGCATTAGAAGCTAGGCGGTTGTATACTGAAAGATTTCCTGGCCGTATTGCTCCTGATAGAAAAACTTTCGAAAGTATTCATCGCCGTCTTTATGAAACAGGCACATTAAGACGAAATGGAGGAGCAGGAAGGCCAAGGACAGCAAGAACGGTAGAGCTGGAAGAGGATGTGCTAGACATGATTGAAGAAGATCGAGGTACTTCTACTCGAAAAATTGCTGACGCTTTGGATGTAAGTAATGGGACTATTTGGCACATTCTGAAGGACAATTTGTTGTACCCATTCCATATACAACGCTTTCAAGCATTACTTCCTGCTGATTTTCCTCCTCGCATTGCATTCTGTCAATGGCTTTTGCAGAAAATGGTTCAAATCCCTCAATTCCTGATGTTGATTCTGTTCACCGATGAAGCGAATTTTTCAAGAAATGCAATACGCAATTTCCATAATAACCATATATGGTGTGACGAAAATCCACATGAAATTGTTGAAAATCCTTTTCAACATCAGTTTTCTTTGAACGTTTGGCTTGGGATTGTGGGTGACTGCCTAATTGGACCGGTATTTTTACCAAGGAGACTAACCGGAGAGGTGTATCGCAACTTTTTGGAAAACACGCTCCCTGGATTTCTGGAGGACGTACCATTAGCAATTAGAGATGCAATGTGGTATATGCACGATGGCGCACCAGCCCACTTTAGTCAAGTAGCTCGTGATTTCTTAACACAAGCATACGGAAATCGCTGGATTGGCCGAGGTGGACCACACTTATGGCCTGCACGATCCCCGGACTTAAATCCCCTGGATTTTTTCCTGTGGGGCCATTTGAAGTCATTGGTGTACGCTACTCCATTGGAAAACGTAGAAGACTTAAGAAATTGAATCATTGCTGGATGCAACTCAATTGAAACCGATCCTGTTGTTTTTGAGAGGGTTCGCCAGTCGATGAGGACAAGATTGGATTCTTGCATCCGAGCTCGAGGTGGTCACTTTGCACAGTTATTGTAATTTTTGCTTGCTAAGATTGTTGGTATGGTAAAATATTTGTTTTTGCCCTTAAATAAAACCCTTGTTATTTAAAAAAAAATTCTGTAATAAATGTACATGCACTAAAATGTGTTTTTTTTACTAAAAAACGGTACATCGTATGACAGAAAGTTAAGAGAGCTTTTTTCTTCACCATTAAACAAAGAATAGAAACATATTTACAATCAGCGGCGTCCTATTTTTTTCTTGAAAAATAACACGCCTAAAATTTCATTATGATCTTTAATGCCGTCTTGGAGAAATCTAATTTTTACTGTTTCTTTTAATTAAACTTCAACACGCTGTAGATCGGTAACGAAGCGTTTGCGGACCTTATTTATTATAAACTTTTTTGTATAAAATGACCCGGAAAATCAACCCCTTTAATATTGCCGCATCTTTTTTAAACACTCTGTATATAAACACTTACTAAATTCTTTAAAAGATATTATAAATTGTATCTTTTTGCAGTGGTGTGTATCCTGATGCTCTCAAGAAAGCAATAATTGTACCTTTAAGCAGGGGGAGAGGGAGTTAACTAATAATTACAGGTCGACAGCCCTAATAACAATGGTGTTTATTAGGCTATCTGCCTGTAGTTATTAGCTAAAAGGTAAATTAATTGAGAAATGTATAAAAAAAATTTCTATTATTTTTAGAAAAATACAATTTTTGCTGTCAAACAATCAGTTTGCTTTCACAGGGAATTCTTGCACGGACGTTTCTTCGTGTAGGGTTGGTGAGGTAGTTTTACAGGGACTGGATGTTGGAATAAAGTAGTAGGAATTTTCCTTGACCTAAGAAGGCGTTACTGTGTATCGCAGGACCGCCTTGGAAAGCTTATTCGGTGTGCCACAGGGTACAGTTTTGGAGTCGCTCCTTTCTTATATATACATAAATTATATCTTGTCAATATGTCACAAGCGAAAGGTATACTGCCTTGCAGATGATACTGTGGTAGTTATAAATGTCAACTCTTAAAACTCAGTGATGCAGAAAGCTGAAGAGGCAATTAAGGAGTTGAAAACTTGGCTAGACGACAGCTAGCTGTCGTTGAATATTAACAAGATGAGTTTCACGACCTTCGGATTAACACAAAGTACCCTTTCCGAGTTCCAGTGTTTAAATATACACGATTATGACTGCGCAATAAATGCAAACACATATGACTGTACTCAGAAAAGAAAGATAAGATAATCTCTGAAATATTTAGGGATTTTCATTAACGAAACTTTAACTTGAAAATAGTTTATTTCTCACTGATGGAATCCACAATTAATTATGGTTGCTACCCCCTTCCGTTCAATAACAAAAGGAAGCGGGAAGCATTGACGCCGCCACGATATCTACCTTCTAATATGAGGGTCACTTGTCTGATACTCCACACACTTAAGGTCTTACCTTTATTCATACCACGGCTGTTGTTGAATATAATGGCCAGTACTGCCGCTAACTAGTCGAGTAGCATGGGTTCGAGCACTGTACAAGTCGAAGGTCTAATGGTATAAAGGCGCCAGTCCCTGATAAATTATACTGCCCACCAACTGATAGATAAACTCGGGACAATATACAGAACCCAAATATACAATATATTCACTTCAGACACGTTT
This sequence comes from Amphimallon solstitiale, assembly GCA_963170755.1. Lineage (NCBI taxonomy): Eukaryota > Metazoa > Arthropoda > Insecta > Coleoptera > Scarabaeidae > Amphimallon > Amphimallon solstitiale. Next base: position 22,040,454 of record OY720676.1, on the reverse strand, counting down.
CTTATAAAGTAATTAAAAATAAAATTATTTTATGGATTGCAATAACAAAAAAAAAAGAAACATTCAAAAAGTACGTGTTTTATATTACTGCTGTACGAGCCCACATTCAACACAAAATATCTATTATTAAACATATAAATAAGAATAAATTCACAAGCGCAACAATAAATGGAATATTATCGGCATTTCTTGTTTGCTCTAATATATTATGTATAGCACATATAATATATTAGAGCATCTGACAACACTGTTCGGACGCTGGATAACTAACCTCACCTTTTCAAAATGATAATAGATATTTGACGCTGCATTTTGGGAATAAAAATACTCATAGTTATTAAATACTTCCCAAATAATTTTGTACATTCTCTTTTGTACGTATTCCTTTTTGACATGTTTCTGTTTCTTTCAAGTCTTACTTGGAAGCTCTTATGCAAGCAATTATTGAGGATGAATGTAACGTTACCGGATATACGGCCTGGAGTTTCTTAGACAATTTCGAATGGATGATGGGTTACACGTAGGTTTTTTCATATTTTCCTATAGTTTCCTAGAGATTAACTACCTTTTTTTTAATTTCCTGCAACAGGGAGCGCTTTGGACTTTACCATGTAGACTTTAGTGATGAAACTGCTAGACCAAGAACGCCAAAAATGTCTTCTCAAGTGTTCAAATACATCGTCGAAAATAGACTCGTGAATTGGGAATATACACCGGCTGAATTTACCAAATGCGAATGGTAATAGTTTAGAAATAAAAAACTTGATTTATATTACAATTATTATGAATGAGACTATTAATAAATTATACATTTTTGTTTCGTTCTCGTAATTTTATTTTACATTTTGCTGTTCAGCTTTAAACAATAGTTGGAAATTTTCTTTTACATGATAGTAGTAACTAAAGAAATATTGATATTAACTTTAGTATTATTAGCAAGTATTTGATAAAGTATCTCATAGTGCTTTGATTTCTAAAGTAAGAAATTTTAGCATACTTCAGAATTAGGATTTTAAAGAATCGAGAATAAATATTTTCATTTATAATATACAAAGTTTTAATTGAATTACGAGTCCGAAGCTAATGATTAGGTAACTGGAGTTGACTGGACTAAAGAAAAGCACGCTTAAAATGAATAAGTATAGAAGTATTATTCAAAAACATTTAATGTGTGGAATATATAAAACCTGAATTATTACATCGCACAATGGTCCAAAGTCCAAATAAGGGACCCAAAATATGAAGACTTCTGTTAGTGTTTCCATGTCTGGACAAAAGAGGTCGTTAGTGCGATTAATGAATAGGCTTCATTTCTGTTTATAAATATAAAATTTGTTAATAACTTGACTTCATTTAGCATTTAGTATCCTGAATGTCGTGCCAAGATTGGGCCAATGGATTTTTAAAGAGAAATCCTTCTCTTTCAATTCGTCAACCTGAGTCAACATCTGGCGCAAGGGCTATGGGATTTAACAAAGTAGCAGTTGATAATTTCTTTTCGTTGCTTACAAATTTGGTAGATAAGTACAAACTTACAGCTTCGCAAATATTTAATTGTGATGAAACTGGGGTTTCAGTAAATCCCAAGAATTATTCTAAAATCATTGCTTGTAAGGGCAAGCGACAAGTCGGTTCATTAACCTCGGCCGAAAGAGGTGAAACCGTAACTTGCCTTATTTGCATGTCTCCTAGTGGAGCATACATGCCACCGATGTTAATTTTGCCAAGGAAAAAAATGCAGAAAGAGTTTGAGCTGGGATTACCTCCAGGGAGTTGGGCTGAAGTGCACAGCACTGGATGGATGACTGCAGAGTTGTTTTTGATATGGTTTAAAAAGTTTGTAGCATTTTCTAAGGCATCAAAGGAATTCCCGGTTCTTCTCATTTTAGACGGACACTCAACACACACAAAGAACCTTGAGGTTATAGACTATGCGAGAAAGAATGGCGTATCATTGCTGTGTTTACCACCGCACTGTTCTCACAGACTTCAGCCACTTGACGTGTCCTTCATGAAGCCTTTAACTGTTCATTACACTGAAGAGCTTCGAAAGTGGCTACGTATGAATCCAGGGAAAGTCGTAACGTTGTTTCAAATTTCAACTCTTTTTGGATCAGCCTTTATTCAAAGCGCGACTATGAAGACAGCCATTAATGGATTTCAAGCTACAGGGATTTGGCCCACTGATCGATCTGTTTTCATTGAGTCTGATTTTCTCCCCGCGGATGTGACTGACATCGAACAAACTGTACCTTCAACGCAAGAGACTGTCTCATCTGAAAATGGACAATTGGAATCGTCTTCGTCTATCTTGCCTGGTGAAGAGAACGATGCATCAACATTGGGTGATAAAGGTGATAATAGTGAGGTTTCTACCCATGATATTAATGGTACACCAGCTAAAAAGGTCCTATTTGTTGAGAACATTAATGTCACACCTGGATGCTCATGGATGTCAACTAAGAAGGCTGACTCAGCATTTCCTGTTTCACCTGAAATTCTAATGCCTCTCCCTAAAGTCAAAGGAAGAACAAGAAGAACTAATCGAAAAAGAGGGAGGACTACTGTCTTAACAGATTCGCCGTACAAAAGAGAGTTAGAGACTGCTATAAAAGAGAAAGAAGAAAAGAGAATCGCCAAAGAAGAAAGAGCAAAACTAAGGCTTTTTAAAAAAGAAAACAAGGATAAGATTGGAAAAACTAAAGGACAGTGTCTGAAGAAAAATAAAAACATTAAGAAGCCAAAGAAACAAACCGAAAATAACGAGTGTGATTCTGATGAATGCTCAGACTGTGAGTGTTTATACTGCAACGAGTTCTACTCAAAGTCAAATGAGGGTTGGGTTGCGTGTTCAGTGTGTGGGAAATGGGCCCACAATTCCTGTGCCGGAGTGGACAGCGAGGACGATGAAGCTATACTTGTGTGTGAACTGTGTGAATCAGATTAACCTTAATGAATACTAAGCCAAATGATATTTTTTGTTTTTTTTTTTAAGTTTTGTAACGACTACCCCGTTGTGCCCCATACCCGGGGCAGAACGGGGCACTTGACACTGTTTTATGTTTTATTATGTAAAAAAAAAAAGTTTTATATTTGTTTCAAATTAATTGTGCAATAATGTTAACAACACTACAGTGAGTTCATAAAATGTATTTCAGCTGTCATTATAAAGCATTTCTTATTTTTAAAAAAAAATTTCAACTTGGTACCCCATTCCGCCCCGGGTTCCCCTAGGTATATATAGAAACCATCATTATGACGAAGTATTGATTTAAGTCATACAGAGTTAAACGATCTCGCAGGGATCATCTTTGCTGAATTGAACTGTACATAAATTCTTAGAATACTCAATATTACTGTAATGAATATCAATTAATGCGGTACTTGTGTTCAAAAAACACATATGTACTAGATTGGGCAAACTTAATCGTACAAGATGTAAAATTGAAATTATCAATGAAGCTATATGATCCACTTTAAACAATAGGTATAAATATGTATATGAACAAATACAAAACACTCCAGAACTTGCTGCACTTATCCAAGATAAGATATGTACTTCGATAATAGTATTGTATAAAAAGACAAACGAGATGAATTTTTTTGTTTCAAGCAAAAAATTGAAAAATGAGAAGACTCATTTTAATATTCTTCATAGGGTGAGTGTGGATATTTATAATAGTCGAATGGGTAGAAAAATTAATGAAAGATATACTTTGTAGGGGTTTATGTAATGCGGCTGAATATGATTTTCCGGAAGACTTTAAATTTGGCGTCGCCACTTCTGCCTATCAAATAGAAGGTGCTTGGAACGAAGACGGTAATGTACTCAATATTGTACCTAGATAAATTCTAATTCACCAAGTAGATATAGTAATGTTTGTATGTCCTGTAATAGGTAGAGAAATACAGGTAATTAAAATGATTAAATTGCAAAAATAAACTATTCCATGAATAAAGGTCGAAGAAAAATTCTTATTTGGTTAAGTATTTAAAAATAATTTAACCAATACTTTAATATATTATGTATATTCATTTAAATGAAAATCAAAAATTTAACTTAGTAAATTTAAAGTTTAGTGGAAAGCATTTAAACTTCTAATCGACACAGTAAAGTACATTCTAGACAAAATGGACAAGATTTGGGCGGGATTCCGGCACCTTCCACTACTACTCCAGCGAGCCACGCCTTAGGAGCGAAGCTGACTTTTGGCTTCAAAATATTATTAGGTATTTAATGATCGTAAATGAGTATTCTGGGTAGGTACTGTCAATCAAATTTTTCTTTCCTGAAAGCGATATAATTTTAATTTGGTTGAGGTAGGTGCCAATATCTGAAGTGTACCTATTAATACAGTCACTCACCAAATATTAAAAAAGTCATTTTATAAATAAGGGTTATTTTGTCGGTGGCGGTAAAACTTGGGTCACGGCTGAAGGTCGACCTAGCTCCTAAGACGTGACAAGCTGCAGTCGTAGTGGAGGATGCAGGTATTTCCCCCAAACATCTTGTTAATAACCGGCCATAAATAAACAAACTTCACTGTGTCGATTAGTGCAGGCAGCTTGTAAATTAGAAATGGTGTTTAGATGCTTTCCATTGAACTCCAAATTTAAGGAAAATTAAGTTAAATTTTTGATTTGATGAATGGAAAAAAAGGTGGATTTCAAAAATTTAATTTTTGTTAATGTTTTATTGTTTTTTTTTTTGCTTGCCCCAGACACATTTTAAACATTTTGCAGAGTTTTCTTGTTAAATATCTAGTGTACATTTCAATCTACCTTTACACAAGATTTGATTCTTTTTTCTTTATAAATAAGATCCATTTTGGCGGTAACGGTAAAATTTAGATCTCCCGGACAAAAAAAATCTCATAAATATCAATCTGTTTATGGGCATAACTTAAGAGTAGGCAATAGTACAATATTTGCTTATAATTGTAATCCTTTGGTGGAAATAAAAGAAAAAAATAGTTTGAATTGTCAGACTTAAAACTCAATTTTAGGAGGAAGTATGAAAGAAACTGTTGCATAAATACCTTATATGTAATAAGGTATTATAATGCATTATTCTTATAATATTTTAATGAAGCCTTGATCAAGCTATTACAAAACCTGTAACAGAAGACACCTATTTGAAATCTATATAAAAAAAGTAAAATAGCCTACCTACTACCCCTTGATTCCAAAGAAGTCCTATATTGAATTTGCCTATAATAACATTTATTTTCCATTTTATTAAACACAATTGATATTTACCTTTTCCATAACTAACTAAAATATTATAGTTAAGTTTGTTTGTTTAACAAAACATTACATTTAATTATTATAATTCCCTTTATTGGACTATAATAATTTGTTTTATTTGAGTAGGTGCAAATTAAGTGTAATACAAGCATAAATATCTGTTTCACCATAGAAATTTTGCCAACTCATGGTGGTTAACACTGAAATAGTAACCACTGTTTAACAATATACTATTTAGAGATCATTTCGACTTTGTTATTGTTTATTAAAGAAACATTATGAATTCCATAAAATGGCGGTTGTTTTTCATTCGGTTAACGTCGTCCATTTCTAATTTAATTTTATTTTTTTGAGAACGAATATACAGCATACGTCAGCAAGATTATAACATTAGTTTTTAATTAGATTATTTATAATTAAAATAATATATGAAACTCAGCACACATTGTAGATATCTGTGCAAGTTCTACCATAATTTTGGCAAACAAGTGACTGCTTTAATAAAGCAAATGTACGCCTTGTATATTTTTGGCACCCAACTTGGTGGCTTAAAATTAAAATAAATTTAGACACACTATGTATTATTAAAGTATAATTACTTTGTTATAGGCAAAGGTGAAAGTATTTGGGATTATGCAACGCAACGATGTTTTGCTTTGGACTGCAGTAACGGCAATGTAGCGTGCGATTCTTACCATAAGACTGATGAAGATGTACAGCTCTTAAAGAATCTGGGTGTGAATTTCTATCGTTTTTCCATTTCGTGGGCCAGAATCCTTCCTACCGGCCACTTAAACGTAATAAACTCAGAGGGTATTGCGTATTACAATAATCTCATCGACAAATTGCTCGAGAATAATATTGAACCTTTTGTGACAATGTATCATTGGGACTTGCCACAGCCTCTGCAAGAACTGGGTGGTTGGCCAAATCCATTGCTCGCGAATTATTTTGCAGATTATGCCGACTTGCTCTTCAGGACATTCGGTGATCGTGTGAAGAATTGGATCACGTTTAACGAACCTGTGATAATTTGCAGGTACGGTTACTCGGCTGGTTATATGGCTCCAGGATACACCCAAGACGGGATAGGGGGATATCTGTGCGGTTATACCCTACTCATTAGTCACGCGAAGGCTTATAAGAAATACAATGATAATTACAGGACGAGGGGTTAACCGCCAGTGGAAGTAGGTGTACATCCACTTGGAATTCCATGGAAGTATGTGGAAGTTAAGTGGAAGTATGTGGAAGTACGTGGAAGTATGTGGAAGTTTGTGGAAGTTTGTGGAAGTTTGTGGAAGTTTAGTGGAAGTATGAGGAAGTATGTGGAAGTTTTAGTGAAACTATGTGGAAGTAGTTAATCAAAACAAATTACAAAAAAATCAAATTTGGGATTGAGAACGATACTCATATGTAACAAATATACTCAAGTTGCATTAATACTCATAATGTTAAAATTAATGAATGTACGACAAAGAATATTATATAAGACGTTATTTTTCTTATATATGAGTAAACAATGTGTAATGCTCTACTTATATGTGTGACAAATTAGTATATATTAATATTAAGTATAGATAAAATTAACAGAACTATAATTACATTTAATATATTTATGAATGGTTTAAAAATGTACAGGGTTATTCATTATAAATTACCCACCTTTTATCATCGTTATTATTGCATATACAAAAAATGTTTCAAATAAAAGTTGTGTGACTGAGACTGAATTTTATTTGCATGCTATCAAGAACACAGTGGCGTGTAGATACAACCATTAAAAAAAAATATCTTAAATGGAATACCCTGTATATTAGGAAATTTTGATAATGGTCTTTTTACTCAGATTTCAAAAATATACCATATGATACCGGCATCTTAAACCGTTTTCGAGTTATTAAATGTCGAATATCGTAGTTACTATGGAAAAGTTAACATTATTAAAGTAAGCTATGAAAATGACAATTATTGTGGTTGATAAATGACATTTCCATTTTGACTATTTTATTAAGGAAGTATGTTGCTTCGGCCACACATCTTAATCTCTTGGTCCGTGATTATTCCAAAGATAAACACAAGTTGACAATCTCCGATTTAAAACCGGAAGATAAAATGAATTTTGCCTCGGCTGAAAAAATGTGTTCTTCGACTGTATTGAAGTTCCTACCAAATATTCCAGGTAGTGACGGCACTATAGCTTTTCTAAAGGTCATGAATTTTATTATCGACTCATTTTTGTCTAAAAACAGTGATGTTGAACATCGTATTTATTGCATTTGGTACGCAGTATTTTTCCTTCGAATTTGGAAGGCGTGACTTCGAGAGAATAAATCTGTTTACAGCGAAAAAGACAACTTTTTAACATCCAACTGCTACATGTATGTCGAGTTGAATGCGCACGCGATACTAAAACTATTGCAATTATTCGTTACCACCAACGAGTTGGATACCAGCATGTTTTTACCTTGGCTGTACAGCAGTAATATGTGTGAAAAAATATTTCGAGCTACCAGGTCGCTGACGTCCACATCTAGCACTATCGTCAACTTTAGTATGTTGGATATCTTACATCGCCTAAACCCAATAGAAATTATATATAATTTAACGCACGATTACCTTACCAAGAAAAAAAAAGAAAAATTTTGAATCAAGATGTTAACGTATTTCTCTCTTCTTATTCCGAGGCAAATTTTCAAGACAATGTAGAAAAGATTGTAAACTCTGCTGTATAAGACGCAATCTCGGATATGAGTAAACTTGAAATTAGGGTTAAGGAGGGATCGTGGAATCTAGTTTTTTGCTCCAGCAAATAATGAGAAAACGGATTCAGAAAACAAGGCAAAAGCGACTTCAGAAAAGTAAAAGTATGAGTCAAGAAACTATAGTAAATAAGAAACATGATACAGCATATGCAAGCGAGGTTGCAAGCTCGAGTCAATATTTTGACGAAGAAACAATTGAACAAGATGAAGATTGTATCGATGATGAATTGCCAATAATATGTGAAAAAGAACATATTCACAACATCACTTTTGACGATGATAAAAATGTAAGTAATGACACATGTGAGGATATATTCGAAATTACTCATTTAAAGAACGCTGGGGGCTCGTTGTTATTTAAAGAACATACCGACAAATACAAAGGGAATAACTGTATGCCAAGGGGCCATTTGCGCGCGTTTTAATGAAAGATAAAGTAACTGTTGTAAAAAAAAATCTTTGTGCTGGTTGTTGAACACAGAAACCCAAAGAGTAAGTTCTGATCCATTAAGAATATTTATCTGTTATAACAAATCTGCGATGGAAACATCGAATAATTCTACAGTCAATCCCATTGTCAAAGTAGAAAACAGGACACATTTAAGAATTGCTGCTGGTGTGTATTCTACAACAGCATTTCTAAAAATACGAGAAGCAAAACTCTCAAAACAAATTGTAACAAATTGAAACTTGATAATTACATTTGTGGTCGAATTCTTTATTTCAAGGATTTTTCTAACAAGACCCCAACTTCTGTTCAATCAAATACAGAGAGAATAGGATGTCTTTGCACATGGTACAGCATTCAAAACGACGGTAAATTAATACAGTCATCATCATTTCGACATGAGTTTTACGACATCGTACACTATAGATTTTCAATGCCAAATCCATCTGTGATACCAAATGAAAAGACTGACATTATAGAGTTGGTGCTAGATGATCAAACTTTGACTGATTTGATAAAAGAAACTGTCGGCTGTTCTGAAATCAAAAGTTCTACAGTCACGCTCGAATGCGAAAATTTCGTAATTGATTGCGAAACAGCTGTTACGGACAGTAGTGATACTGATCAGGATGCGGAAGCCTGGGAAGCTGAGGAAGACGCCCTGGGCGATTATAGCGGAGACAATTCTGTCGGCGCAAATGTCGCCGATAATTTTCCATTAGCTGATATGGCAAGTTCTCAAACACTTTCTTTAAGGCAAAAGTATGTTTACATAAAAATTGAAAATCACTATGCTGTATTTTACTATAATTCATGGTATATTGGCAGAGTTATTGAGGTCGTCGATGAACATACTAGCAGAGTGACATTCTTAAAAGAAAATTCACGTCAATTGTTTTGGCCAAAGCGTGATAACATCCAGGAAGTTGGAAATGAATACTATGGCCCCATAATTTTACAGGGCACTGGTCCTTTTTCCTTAACAGAATGTGTAAGGACAAGTATCATAAATGGTTTCAAAGAAATTAAGAGAAAACACAAGCCAGAACACCAGTAACGCAGTTATTAGTTGTTTTCTCTTTGAGAGGCAAAGAAAGCTTGTTATTATTTGATATTTTATTTCAGTTAGAAGTCAATTTTTGTTTGTATTTCTTTGACTTATAATAATAAATCATTCCATACATATACGTATACGTTACTTTTCCTAAACTTACACAAAGTGTGTCAAATCATAATGAACAAACGATGAAGAAATAATAGGCATTGTCAAAATCAATATGGAAGTTTGGTGGAAGTATGTGGAGGTTTGTTGGAAGTATGTGGAGGTTTGATGGAAGTATTTGGAAGTTTAAAGGAAGTATATGGAGGTTTGATAGAAATATATGGAAGTTCGAAGGAAGTGTGTGAAGTTCGAAGGAAGTGTGGGGAAGTTTGGTGGAAGTATGTGGAAGTTTTTTCAAAAGAGGAAGTAGGTGTACAGAATTTTCGTCGGCGGTTGACCCCTCGTTACAGGACTACACAAGGAGGTGAGCAACGTATTATTCAATTCATATCTCCAGCTAAGAAAATTAAATTATTTAAAAAAAATGTCATACATTTTTATCAATTATCTCTAAATATATCCATTTACATCACATTAAATATATATCTTCAAATAAATACCTGATATCCAATCCAGCTAGTAATTATACGGCTGCGTGTTCTGAACAAATTCAAGATAACTTTTACATAAAAAGTTTATCAAATGACAATCGTTGATACTAAAAGGAAGAATGCAAATTAAATTAAACAGATAAAGTTAAAGTTTAAAGTAAAAGGCACTTTTAAAAACGCAAAAGCTTTTAATTAAGAACCGTGTCCAAATTTAGCCATCAAGCTGCCTTCTACTAGCGGTACAATATAATTCGCAAGTTATACTTGCTAGGCATAAAAATAATAATATTAAACTAAAAAGCATAATAAATACTTAAAGTACATTCATATAATTAACCATATTGATTCACGCTGCAACACGACAAAACAGGTGTGCATTGAGAGAATTCTCTTTAATGAATTCTCAATTAAATATGTTTAAATTGAAAACATATAGCTTAAAGGTCATGAATTTCTATGGTTACATAAATATATTTAGTATAAAACCTTCCGATAGCTTGATCTAGCAATCGTTACAATGCAAAGTTAAGCTCTACAGATCATAAATATGTCTTCACTCATAAATTTTAAAAAAATTATAAAATTGACTGACCGTATATTAAAATAGAAGGTGTGACTAATTTAGGTACTTAAATTTTAGTAAGAGATTATTGTGGTATATTCGAGACCTAGTAAACCAAAACTAAATTTTGAAAGCAACACTTACTTGAAGATTAAAAATAATTTGAGTAATGACGGTAATTCCACATAGGTGAAGTGATATTGCAATCGGGTGGCAGGTGGGGGGTCATGATGTGCCGTCAGAAGTTGAATAAAATTTCGGAATTACGCCATCCACTCTAACTTCCATAAACCATCATAGAATCCCAAACTCTCTCATAAGCTACCAAAATCTCCCTTAAAATATGACAAAAACAATGTCATCAAATCAAACTATGACGTATAACGTACTTGGTAAAAAGAAAGAAACAACTGTTTCAACTTTTGCGCGTGGATTAATAAATTAAAGTTCTTCTCTCGAGTAAATTAACTATGCTTTTTCATATCCGTACAAAACGTAAGAATCATATGCGTCAAGAATAAACAAATGGTCCCCAGGCATCTAATATGGCATAAATGATTCTCTAACATATTACACTTTTGTAGAGATAATCCCTTAACATCTAACGTTGACATAACACAATTCATTAACCAAAACTCCTTCATTGTAATTTTTACCTGCACAATAAAATCGGCACAAATAATGGGACAAGAGCAAAATGTGACTAACATAATGTCTGTCATTCACAAAATAATGATACGCTATCCCTAATCATGACGAAAGCGGAATAGATAATGTCATATGTTAACGTCTAGATTTGCAATTTCGGAATAATAATTTGGACCTAATAAATGATATTATTTACCAGTACCAATAAGGGATAAATAGCCGTTTCGAAAGATGGCACCAAGCGGTCGTTAAACATTAACAGCCTTATTCATAATCATCACCCTAATAGGGTGTTAGTACGCTACTAGTAAGTAGCTACTAACATCCTACTAAGACGCTATTAACTTACCTTATTCATAAACGCTTATTTAGTGGCTAGTAAGTAGTAGGATGTTAATAGAAAAATGCATATGGCAACAGGGTAATATGAAGAACGATCGTGCGCACTGATGTACAAATCTAAATTTGCGGTAATCACGATAGAAAGCAAATATTAAAAGGTTAGAATTTACAATTTCAGATTAACTAAAATCTGTAAAATAACAATTATATATAAATTGTATGTATAGCAGAAAAAGTTTTCATGGATTATGAACAAATACATGTTAGAGCAGAATAGCAAGAAGTTGAGGAAGGTCAAGTTAATGGGGCTCTAAATCCAAAAATGTTCTAGAAATGGCTTAATCCACTGGAAATATATAATTCAATAATAATAGAATTTTTATACAAAATATATGTAGAATGAAATAAAATAAGTTTCAAACATGATAATCAATATAGGTGGAAAGATGTTATAGGTACTACACATTAAATCATATATATAGTTTATTGTTATATTTTGCATTAATAATAATCTATGCGATGCTAAGGCAAGGATTTGTGATACACTTGCAAGGTAAAAAGACTGTACCGATGACTTAGAGAATTTGGATCAAATGTTCATTAAACAGGAAATTTGAAGTAATTCTTCATTAAAATTAAATGCTAAGAAAAATGTAAACAATATTAGGTGATATTAGTATGATTTCAGAATGAAGATATAGAAGGTATTTTGATTAGTGATAATGGATATGCATGTTCAAGATATCTGTTAACAAGTCCTGTGTTATAACGACAAGTCCTGTGTTAAAATATAAGACTCCATATATCAACGAGAAATGGCTTAAAAAGCATTTGAAATTATGAAGAATAAATTTGGTTGCTTTTTTCATTAAACTGGACACAAGGGCATCGATAGTAGCAATATCCATTATGAATATTATAAAAGGAAAAATTGCAAACAGAGGAATCTTCACATTAAAAAAATATCTTCTCACTTTCATTAACTTTGTATGGAATTAGATTGATAATGTGGATAATGATTTAAAATGATTATTAATGATAGTGTTGGCAATATTTTTAAGCATTAGATTAGCATATAATGAGACATTTTAATTAAAAGCACCTATTATCATAAGTATGTTTTATTTAAAATAAAGTCTAAATATAAAAATATCTTTATACACTCATTCCTTCCTTTTTCTCTTTTAACAATTTCATTTTCATAGCTATGATATTGAATTTCATTTTGTATGTTCATATCGCGGATCTTTTTCAACTCTAAATGTTTCCATTTCAATGTATTTAATTAAAAAGTTATAATCCTGGGTCTAAAAGAAGTCTGACAAATATGTGTTTATTTTTATTCGTACCAATTTGTTTTTTTAGGTTAGCTTTAACGGTGAGCTGTAACTTTAAACATACCCCTACACGCTACTAACAATTTAGTTGGCTACTACGCTTAGTACGCTGTTAAATACGATTATGAATATGACTTTTTTTAGTAGCGTGTTGGTTGGATCTTAGTAGCCACTAACTTTCATTATGAATAGGGCTGTAAATTGCTAAATTTGAACAGAATATGCAAACAACGCATAGTAAATGCTAGCGAAGTTAAGAAAATATTGTAATATATTTTTCTTAACTGTAAAAAAATTAATTGTCGACTTTGACATCCGCAGCAGTTTAATGGTTTTTTTTAAGTATCAATTTTGAATATTAACGACATAGAATTATTAACTTTAATATAATATTAATCTGGAATTCTAGGTTAATAGGGTTATTTCATTATATTGACGATGTTATAGTTGAACGTAAGCATGATCACATTATTATAAAATGTTTACTAAGTAAAATAAATATTTATGCATGACTCTGACGATAGAACAAATGAAGAAAGACGTGCCCCCCCCCCCCCCAAATGATTGTCACTTTATGAGCATGGATATAAATTTCACCACGTGATCATTTTGATTGAAACAAGCTTTTTTTAATTTTGCTAAAAACCAGAATATCCATAAAAATCTAATTATAAATTATTAGCACCATACCGCCTTTTACTGGGCCTAAATCTTCGTATTGTCACAGCAAAATTATTTTTTTCTTATGTACCTATTGAGGTATTTTAACAATTCAGCAATAAAAAAGGAATGCTTCTACAAATGATTATAAAACTATGAAAAACAATATCAATCCTGCTATCAAGGTATCAAGTTCCTACTATTTACTTATCGACTATTAAAATATATCTTATAAAATAAAACAAAGCAGAGATAGTCTCTACATTAAAAACACCACAGAAATATCGTTCTTTGTATTTCATTAAACATTTGTAAAAATATGTCCTTTGGCGTTTTTTGGCATTTCATGCCAATATTTACGAGTGTGTGAAGTTAGCCCCCCTTTTTTCGAATATCGGAAATCTGACGGTTGTTCCAGGTTGTTCTAGGTTTGTTCTAAATTGTTCCAAAGTATTTCAAAAAAAAAGTCAAAATTGGCCGAGATAATTGAAAAAAACCACTTTTTCACCCAGCCCCCCTTTTTTCGAAAATTGAAATTCTGAAGGTTGTTCCAGGTTGTTCTAGTTGTTCTAAACATTGTTCCAAAGAATCTCGAAAAAAAAATCAAAATTGGCCGAGATAATCGGAAAAAACGAGTTTTTGCCAGCCCCCCTTTTCTTGAAAATTGTAATTCTGATGATTGTTCTAGGTTGCTCTAGGTTTGTTCTAAATTGTTCCAAAGTATTTCATAGAAAAAATCAAAATCAGACGAGAAAATGGGAAAAAACCAAAGCCAAGAGTATGAAGTCGGACCCAGTTTTTGCAAAAATTAAAATTTTGACGGTTGTTCTAGGTTGTTCTAGGTTTGTTCTAAACATTGTTCGAATACGTCAAAACCGTATCTCTTATATATCAAAAGATATGGCAAAAAAACCAAATCCAAAAGTGTGAAGTTAGCCCCCCTTTTATCGAAAATCTAACTTCTGACGGTTGTTCCAGGTTGCTCTAGGTGTGTTCTCAATTGTTCCAAAGTATTTCAAAAAATAAATCATAATTGGCCGAAAAAACGGCAAAAAACTTTTTTTTTCTGGCGGCCCATTTTTCGAAAATCGAAATTCTGACGGTTGTTCTGGGTTGTTCTAAGTTTGTTTTAAATTGTTCCAAAGGATCTCAAAGAAAAAATCATAATTGGCCGAGATAATAGAAAAAAACGATTTTCCCACGGACCCCCTTTTTGCGAAAATTCAAATTCTGAGGGTTGTTCCAGGTTGTTCTAGATTTGTTCTAAACATTATTCTTATACATCAGAACCGTATCTCTTATATTTCAAAAGATATTGCAAAAAAACGTTTTTAAAAAAAGTGTGAAGTTAGCCCCCCTTTTTTCGAAAATCTAACTTCTGACGGTTGTTCCAGGTTGCTCTAGGTGTGTTCTCAATTGTTCCAAAGTATTTCAAAAAATAAATCATAATTGGCCGAAAAAACGGCAAAAAACTTTTTTTTTCTGGCGGCCCATTTTTCGAAAATCGAAATTCTGACGGTTGTTCTGGGTTGTTCTAAGTTTGTTTTAAATTGTTCCAAAGGATCTCAAAGAAAAAATCATAATTGGCCGAGATAATAGAAAAAAACGATTTTCCCACGGACCCCCTTTTTGCGAAAATTCAAATTCTGAGGGTTGTTCCAGGTTGTTCTAGATTTGTTCTAAACATTATTCTTATACATCAGAACCGTATCTCTTATATTTCAAAAGATATTGCAAAAAAACGTTTTTAAAAAAGTGTGAAGTTAGCCCCCCTTTTTTCGAAAATCTAACTTCTGACGGTTGTTCCAGGTTACTCTAGGTGTGTTCTCAATTGTTCCAAAGTATTTCAAAAAATAAATCATAATTGGCCGAAAAAACGGCAAAAAAGTTTTTTTTTCTGGCGGCCCATTTTTCGAAAATCGAAATTCTGACGGTTGTTCTGGGTTGTTCTAAGTTTGTTTTAAATTGTTCCAAAGGATTTCAAAGAAAAAATCATAATTGGCCGAGATAATAGAAAAAAAACGATTTTCCCACGGACCCCCTTTTTGCGAAAATTCAAATTCTGAGGGTTGTTCCAGGTTGTTCTAGATTTGTTCTAAACATTATTCTTCTACATCAGAACCGTATCTCTTATATTTCAAAAGATATTGCAAAAAAACGTTTTTAAAAATGTGTGAAGTTAGCCCCCCTTTTTTCGAAAATCTAACTTCTGACGGTTGTTCCAGGTTGCTCTAGGTGTGTTCTCAATTGTTCCAAAGTATTTCAAAAAATAAATCATAATTGTCCGAAAAAACGGCAAAAACCTTTTTTTTTCTGGCGGCCCTTTTTTCGAAAATCGAAATTCTGACGGTTGTTCTAGGTTGTTCTAAGTTCGTTTAAAATTGTTCCAAAGGATTTCAAAGAAAAATCATAATTGGCCGAGATAATAGAAAAAAATGATTTTCCCACGGACCCCCTCTTTGCGAAAATTGAAATTCTGAGGGTTGTTCCAGGTTGTTCTAGATTTGTTCTAAACATTATTCTTATACATCAGAACCGTATCTCTTATATTTCAAAAGATATTGCAAAAAACTTTTTTCAAAAAGTGTGAAGTTATCCCCCCTTTTTTCGAAAATCTAACTTCTGACGGTTTTTCCAGGTTGCTCTAAGTGTGTTCTCAATTGTTCCAAAGTATTTCAAAAAATAAATCATAATTGGCGGAGATAATAGGAAAAAACGATTTTACAATGGGCGGAATGCACTTTCCGAACATTACTGTGTTGAAGGAAGTTTTTGTATGATGCAGTTCTATTTAAAGAAATAAACATCTAATATAGCAATAAATATATATTTTCGCAAGAAATATAATGTTCATTTATTACAAAACGATATTGTTACCAAATGCTGATGAACTATTTCAAAGAAAAAATCAAAACCGGTTATGAAAAAACGATATTTTTCCCCAGTCCCTATTTCTTAAAAATCGAAATTCTTACAGTTTCAAAGTATTTCAAAAAAAAAAAAGCGCTGGATATGGGTACCCAACTAAAATCAAACAAAATGGGGAAGTCTATCAGGCTCCCTTTGTTATTTTATTTTGTCTAGTAATAATAAAAATAAAATACTGATTTTGAAGTTTGAAAATTTTAATTATAGTAAACCACTACAACGTTATTTTGTCTAGCCGTGGTCTGGCCACTTTTTTTCATGGTTTTTGCTCCGGGAATGCAAGCACGTGTAGACATTCCTATCAAGTATGCTTATTTTTTGTAGCCCCTCTTCGTAAACATGTTGAAATATGCTGTCTAATTTTCTCACTAAAACGATTCAAAGGCTACTATTACTTTATTTGGAAAAAATATTATATAGGTACCTATTTAGATAATATAAGATAGTATATCCGTCAAAGAGTAGCCGATTTGGGAAAGGCTGTTTTACAATACCAAATTGATAAAAAAATATATTATTTATGTCAATGTTATCAAATAATATAATAATATCAATAAATAAATTTTACAGAAAAAATATATATTTTTGATTTTAGGGATAAACTAAAGCATGAACTCTAATAAAAATAAACAAAGAAACATCAACCAGCATTTAGTAACAATATTGTTTTCAAACAAATGAATTATATTACTTGGGAAAATATATGTATATTTACTGCTTCTGCTTTATTCTGAATCACAAATGAGTATTACATTTTAAAATATAGATAATAGGTAAAATCGATTTACCTATTATCTTGGGCAATTTCGATTTTTTCTTTGTAATCCTTTGGAACAATTTAGAACAACCTAGAACAACCGTCAAAATTTCGATTTTCGAAAAAAGGGGCGCCAGAAAAAAATTGTTTTTTGCCGTTTTTTCGGCCAATTATGATTTATTTTTTGAAATCCTTTGGAACAATTTAAAACAAACTTAGAACAACCCAGAACAACCGTCAGAATTTCGATTTTCGAAAAATGGGCCGCCAGAAAAAAAAACTTTTTTGCCGTTTTTTCGGCCAATTATGATTTATTTTTTGAAATACTTTGGAACAATTGAGAACACACCTAGAGTAACCTGGAACAACCGTCAGAAGTTAGATTTTCGAAAAAAGGGGGGCTAACTTCACACTTTTTTAAAAACGTTTTTTTGCAATATCTTTTGAAATATAAGAGATACGGTTCTGATGTATAAGAATAATGTTTAGAACAAATCTAGAACAACCTGGAACAACCCTCAGAATTTGAATTTTCGCAAAAAGGGGGTCCGTGGGAAAATCGTTTTTTTCTATTATCTCGGCCAATTATGATTTTTTCTTTGAGAGCCTTTGGAACAATTTAAAACAAACTTAGAACAACCCAGAACAACCGTCAGAATTTCGATTTTCGAAAAATGGGCCGCCAGAAAAAAAAAGTTTTTTGCCGTTTTTTCGGCCAATTATGATTTATTTTTTGAAATACTTTGGAACAATTGAGAACACACCTAGAGCAACCTGGAACAACCGTCAGAAGTTAGATTTTCGAAAAAAGGGGGGCTAACTTCACACTTTTTTTAAAAACGTTTTTTTGCAATATCTTTTGAAATATAAGAGATACGGTTCTGATGTATAAGAATAATGTTTAGAACAAATCTAGAACAACCTGGAACAACCCTCAGAATTTGAATTTTCGCAAAAAGGGGGTCCGTGGGAAAATCGTTTTTTTCTATTATCTCGGCCAATTATGATTTTTTCTTTGAGATCCTTTGGAACAATTTAAAACAAACTTAGAACAACCCAGAACAACCGTCAGAATTTCGATTTTCGAAAAATGGGCCGCCAGAAAAAAAAAGTTTTTTGCCGTTTTTTCGGCCAATTATGATTTATTTTTTGAAATACTTTGGAACAATTGAGAACACACCTAGAGCAACCTGGAACAACCGTCAGAAGTTAGATTTTCGAAAAAAGGGGGGCTAACTTCACACTTTTTTTAAAAACGTTTTTTTGCAATATCTTTTGAAATATAAGAGATACGGTTCTGATGTATAAGAATAATGTTTAGAACAAATCTAGAACAACCTGGAACAACCCTCAGAATTTGAATTTTCGCAAAAAGGGGGTCCGTGGGAAAATCGTTTTTTTCTATTATCTCGGCCAATTATGATTTTTTCTTTGAGATCCTTTGGAACAATTTAAAACAAACTTAGAACAACCCAGAACAACCGTCAGAATTTCGATTTTCGAAAAATGGGCCGCCAGAAAAAAAAAGTTTTTTGCCGTTTTTTCGGCCAATTATGATTTATTTTTTGAAATACTTTGGAACAATTGAGAACACACCTAGAGCAACCTGGAACAACCGTCAGAAGTTAGATTTTCGAAAAAAGGGGGGCTAACTTCACACTTTTTTTAAAAACGTTTTTTTGCAATATCTTTTGAAATATAAGAGATACGGCTCTGATGTATAAGAATAATGTTTAGAACAAATCTAGAACAACCTGGAACAACCCTCAGAATTTGAATTTTCGCAAAAAGGGGGTCCGTGGGAAAATGGTTTTTTTCTATTATCTCGGCCAATTATGATTTTTTCTTTGAAATCCTTTGGAACAATTTAAAACAAACTTAGAACAACCCAGAACAACCGTCAGAATTTCGATTTTCGAAAAATGGGCCGCCAGAAAAAAAAAGTTTTTTGCCGCTTTTTCGGCCAATTATGATTTATTTTTTGAAATACTTTGGAACAATTGAGAACACCCTTAGAGCAACTTGGAACAACCGTCAGAAGTTAGATTTTCGATAAAAGGGGGGCTAACTTCACACTTTTGGATTTGGTTTTTTTGCCATATCTTTTGATATATAAGAGATACGGTTTTGACGTATTCGAACAATGTTTAGAACAAACCTAGAACAACCTAGAACAACCGTCAAAATTTTAATTTTTGCAAAAACTGGGTCCGACTTCATACTTTTGGCTTTGGTTTTTTCCCATTTTCTCGTCTGATTTTGATTTTTTCTATGAAATACTTTGGAACAATTTAGAACAAACCTAGAGCAACCTAGAACAATCATCAGAATTACAATTTTCAAGAAAAGGGGGGCTGGCAAAAACTCGTTTTTTCCGATTATCTCGGCCAATTTTGATTTTTTTTTCGAGATTCTTTGGAACAATGTTTAGAACAACTAGAACAACCTGGAACAACCTTCAGAATTTCAATTTTCGAAAAAAGGGGGGCTGGGTGAAAAAGTCGTTTTTTTCAATTATCTCGGCCAATTTTGACTTTTTTTTTGAAATACTTTGGAACAATTTAGAACAAACCTAGAACAACCTGGAACAACCGTCAGATTTCCGATATTCGAAAAAAGGGGGGCTAACTTCACACACTCAATATTTACGAGGTATATATTTTTTGTACAAATGAAGCATAGATATTGTTTTTAGGGCTCAGCTCTTTTCATATTTTCTTTTGAAGTCTTTTCGCCTTATTTTCTTCTTTTTTAATAGTTCTTCAGTCTTAAGACTTTCTTTATCTTCAATTATTTTTTTATACTGCATCGAAGTTAATACAAACAGTACTCTCTCTGATTACCTTTTTCCCATACGTTATTGGGTTTTTGCCATAATTGAATCAATATTTTTAATTCTAAGGCTGTACCGGATTTCCGGTTGGTCAGGATATTGGTTTTCGTCTGATTCTTTAAGTACGTGAAAATCTGGATCTGAGAAATATACATTTTTAGGTTATGAATGTAAAGGACTTTTCCTAACCTCTAAATTATCATTATCAAGCATTCAAACCGATTGATCATGATCTTTTTGTAAGGCACTTTTACTTTCCACTTCGATCTCATGAGAAGCGGCTTGTTTATAAGTTAATGTTTTTTCTGTAGCCTAGGAACTATCTCGGATAAATTTTCTTCCAGAAGGTTTGCATTATATCGCGCCAGGTGATTTTGTTTAGGTGTATAGCAATTATATAGACAAGACTGATTCGTTTATTATTATCGGTGATATACTCGCATATGCCAAACATATCACCGATAATAAACAATAATCAGTCTTGTTTATGTAATTGCTTCACCAAAATGTACTCACCAGCAGCCACTGTTTCGCATATCTGTTGGTTTCTAATAATAACAAATTTATTGCTTTCATTAGTTCGAGTAACTTCTAGTGCTACGATAGAATACAAACCGGTCCATCTAATGCCATAATTCTGTAATTTCAAAATAAAATGGTCAACGTATTTAAATACATTTGGTCTGAATCAGGTATATATCAATTTAAAAGGTAAAAATTGTTTAAACGTATTTATTGAGCTATTTTCCATATCTCAAATTTTTGCCTTCTTAAATAAATCTATAAATATGGTCATAAACATTTGAGATAGATATTAAAATCAAAGAATTTCGATGATTCGAGAGATTAGAACAATCTTACATTGCACCGTTTTAAATATATAAATTTAATAATCAAAACAAATCTAAGTCATCCAAATACATATTTGGAAATAAGTAATCATAAAAGTACATCGTACACAATTCATTTGTTAATTCAGCATGTGTCAGTCAATCTTAAAATTCTCTAGTGTTCTTCATTAAATACATATTATTTGTCAATCTTTGACAGCGATCACAATCACAAATCATATAATTTTTTGATAAGTAGTTCTACAGTTCAATGTGCTTCAGATTCTATCGCCTAAATATGTAATAATTATACTATTATCAAGAGAAAGATTGTCACCCAAAATTATCAGATTCAAGAGCAATGACTACATAATATTATATTTTATGCAATAATAATTATTTTCCTTAGCTTCTGAAATAAATACCTTCTAAAATAATATGTTGAGTGTAGCTTTGCAAACGTCCTTGTTCATCGTTCATATCTACACTTCTAAGAAAAAGGTTACGTTATGTAGTTGATTAAATGATGATTTTGTCAGATGATAAAATGGTTGCAGCTTCTACCGGTTAGCTCTTAAATTCCAGTTTTGTATACACGTGCTCAATGCAGGATAGGTTCACATACACATGGTTTGATTCAATACACACAAAACATTAATTTCTGCCGAACTAAATTAACCAGTTCTGGGTGAATAGGAACGAATTTTAAGGTTCAAACTGATAATAAATAAAACGTCGCCGTTGGTAAATGTTTCGAGAGAGGCGATTAAATTGTAACTTAAAGCTGCACCTAAGACTGGGACTCACTGAAAACCAGCACCCCTTTAGTTATATAGGTATCGGTAGGGAGGGGTGTGGTTAGTAAACTCTGAAACTATTACATAGAAGGTATATTAAAATTCAGAAAAATAGCGACAGATAATTGAATGCTTTACTATAATACTATACCCTGTCTCAGAATAAGAAGGAGTGATTCAAATATCCCGCCAAAATATGGAACACACAGCTTAAAATGTAGTAGACAATTTGATGTGACATCATGACAATTGAGGTTAGAAGAACTGTATTATTTTTAAATAAGATTTTAGCTGTTTTGTGTTTCATTTACTAAATGAAACAAGTAGACTTTGTTCTGAGCGTTTTGAGGAGGCTTGTCATTATAAATACATATATAATTACTATGCCTTTTACTGAATGTGTTATACCAACATGAAAATTGTGAATCAAATCTATTTATTATTAAATATTTGTACCAGAGAGCAAGAATGAATCAAACCTTTTATCAATTATCAAGACGTCCTTAAGAACTAGCAGAAAAAGTTGTGCTTATTAGTTTTTATTTTAAATATCAATAAAGAACTTATACAAATAAATCATTCGTATTTCTGTTACAAACCTTGAGCAGGTAAATTCAAGCACCATTCTTGGAAATGTGAACCTTACATACAACAGCAATAAATATAAAATTTTATATCGGCTGAAGTTGCTTACACGAACTGCAAAGATAATTACATATACACATTGCTAATTATTATTCGCTGCATGTGTGTATGTATTTTGGAAATATGGAGAAAAATTTTAGTTGAATAATTTACATTTATACTCTTATAAAGTATAACAAATTTTTATTTCTATTATATATTAGAAATTAACAATAATTTAGTGTTCACATCATGTTAAAAAGATTAAAAATTGGGACATTACAAAAAAAATGCCGCATAAATTAGTCTGATTCTTTTGTGCTGGACATTAATAAGTCACACACCATGACTGTTTCAGACATAAATAATAAATGGTTTCACAATCATCCATTAATCCATCTATGTCTCACATGCTCTTTGCTACTTTACTTACATGATCGGCAAATTTTTTCCAATTACTTATTGTAACATTTGTAATTGTTCTGTTAAAAGTTCTCGTACAAGTGATATTTTGAAAAGGGAATTTTTTGAAGCTACTTCACCTTCTAGTTGAGCCCAAATCATTTCAATCGGATGGCGCTCGCAATGATATGGAGGTAACCTGTGCAGCTGCCCTTTCCAACTTGGGTAATATTTGTTGTAGCATCCTTCAAAAATCTTAACGTTCATTTCATGAATCATACAATAGTCCTTCCCCCACATATATCAATTCAGATCCTTGCGTATCTTTACCAGTAGAGCTTTTTAATCCAGTCGATAGGCTTTCAACAAAAGCTTGTCATGCACTCATTACACTTGCAGCAATCCAAATGTTTCTCTTTCTGTATCCTTCATCCAAGCATGTTTCATCTAATTAAATATTGGACGACCATCATAATCTGTACTGTTTTATTATCCCCAGATATTTTCCACCAGATATTTTCATCTTTTTTTGTTAGTACAGGTTTGACAGGTTTCTTATTACGTCTGACATATCCGGTGTTGTGGTAATGTAATTAGTATTTGATTAACACATACTTGAAATTAATGAGTTTCAAGAATCTGTGTAGAACTGCTCAGTTCATTTTTGGTATGGGTTCATCTATAGTTATTTTTGCAATGATATTGTAGGACGTTCGATTTTAAAAAAGAAACTGGGCACTGCCGTACGGTGTTTTTGACAGATTCATCAAATTCAAAGTTTCAAATGCCTGATCACTTGTTTCTTAGGTCTTAAGCCGTCTGATCACTGATGTTCATCTTGTACATAAAAGTATGGATTTTTTTAATAACACAATAAAGTATAATTAACGAAATTAAAAATGTAAGATTCTAGGTATTGCTTGGTTATAAACATAAAATGACATTTTGGCGAACTTATTTTCCTATGTTAAACTCGCCTACGCAAGAACCAGTGAGATAGATACCTTAAAAATATACACTATTCTGGCGCGATATTTGAATCACTCCTATATTCTGAGACAAGGTATAGTATACATGATGACAAGCCTATAATTATCAAAAAAAAAATACGAGGGATATTTGAAATGTTTCCGGCCTTACCGACATAAAATAATTGTAGGAAACAATGTTTTTCGCCGTCCGATAGATGAACACGACATATATGTAAACTGTAAAAATTGCAAGGCATACTGATCATTAGTTTGTCTTTGGAACGCTTCTAAAGCGTCGGTTAACGAAACACCATAACCACATTATAAATTATCAGCTCCTATAACGATACTTACAAACCCAGATTTCACTATTATAAAAAGGCTTATGACGATGCAATTGAATCCCAAAGACGGTATCTGTATAATAGACGATTACTTCAATCTACAAACAAAAAGAAGATCATATGGTAAATTATCAATGCCCATATGAGCAAAAGCACATCAAATGTTGTGCCCAATGCCTTCAATATACAATCGGCCGCTAACCAATACAACGAACTATTTACCAATGTTCAAACTACGCATACTGTAAATAATGACAATGTAACTACAGACGCCATTTCTCATTCCTTCTATTTACTTCCTCTATCTACAGAATCTTTTATACTTTCGATTCGAAATACCAAGTCATCTGGCACCGATGTTGTACCTATTCATGTTCTTAAGGAAAGTACTGATGCCTTCATCAACCCCCTATCCCACATCATCAATAATTCCTTTGCAACAGGATATTTTGCGAATTCTTTGAAACACGCAATTGTGATTCCTATCCACAAAAAGGGTTGTCCAAATGATCTAAGTAACTACAGACCATTGAGGAAAAATACTATGGAGAAGCTGTAAAGCATCTTTGATGTACGCTCAAAACGGGGGCATTGGGCGGGGCTAAGTGTAGGACCAATATGGCTGTCTTACCTGGTCCGAACTACTCAAAATTACAAGCTGTCATCCCACACCTGTCAGGCCCAAGTTTAATATAATAGTATGTAAGTCGTGGATTTGAATTTTTCGGGGAAGTCCAACAATTGTTTTATGTTATACAGAAATGTTATAGAAGAAATGTAATTTAAGAAATATTTATTTGACTTAAGTGTAGTACCAATATGGCGAACCTATACCCGGTCTGATCACGTGACGTCGTCTCCCTGCCTATTCTTTCTCAATGCTACAGACCAATCAGCCTCTTAACTGGTTTTCCAAAGTCTTTGAAAAAGTAACATGTACTCGTCTTTACAACTTTCTAATTGAACATAATATCGTCGGTCAATAACAACATCGTTTCCTGAAAGGAAGAAGCATTGAAATTGCTTTTTTTGACTTAATGCAGGCTGCTTTGTTATCCCTTGAAAACAAAACAACAAAAAGATTCCATGTGGAATTCTACTGAATCTGACAGCATAGAACATTGTAGACTACTCCATAAGATCGAACGCTATAGAATCAGAGGAACAACTCTCCCATGGTTCCGGTCTTATTTACTAAACAGAAGGCAAACGGTGCGCGCATTAACTCCAAAACAACAACAGAGATTTCAAAAAAATCAGTTATCAGTAGGGGCGTACCTCCAGGAAGTATACAATGTAACAAAGTAATTATTGGAGAGTAAGCGCTCTCACACTATTAAATCACTCAAGTATACATACACGAAAAATTTCGTATATGAATAAATGTATGAACGCACATCTACCCTAAGCTGGCATTGCGAACAACAACGTGCAGACAGCTACTTCGACCTTACATTGGACTCATCAGTGCACGAGCGTGTTGTTCACAATGCCTTAAAAATTTAGATTACATGATATAGTCAACTTACGTACCAAATGCCATGAGAGATTCCCAGCGGAATCTGTTATACAAGCGCGACATCGCAAGGTAATGTTCTTGTTCGCAATGCCAGCTTAGGGTAGATGTGCATTCATACATTTATTCATAAATGAAATTTTTCGTGTATATATACTTGAGTGATCAAGGAAGTATTTTGGGTTCACTCTTATTTCTGCTTTACTTTAATGATATTGTAACGTTTTCGGGTTCCAATAAACAACTCGTGCAATTATTTATTTAAAACAGTCTGTATATTTATATACTTAAAATTATATAACAATATAAAAACATAAAACTAACTTAACACACTTAAACTACTATTAATAAATTAAAATTAACACTTGTATTTATTTACTACTACTAATATGTCCGTACTTATTTAAATCACACTTCTATTTATATCACACGGCACTACTATATTTATTTTTACCGAACGACTTATATTTATTTTCTTATATTTATTTTAAGGGGCGTCGGCTACTTCTTACGGTCTTTCTTAATCCCGAATTACTCCGCAATTTCTTCCGTAATGAATTGAATCCCGGTGACTCAGTCGCCTTATATACCATGCATGAAATGTTCTCGAAGCATTCTCGTACACTCTGTCTCCCTCTAGAATATTTGTAGAATATTCCCAGACATTTGTCTCCGCTTCCGATACAGTACCATGCGTAAGTGTATGACTCACCGCTTTACGATGTTTACCAGCCGCGCCGAATATGATTTATTACTCGCCCGGTCTGCCTCTTTTTTTGCGTGTGACAATTTCGTTTTTATCGCGCCGAGAGATCTGATTCTTCTATTTAATGTAAACACATTTCGTTACATTGCCCCCTTCTTAAAAACTGCGTTTCGTCCCGAAACACGCTATTCCATGTTCTTGACGCTGGCGGATGATGAAATCCACACCGGGACCCACGGGTGCACCCAGCCGTCTTGTGGCAATGGCAATCCACCGTCCCAGGCTGCACAACGGGCTGATCGGGCCGACAGCCGCACACGACCATTTCCGTACCAGCACGCCGAAACACTGCCTCCAGCATGTTTCCTGCGATTTTCCATACCAAACGGTCTAATCCGCAGCCCATCCTCGGAATTGCCAGCCTCCCCACATCCTGCTCGTGTGCACGTCCTCGTAGATCGACAAGGGATTCCCATAAGCTGGCTCTCTAGGTTTTCCAGCAAATTGTCGCACATCCGCCACTTCACCGCCGTCACGTCCATGGTATGGGGCAACTGGTTGAAACACACCATCCCTGGCTCACTATGAGGTGTTAGTCTCATGCGATAAACGACGTCATCTATTTGCTCCAGTATTTCGTATGGTCCCTCCCAGTATTGTTGGAGCTTTGGGGACAGGCCTCGGCGACGTTGAGTATTTTACAACCAAACAAGGTTCTCTTCTCGGTAACCATCTCTCTCGGCTTGCACGTGGTAACGATTCTTCGGCCTGTCGCTGACATCCTGAGTGTGATGGCGTACTCGCTCGTGGACATCCTTCAACCTTCGCCAGGATCCACTGACGCAGTCTTCTCCATTTGGGTTCTCCACAACACACTTGAGTAGATCCATCCTCTACTTTCAGAGAGTCCCAATGAGCCGAGTAGGATTCCAGTCCCTGTGAACGAGGAGCCACTTCTTGACAAGCCGGTCCGCGACCAATTCCCTTCCAAACCATCAATGAACCAAGGTCTTCATCAGCTTCTTGACCAATCCGCAAATTGTCAGGATGTCACTGATCGTCAACCACGGCAGTTCTGAATGTGTTGGCCGATTTTTCTTCTAGACGTAGTCTTCTTGCAACAGCATCAGCGATTTGGTGTTGAACAGATGCATTTCGCGCTATTGATTTTGAGGCTCCACGATACTGGGTCGACGATTGCCTCTTCTCATCGACCCGTTTCATTCTTCGCTGCTCCGCTATGGTTTTCTTGGGCTTCTTCGCGCATTTACTATGCGCATGGCCCATTTCCATCTCCATTTACAATTCCAACATCGGAGCGTTCTTCTCTTAGGTTGCACCTGATTTACCAATCGTCGGACTACCTGTCCCAGGTGTGCATGTCCATACTTCATCTCAAGACGCTTGATTAATTTAAGGTAGTCTTGACACTCTTCCGGAAGTACGGTCTGCAGAACATCACTGGCCTGTCCTCTTAATGACACAATCAGACTAGTAGCTTTCTTCGGGGACGTCCACCCATTTGCTCCTGCAGCGGCTTCGAATTGATTCCGGTACGACATCCATGACGTCTTTCCATCGAAGGTGGGAGGTTTTACCTTTACCTTCGCTGTTCGGGCAATCTCCAGGCTTCCGCTTGAGATATCATGGGGACCGCAGTCGTTCATTGCTGGCAACTGAAGCTGAACCCCAAACTCGTCCCCCATTCCGAACACGCGCTCCTCAACTTTCTGTTCTACGGCATCGATGGCCTCCCACTCGATGAATTCTTCTGAATGTCTTCCTCGAGTTGTTTCGAACCACTTGCAATTTCATCTCCCAAAGCTTTTGAATTATTTGCAATTTCATCTTTCAAAGCTTTTGAATCATTTGCAACCTCATTTCCCAAAGCCTTTGAATTATTTGCAATTTCATCCTTCAAAGCTTCTGAATCATTTGCAGTTTCATCATTTAGAGTCTTGAAATGTTTTACAACATCTTTTAGAGTCTTCATATTACTCTCGAAATGTTTTGCAACTTCATCTCTTAGAGTCTTCATACTAGTCTCGAATTGTTTTGAATAATTTGCCATTTCAGTTAACATCTCATTTTTTAAGATTATTAAGCTTGGATCAGTCTGCATTTGAAACAAATATTTTTCGGGATCCTTACCTTCATTTATTAAAAGGTCACGAAGCCGGTCCTGGAAAATTGTTTTTTTTCCAGACGCATCTGCGTCCCTTTCTTCCAATTCTGCCCTTAACTCGGAGACCTTTAATTCTTCCAAACGTTTGGTAGCCATTTATTTATTTATTTATTTATTTATTTGCACTTTTATATTGTTTACCCCACACCTGACACCAATTGTAACGTTTTCGGGTTCCAATAAACAACTCGTGCAATTATTTATTTAAAACAGTCTGTATATTTATATACTTAAAATTATATAACAATATAGAAACATAAAACTAACTTAACACGCTTAAACTACTATTAATAAATTAAAATTAACACTTGTATTTATTTACTACTACTAATATGTCCGTATTTATTTAAATCACACTTCTATTTATATCACACGGCACTACTATATTTATTTTTACCGAACGACTTATATTTATTTTCTTATATTTATTTTAAGGGGCGTCGGCTACTTCTTACGGTCTTTCTTAATCCCGAATTACTCCGCAATTTCTTCCGTAATGAATTGAATCCCGGTGACTCAGTCGCCTTATATACCATGCATGAAATGTTCTCGAAGCATTCTCGTAAACTCTGTCTCCCTCTAGAATATTTGTAGAATATTACCAGACATTTGTCTCCGCTTCCGATACAGTACCATGCGTAAGTGTATGACTCACCGCTTTACGATGTTTACCAGCCGCGCCGAATATGATTTATTGCTCGCCCGGTCTGCCTCTTTTTTTGCGTGTGACAATTTCGTTTTTATCGCGCCGAGAGATCTGATTCTTTTATTTAATGTAAACACATTTCGTTACAATATATACAATATTACATGCCACTCCTCCCTTGACGGTGGTTTTCTATCTGTAAAGTGCAGGATTGCAATGTCAAAATTGAAAGAATTGAAGCTTGAATTGCTTCCGCATCTACCTTATTCGCCAGATCTAACTACCAGCTACTTCTTCCCATTCCTAAATTTAAAAAATATCTCGTCGGAAAAAAGATTGGTCAAATTCCGAGGCTGAAGACCCTGTAAATCAGTATTTTTCAGGTTTCAGGATGGGAAAATAGTTGGCCCAAATGTATCGAGTTGCAGGGAGAACACGGTGAAAAATAAATTTTGTTTTGCTTCGAAATATATGTTTTTGTCAAAACACTTCAAATGTCCCTCATATAATTACGATGAAAATATGTTAAAAAATATGCTAAATAAAAATCACATTACTGCCAACACTCTTCATTGCTTGCGCTTTATTTTACTAATACACGTATTTGTTCTAAATTGAAGGTAAGGTTGGTATTACTTTGGACTCACCCTGGTTTGAGCCAGCCAGCTCGTCACAAGATGATCAAACGGCTTCGTTCCAATCGTTGGAATCGTATGTAAGTATTTGGAACCAGTATTTCATAAAAAGGCAACCAGAATTAGATTTAATTACTCTTTCTTAATGGACACTTAACTGATTAGCTCAAAAATAATTTAGCAAATTAATAAAGAAAATATTGTAAACTTAATTTTTATTTGAAAATTTAGCCCAATTTCGTCCATAATATGAACAACCCAATACAGCTGAAGATTGTGTATTTTGTATCATTAAAATATTTAGTAAATTAGTCGCATTTATTTGTGATCAAATCTGTTGCCTAAAAAACTTAGCCTACACCAAGTAGCATATACATAACAATATTATTAATTGAATAGCTTGGCTGGTTTGCGCATCCAATTTTCTCCGAATCTGGTAATTGGCCAAAGTATATGGTCGATACCATAGACGCACTAAGCTTAGAAGCAAAATATCCAAAATCCAGATTACCCACCTTCACTGAGGAGGAAATCGATCTGGTCAAAGGCTCATCAGACTTTTTCGGCATAAATCACTACGGAACACAGTACTGCAGGCTTCTAAGAGAAGACGAGCTTGTGTCGTCACCTTCCCATACCGAAGATACTGGTACTTACTGCGAGGCCAGTGGCGAAACTCTAGCCGGATGGGGCTTTAGAAATTTACTCAACTGGATCAAAAATCAATATGGCAATCCAGAAGTTATAATAACCGAAAATGGTGCTTCGGATACGACAGGAGTATTGCTGGATTGTGATAGGGCTGATTATTATAATGTAAGTATCTAACTTCGTAAGTTATATTCTCCTATTATATTGTGGAGTTAAAAATATTGCAGATTTCGGGTTATTGTGCTCGATCGGATATTTTTTTTTAATTCATCAAGCTCAGTCAATTTAAACGGTTCAGTAACCTTCCATTTTAGTAATTCCAATAGAATCTCTTTCTTATCAAACAGTTTTAACTTTTTTACACCTCGGCAAACAAATTTTTATCTTTAGCTCAATAGATCTCTTACCTAAGATCTGTGCCAAAAATAAAAATGTAGCAAGTTATTTACAAAACGATTACTTCTTTAATTATTCTGTTTCGAGAGTAGATATCAGCTCGAAGTTGTTTCGCTATTATAGTTAAATGGTCATCGAGAACTGTGGTATCTGATCTTCTTCTCATAAATTCCGCAATTCACTTTTTAATAGTAGCGCATGCATGCTGATATGAATGAATCATATCAGCATAGCTCTTTCAATATTATTGAGACATTCCGTCATAATTATCACCACAACTTAAATGTCAAACTTTAACAACAGATTTTTAAAACATCACCGTTTTAACTACACCTATAATTTTCAATTTTGTGTATTAGAATATTTCCAAAGCAAACAATACAGGGTATTCCACAAGAGCCGTTCGTTAGAAGTTTTCGTGGTTAAAAAAAACTTAGAATTCTGAAATTTTGGGTTCCAGGGTTATTCAAGATTCTCTTTCATTTTAAGATATTTTCAAGATCATACTACTTCCGGTTATACCGGAAGTCGCCATTAACTTCCTTATTTTAAATGGAATACCCGGTATATTATTTCATTTTTGGATTCCTGAGAAAATTTCATAGTGGGTTTTCATCAGGTTTTCCTATACCTGTTTTCAATTTTTTCTTAGATATCTTGATTTTTTTGAAAATTTTGACAGATGTAGCCCTGTTTTGAGCATTGCGCCCTTTTAACCAATTTCGATTGGTGGAAAGCGCTTCTGGGGTAGACGGAAGCACAGGAATGATACTTTCGAATGCCATATTGACAACTCATTTATCGCATACAGGGTAAGTTCGTTTTTTCAAATGGGACAGCCTGTATTTTATTGGATGGTCGGATGCAGAATTTGATTGTGCATCGATTTGCTATAACATTCCCCATACCTATTTCCAGTGGTTTTCTTGTTAATCCAAATTTTTTATTTTAATGTGGTTTTTTGGCAGAAACCGAAACATCGCTTGCCTTTCGAAGCCAAATAAACATCAATGAAACGGTAAAAAATTTACTTTAATTAGAACATGACATTAGTACATAATATTTAGAACGAAATATAAAATAAAAACAAAAAATTGGAACATAATGACAAAAAATAATAAGGAATGTAAAATTACAATAATTGTTCTATATGACCTCCATTTTGGTTCAAACACTGAATAACTCTGTCATATACTCCTCGCGAAACAGATCTCCGAAGTTCGTCTGGACTTATATTAGTAAAGGCATGGTGAACACGGTTTAATAATTCCTCTCTAGTTTGTACCGGCCTAAAGTACACTGGTTCTTTTATACGACCCCAGAGGTAAAAATCCAAGGGGGTCAAATCGGGTGATCTGGGTGGCCAGTTCCAAGGTCCCCGCGGGCCAATCCACCGATCCTCGAACATCATTGACAATTGCCGGTGTACAGCTATAGTTGAATGTGCTGGAGCACCATCAAGCTGAAACCAACTGTTTGCTCTATCACGTGGAGGTAGGACATTTAGAAAATCACTAACAAACCCTCTCAGTATCTCCAGATATCTAGCCGCATTTAAATTTTCATCGTACACTTGATAAGCCACTCTGTTGTCCATAATTAAACAAAAAAACATTGAAACTAAAGCGGTCTTGGTGATTATGTTCCCTAATAACATGTGGATTATCTTGTGCCCAGTAGTGAGTATTTCGGCGATTTGTAATTCCTTGCCTGCTGAATTTCGATTCATCAGTCCACATAATCTGATGAAGAAATCTCGGATCTTCGGTCATCATAAATTCTCAAAAGTTGACACGTCTTGCCTCATCACCAAGACGTAATCCGTGAACAGTTATCTCACAAAAAGGATGCATTCCATGTTTTTTTAATATTCTGTGGATTGATGTTTTTTAAATACCCAAATCCAGCGCTGCTGTCGAAATTGAACTCCGCGGATAAGCTTGAAAAAACGCCAACACATTCACCACGTTATCTTCATTATCAGTTACGGGCTTTAGGTTATTTTGAGTTGGCCTTACGTTTCCAGTTGCTATAAAGCGAGTTTCGATTCTTGCAAATTTTCCGGGAGTCATTGTTGGTAGGTCCAGGTATCGTTCATTAAATAGTCTGCAAGTTCGTCGAACAATTCGTCCACATTCACCGTGCGTGTAAAACAAATTTAATAAATCATTATTGGAATATTCTTCAACATTCTCCATTATAAACTGTACTTAAGCAAGTTAACAAAATCCCTTGAACTGTAAGTAGATACCTCAAAAATCTGTACGATGATACTGCTTTGACATTAAATCAACATTGTTTCAATTACTGTCAAAATCAAGGCTTACTAGGTAGAACTTTTGGAGTTTGATCACCTTTTGATAAAAATATGGATTAACAAGAAAACCACTGGAAATAGGTATAGGGAATGAATCGATGCAGAATCAAGTTCTGCATCCGACCATCTAATAAAATACAGGGTGTCCCATTTGAAAAAACGAACTTTTTCAACTTTTAAAATGATGTAATTGGTCATTAAATTTTGGATACCCTGTATGCGATAAATCAGTTGTCAATATGGCATTCGAAAGTATCATTCCTGTGCTTCCGTCTACCCCAGAAGCGCTTTCCACCAATCGAAATTGGTTAAAGGGCGCAATGCTCAAAACAGGGCTACATCTGTCAAAATTTTCAAAAAAATCAAGATATCTAAGAAAAAATTGAAAATAGTTATAGGGAAACCTCATGAAAATCTACTATGAAATTTTCTCAGGAATCCAAAAATGAAATAATATTCCGGGTGTTCCATTTAAAATAAGGAAGTTAATGGCGACTTCCGGTATAACCGGAAGTAGTATGATCTTGAAAATATTTTAAAATGAAAGAGAATCTTGAATAACCCTGGAACCCAAAATTTCAGAATTCTAAGTTTTTTCTAACCACGAAAACTTCTAACGAACTGCTCTCGTGGAATACCCTGTATATCAACTACCATTTTATATATCTATGGCTGAATACCAAAAACGATAGGTGTCCCGCAGAGATCTAACATAGGGCATTGCTGTTTCTTTTTATTATTAATAACCTTCTTGCCAAGCAAGTTTTGGTTATAAATTGCTAGATATAATTAAATCATTATTATATTTTGTGCTCTTGTTGTATACCCATTACGCTATTTTTGTAATCAATTTTTTTTTTCTGAGGAATTTTGGTAGCTGGTGAAGAAGGTAAATTTTCCATCTTATCTTTGGTGTATCTTAATCAGAATTTCTGGTATTGAATTTGTATCTACAGCAAGTACTTTTTGTGTGTCCTCAAACTTCGATCAGTTTCGATCAACAAAGTATTATTTTTTAGCTATATCTACATTCTAAATCATTCATAACTTTTGTTTGTTCTTTTAATGTAATTGCAAGCGGTATATACATTGAACCTACAAATTAATAATCGATATATTTACAATCCGTAGACTTATCTGGAAGCAGTTTTAGAAGCAATTTACGTTGATGACTGTAATATTCGAGGTTATACAGCCTGGAGCTTTGTGGATAATTTCGAATGGGGTCTGGGTTATAGGTAAAATAATGCACTTGCATTACTGGATTCTAAGAACATGTTCCTCGATTTTTGTGTTTCTCCTTTCAGTATGAAATATGGCCTCCATCACGTCGATTTTGATGATGATGAACGACCAAGGACTCCTAAAATGTCGTCATACGTATACAAAAATATTATCGAGACGAGAACAACCGATCGGAACTATATACCTGAAGGATATCCAGCTTGCAGGTAATAATTATTTGGTTTATATAATTATTCAGGAATAAGTAGAATAAATTTTGCATCATTTTATTACATTTAATTGTGCATGGATTTGGCACCAGTGTAAGTCTAGACAACTTAGCATTTCATTATTTGTATCACCCCCAATAGCGTTCTCACTGCTGCTTTAAAAGCCCTATGTCCTCAATACAGGCAACTAATTAGCTTCAGAATAGGCTTAGTACCATTATATTCTCTAATAAACTCATTTCCAAGTAATTCTGATTCCTTGGAATTGAAAGTTACATTTAAACTGATTTCCTTTTGTAGTTCATATCTTCTGTACCATGCTCATAATGTACAAAGTATTAATGATTTTAATTTGCTATTACAACGCCCAGTAAAGTAATTTGAAAATTTAGAAACTAGCTATCCTAGTAGTGCCTTAATTTGATTATGATTTTCATATGATGACATTATTCCGCCTCTGGTGATACCCTACATGATCCTAAATACAAGCTCTGAACGAAAAAGTTTAATTTTGAGCATTGCGCGGCTGGTTGATCACATTGTCCTTAACATGTTCATCTTCTTAGAGCCAGATTAGTGATAACAGATCATTTTCTGCTAATCTATTAAAGGCTTTCGCAGTATTTAGTTGTTTGAACCTTGTAACAAGTCCCATAACCACAATCTGCTATACTACTATAAGGATACCAGTTCCAGTGCCGTACTTTATTGCTATCTATCTATCAACCATGCGAGATCACCTTCAGATAACAAGTTACTCTTTGCGCTGGCCAATGTCTAAGTATTATTCAGTTTGTCTGTAAAGATGATTTCAAGTGACATGCTGTCTACTAGTAATTATTATAAGGGCTTGTTCAGCACTGTTGCAGTAATATCTGTAATAATATAATTTCCTAAGTTTCAGAATAATTTATTAAAGTTTTAAATAAGTTTAAGGTGGATTCAAAATTGGACCAACATGTGGGTATCATCAAAATTTGTTTAAAAATGTAAATATAATAACAATCTGCCGCTGTGGGATTATTATAATAGAAACAAAAAAGAACTATCGAGTTGCACTGCAGGTGATAACGAAAAGACAGTATAACAAGAATGTAATTCTAAATGCAAGTTAGTGCAACAATCCATACATAACCTTACAAGAGAGTCGTTATATACCAAAAATATAAAAGTTCACTTTAGAGAATTATTGTAGCTCTTCGTTATTATTATTCTTTTACTAGTTGTATTTGCAATCTCTTCGAGCATGAATCGTCTTTTTCGCGTCCGCTTACAGCTCTCCGTCAATCTCTTTGAGCTTGAATCGCGTTTTTCGCGTCCGCTTACAGCTGTACGTCAATCTCTCCGAGCTTGAATCGCCTGTAAAAAGCAACCACTGTCATGGCTTTATAGAATGTCCGATTTCATTAATTTTTGAAGCATTCCTGTATATAAATATATCTTGTGAAGCCAATAGTACGTTTTATTGAAAATTCTTTTCGAACTGTGTTTTCTGACTTCACTGGGGACGGGATGAAAGACACAGTGTCATTCGCGTAATAGATCGTTTACTCAGCACTCACTACACTTGTGAAGTGTGGTCCACCAATCTAGGCGTCGACCTGGTGAGTCGTGGGTCTGGATGCGTGGGCCTGAAGGCTTCAAACAACAGTGCCTGATTTTACTGGGGGAGGGGATGGTAGACACAGTGTCACTTAGCACTTGGGGCTGACGTGCCACTGAGCATTGACTTACGCACTTGCTAGTGTTGTATCGGGGCACTACGCGCACCGGGTTCATGTTGCGTCTATGGAAACTGTAACTTCGTACGTTTTCGGACGTCTTCAGAATTACGGTGAAGGCCTTGCCTTGTCTTCGGCTAACTTCGTTTGTGTTCGGACGTCTTCGTAATGTCAGTGGTGGCCTTCCTTTCACTTCGGCCAACTTCGTTTGTGTTCGGATGTCTTCGGAAAGTCAGTGGTGGCCTTGTTTTGACTTCGGCCAACTTCGTATGGGTTCGGACGTCTTCGGAATGTCGGTGAAGGCCTTGCCTTGGCTTCGGCAAACTTCGTTTGTGATCGGACGTCTTCGAAATGTCAGTGGTGGCCTTGCTTTGATTTCGGCCGACTTCGTATGGGTTCGGACGTCTTTGGAATGTCGATGAAGGCCATACCCTGGCTTCGGCAAACTTCGTTTGTGTTCAAATTATTGAATCCACCATTTTGTTTTGTTTGACATTTTGACTTTGGATTCGTGATCAGCGACCCCATAAGCGCCCGTAACCAAAATTTCACATTCATACGTCAATTTTCAAAAAATGCTTCCGCCATTTTTTTTTGACATTTTGACATTGAATAATTCAACTGAATCGATTAATAAAATACAGTAAGCTGATCTGCAGCGTTACCGCTTAACTCATATGTGGTGTAAACTTAATTTTTATAAAAAAAATCATGCTTTTTCTGTGTATAAAAAAAATCACTAGGATTTCTTGTGTTCATACCGAATTTTTTAATTTGAAAGTTTAATTAAAACCATTCATATTATAAGTTTAATTTCACTTTTAGAGCTAGTCAGTACGCCTTTCCAAGCGATTTCATATTTGGTGTAGCTACTTCAGCTTATCAAGTGGAAGGTGCATGGGATACTGATGGTTAGTACAACTTGAGTAATGTATTTTTTATAAGTATACTGTGTCTTTATTACGCATGCCGCGAAAATACATGGAGATATTCCTTGAACAATTTTAAGATGTTTTTGTTCTTACATGATTTTCGGGAAATTGCATTGTTTCAAAGTAACAAGGCCGCAGGAACACTTTTGCAGAAGAGAATAATACTTTCGTATATTATTATTATTTTATTACTTCTTTATATTTATTAGTTACTATTATATGTTCAGATTCTTAATCTAATGATTATTCTGAAAATGATTATAATCAACTAGGTCCATACTAACTGTTGAACTCCTTCAGAAGCAACATAGTTGTAACGTATTAAATGACACTCGTCAATTATTCGATTCCTCAAATCATCTCCATTTTTCATTGCAGTAGTTTATATAAATGTTTTCTAATGACTCCATAGCAAAAATTCGAAGGAATTACGTCTGAAGGTCAATGAGGTAATGACTAAAATCCACAATCGTCCATAAATTATATTACATTCTTCCTTTCCAGTAGTGCCAATTCCTTTAGAACCAGCACTACATATTCTTCCAAAATATTTGGATATACCTCACCGATAAATATTTCTGGTAGAAACACTAATACAGTTTATAACCAGTTACTCCTAATACTAACTTAAATGTTTAAGTATAATTAATGTTGAACACAATCTTCTTTCTTGTATATGGATTTTCATTAAAGCTATAGCATGTCTTGACAAATGTGCTTATTAATAAAAAGGTTTCGGGCTAATAGTTGAAAGAGTGTATCGGAATCCCAAAATACAATACTAGATGGAAAATCTGTAAGTTGCAGGACTTAGTACTCGAATGTATCTGCTTTTTTTCTGGTATTTCCAGGTTCAATTCATTTCTTACCAATTCTGCCGTCCTTACTATATTTGGCCTTCTGGGTCCTCCAATACGTGCAAATGTGAATGTTTCATAATGATATTGATTAATATTTTGAAAGTGTTCCTATCAGACACATCACGATTGGGAAATGTCCATAAGTTAATCACCTAATCTAGTAGCGTTTAATTTTGACCGCCCCATGTAAACATGTGTGGACCCATTAGTTTTAAGTTTATAGTAATTCTAGGCACGCAAATCGTTCTTTAGTACGACATGGAGTCTTCAAAGAGAATACAAATGTTCAATCAAGTATACCGTTCAAGTTTGAGTTCATTCATATACAATGCCTTGTAGCCAGGGCTTGTGATTTTTAATTTTAATTTCAAGATATACCATTCATTATCGAAGCTTTATATGGTAATACCGTTAAAAATTGTTGGTATGTCTTGCTTTTTTCTATAGAAATTATGCTAATGTATTGCATATTTTATACACTAAACAAAAACTAGGACAAAAACCACATAACAAAATTTTGAGAATCAAAAAGTTGGAGAATAAGATTAAAGGGTATACAAACTAAACACCGTGGTTAAAAAAATATCAAACCACAAAATGTAAATAACGAACAAAATTTTTTTATTAATGAACTTATTTTTTGATCCCTATATTTTATTCTATTTACATTAACTTTATGACAGTTGACATTTTATTTTTAATATTTTGAAGATATACAATAGCATAGCATGATTGCAGTCCACAATATGTGTATATTCGTATGTTTGAATTTTGTTTGGGGTTAAAAAAAAATGTTTTGATGAAGACAGATTTTAATAAAGTTGAAACATTAATTATGTTCAATTTGTTTGATTTTTAATTTCAATTACATTATCACATCACGGTCGAAAAATAAGAAACGCTTTTAAAATTATCCTCAAACTGTTTTTGGATATCGTTAAAAAAAATATACTGCCAACAAGAGAAAAAAGAGATAATAATAATAATTTATATGAAACATTCGGTGTTTTTTAAATTCCTCTTTACTATGGGAAATTGGTACTTGTCCCAAGGGTTCCAGGCCAATGAAAAACCTAGGCAGTACGTGGTCAAAAGAAAGATTTCGCGAAGGAATGCTTACTAGGTATCTCCGTAAGTAGAGACATGACAGGGCTATGAACTCCAACAAATTTCATTTGGCAAGTCCTTACATAAAAGGCATCAATCAATTCGGCGTTTTCATAGCAATTCAATCACAATGAAAACATGATCAAAAACAAGTGGAATCTGCTATCAAACTAATAGTATTTTCGATATCTACAGTAAAATTATATGATTACAAGTAATATCCGTTTTTCCTAATAGTAATATTGTTAGAAACATAAAAACGTATTTCTCCCCTATTCTGTATCTGCTAGGACCAGTTTAGCACATCAAAATTTTACTTAAATTTTAAAATTGGTCCAAACCAGCGAAACAAAGGGTCTATTTGAAAATCACACAAAAACATCTTAAAATAGTCCAAAGAATAACTCCATTAATTTTTTCCGAATGCCTAGTAAACAGATTGTGTGTTTTAATAACTTGTGATTCAAGGTAAAGGGGAAAATATCTGGGACCATTTGACTCACACAAGACCGAGCGCCATTACTGACGAAAACAACGGTGACATCGCTTGCGATACCTATCACAAAACGGCCGAGGATGTTCAATTATTAAAGAACCTAGGAGTGGACTTTTATCGTTTCTCTCTCTCCTGGTCAAGAATTCTTCCCACTGGTCACGCTGATTATGTAAATCCTCTCGGAGTCGCCTACTATAACGAATTAATAGATGAATTGATAGCCAACGATATAACACCATTAGTAACAATATTTCATTGGGATCTACCGCAACCACTGCAAGAGATTGGAGGCTGGCCCAATCCGCTTCTTGTAGACGAGTACGTAGATTATGCCGAAGTAGTCTTTGGACTATTCGGTGATAGAGTAAAAGACTGGATAACCTTCAACGAGCCTTACCAGATATGTCAAGAGGGTTATTCAGAGGCTAATAAAGCACCTGCATATAACCAGGATGGAACGGTTGGATATTTATGCGCTTACACAGTATTGCTTGCGCATGCTAAGGCTTATCGTCTATATGAAGAGAAATTTAAGGAGGAACAAGAAGGTAAATGAAATTTTAAATTATTTTGTATATACATACATACAAGAGT
The DNA here is from genome assembly GCA_963170755.1 of Amphimallon solstitiale. Classification (NCBI taxonomy): domain Eukaryota; kingdom Metazoa; phylum Arthropoda; class Insecta; order Coleoptera; family Scarabaeidae; genus Amphimallon; species Amphimallon solstitiale. Next base: position 22,000,090 of record OY720676.1, on the reverse strand, counting down.
GGTTTGGAAACTACGTAGCCTAACAAAGAAAACGCGATTTTTTTTAACAATACATTTAATTTTTCAATATAGTGTCCTGTTCGCTGAACACACTTATTCCAACAGTGTTCCAAATTAGTAATGCCTCCATTGTAGGTCGATGAATCCAAGTCCACTAAATAGCTATTTACAGCAGCAATTACCTCGGAATTAGATGACAATGTTTTACCGCCGAGCCATTTTTGCAGGTTTGGAAAGAGATGATAATCGTTGAAAACGAAATCTGAAAAATAAGGCAAATGAGACACTAATTCAAATCCCAATTTATGAATTTCTGCCATTGCAATTGCAGACTTGTAAGCGGGTGCGTTATCCTGATGGAAAAGCCCTTCTTTCTCTGCCAAATGAGGGCGTTTCTCTTTGATTTTGTCGCTTAATTGTTGCAACAAATTAACATAATACTTTCCATTTATTGTTTTCTCCTTTTCTAAGTAGTCGACCAAGATAATTTCTTGAGAATTCCAAAAAAACACTTGCCATTACCTTTCTTGTTGACAAAACCGTTTTTGCCTTCTTTGGTGGCGGAGAACCTTTCCTTGTCCATTGTTTGGATTGTTCTTTGGTTTCCCGGGGTGTAATAGTTAATCCTGGTCTCATCGACGGTAATGGAACGGTGTATAAAGTCCTTCTGTTTGCGGCAAAAACCAGCCAAAAGTTCACGAGAAACACACTGTGCACACTGTTATTTGAGATACCTAAAATGTCTGCTATCTCGTGTACTTTTATTCGACGCATATTCAAGACGATACGGAGGACTTTTTCAATAATTTCAGGAAGAGTAGCACCTTTTTGACGTCCACTACGAGGTTTACCACTTGTACTTATACGACCAAGCTTAAATTCGACAACCCAGTTTTTAACCATTGAAAATTAAGGAGCGGATTCTAATAGCGTTGAATCCAGCTCTGCTTGGATTTCGGTTGGTGTCAAGTCTTTCAAATAAAAGTTCTTTGTCACTGCTCTCAACACAGTTTTTTAAAGTATTACAGAATCACACGATACGTTCACTTAGCGTACTGTCAAAACTAATTGACAGATCATTTTGTACTGTCATATTTAACCTATTAAAGGATGATTCTACAGAATGGTGAAGAAGATTTCTACGAATTCGCGCCATCTCTGTGTCAGGCCACGTAGTTTCCGAACCACCTTTATATTTTGTATATATTCGGTATGACAGTGTCGGCATATGCGGCCATATAGGCGCATAAAAGCAGAAGCCTTTCATAGTTTCGTAACGTTAAAGCCACTCCGCTTCGCGTCGTGGCTTTAAACTCGTTACTCGTGCTTTAAAAGCTTGATTATGCACTAGTGTCATAATATACTATTACCTGCCGCTAATATCTGTCAACGTAGCCATGACTGATGACTTTAAACATAAATCGTTTGTCACTGTCATAAACTGTCATAAGTTATTATATCTTTCTTTTTAAAATTAACAATTTTCACGGTTGGCGATAAAATGTTGTATGCACCACGTCAGTAAAGTACCTTTATCGAACTCGTCTTTTACTCGCCGCGCTCGCTTCACTCGCTTGGCTCGTAAATCAGACTCGTTCGATAAAGTATCACTTTACTGACTTGGTACATAAATAACTATTATCGCCAACCGTCAGTAAAGTGATGCGTTACCATAGCGTTTTACGGAAGTAAAGAAACACTTTATCGTACTGTACAATAAAGTACTTTACCTGCCGCTAATATCTGTCAGCGTAGCTATGACTGATGACTTTAAAAATAAATCGTTTGTCACTGTCATAAACTGTCATAAGTTATTATATCTTTATTTCTTAAATTAACAATATTCACGGTTGGCGATAAAATTTTGTATGCACCACGTCAGTAAAGTACCTTTACCGAACTCGTCTGTTACTCGCCGCGCTCGCTTCACTCGCTTGGCTCGTAAATCAGACTCGTTCGATAAAGTATCACTTTACTGACTTGTTACATAAATAACTATTATTGTACAGTACGATAAAGTGTTTCTTTACCTCCGTAAAACGCTATGGTAACGCATCACTTTACTGACGGTTGGCGATAAAAAAAAATTAGTGAAACGTATTATATAATATTCCAATTATTTAATTAATTAGTTAAATAACATATTTAACAAAGAACCGCCTGCAGACTCGTTTCACAAAATTCATAATTTTTATCTATCAATCGACTAAAAAGTAACACCTGATCAGTATCTGACACTTCTGTTCAGGGCCTCATCTAGGGCCCAAGAAGAACCACTCGAAATGTCGATTTTGACCATACAATTTAGTTAATATATTCTCTGCAATATCATCTGCTTCTGCTTAACCCTTTGCCTCCAGGGAATATTTTCTTTTAATAGGTTGATTCCCATACATTTAATGGTTTATTTATGCAAGAGCTTGATTGATATTATATTGGTTATCTATTCCAGGATCTTGCTCAGGAATTACAGGACGTACACAATCGTGAGCACTAGGAGTGAATACAGAAAGTCACAATTGTGAAACTAAATATTTATTTTGTAAGTAATGTTCAATTTATTTGGTATGAAATTCTTTAAAACAATTTCTGATTTTATTAAGACACAAATAGTCTTTACACTTAGTGCAAGGAATTCTTGAACGACTGTCACAACCACGGTTCCTACAACTCAGAGGATCTTTCAACTCATTGTTTAAAGGCCAGTGTTCAAATCCATCATACCTTTTATCTTCACATGGCAATGGAGCTGCTGGTTTTCTTTTTGTTGATGGCTGTTTGTCTTCGATGTCAATATTATCATTGTCTTGCACAGCTATTAACAATGGCTAAATCAAAGAGATGTAAGATCACTTCCTAGTTTGGAAAAAGATCTATAATATTCTAGCATTTGATCACAAATATCGACGCCTCACATTTTCTGATTATACATTTTCACAACTTTTGGACAAGAAATGTCTACCTTTTCTTTTCTTGACTTGTCCCACCTTTGAACCACGCACTGAGGTTCTGATCCGTATGCCGTAGAAATCATAAGTACAGATTTGCTATCCATCTATTTGCTAACACAGATATTTTTATCATTTCGAACAAATTGATCACTGTCTCCACGATTCATATCTTTATCTTTCCGGAACTCAGAACCCGTAACTCTATTGGACATCATTGTGGCAGTTCCATTGATGTTAATCTCAGCCAATTTTTCCATTAGCGATAGAGTACTAAAATATCTATCAATAAATAGAAGCTTCCTTCTGGAACAGTTTCTACCAATCTCAAAATTACCGATGGGCCTAAACCTAGTTCCCTGTTTTTTAAATTTGTTGTTTTTCCTTGATAAATTTCAAAATCAAGTACAAGCCCTGTACACGTAGTGAGAACAAAGTTTTTCAATCCTACAGGTCGTGACTTATTTCTTACGTGTTGACGCACAGGACAACTGCCAAGAAAAGGAATCATTTGTTTAACTATGGAGTATCACTTTCCAAAGTTTGTTTGTTTTCATCTAGCCAGTGACAACAAGATTGTCTACTACGTGAAAATTAGCTTTTAGTAAATAAAACCAGTCTCGGGGCATAACGTTGGCTATCAAAGGAAACTTAAAATTAGGATTCCAATACATATGAATTGTGGGAAAGTTGGTAGCTCCTTCATCTTCGGATGAAATTTTTACAGTCTTTCCCGTCTGTTGAACATAATGTCTAACTGAAAATTCAGCCCCCATTTAGAAAAAGTCATCATCTAAATATTTTTTAATTATTGCCAAGGTGACAGCATTTCACAATCACTTGGTACATTTTCATCTTCAGGATCTACTGTAGATTGAAAAGGGTCTCTTATCCACGTTCCTTTCTGAAAATGTGAAAGTGGTTCGTCGTCTTCACTGCTCCAGTCAGCAGAGTCAAATAGAGTTATTTCTTCGTCAATAACTTCATCATTTTCACATAAATTTGAGATGTCAAAATTTTCATCCTCATCTTGATCTTCATCAAGTTCTAAGTCTGATCCAATCTCGCTTAGTAATTCAAAAAGCTCATCCGGATTCTATTCCAATCGTTTCAGATCAAACAGGCTATCTACAAAACAAAGAAATTAGTTTTGTGAATAGACCTGATGAACTGTTTTCATTCCAGAAATAAACAATTGTGAGTTTCAAAATCAAATGTGCCCCGAAACCACAAATATTTAAATTTTGACGTGAAAGTTTTATTACTCTATTCCACAACACATCTTTTATCTAGAGTGGTTACAGAGCGTAATAGCATAGAAATAATAATGTACTTACTTTTAGTCGCCATGACTGCGTAAAACGCACTTCGACAGTGACCAAAACATTACTGAACAAGAAACAACCGGTAAAATCGCTGACAACGTGTTCCTAGCAGACTTCACTATCATACGAATCGGGAGTCAATCGAGAATGAAGGGTCTATAGCCCTTATGAAGATAATAAATAAGGAAGTCACAATTGTGAGTTCGTGGAGGCAAAGGGATAATCAAGAATTACTTTATTTATTTGAATATGATTTAAAACATTTTATTGCTCTACAACACAAACGGCTCATTTGCGGACATATGTTTATTAAACAAAAAATGTTTGTGTTGATGTCCCCTATCACTTTCTTCATGTTCGTTGGTATGTTTTTAGGACTTGCTGTATACACACTAACAAACGTGACGGAGAAGACGAAGAACCATACTAACTGACACAATTTTTCTGTATTTTAGTTTAGAGGTGCAGATCTATAGCAGACACATCAAGATCATTTCTTTACATTCCTCAAAAATATTGAATTCGTCCAACAATTTAGGAAAATTTATAATTCACCATGAAATATATCATAGATAATATAGTGACTGGTTGTAGACAAATCTTTTAAAATTCTCTTCTTTTCAGTGCTTAAGTTAGAGTCATTGGCTTTGTCCACTATTATAAATAGTATCCCTAATGCTGCTGTTGATCGAATAGCTATTGCTTGAAAAATGACTATAAAAATTAATTTTCTGTCATCATCATCTATGGTAAAAAGAAGAGATAATTTATTTTTACCGTGACTTACATATATACATTTATACGTAAAACGTATATGCATATATGCATGTGTTTGGGATTCACACATACAATAAGTGCCATTGCCGACAATCGAATGCACAGACACCGGTGTTTCGACCTTTGAGGTCTCATCAGTGTACGTGGAGACTGTCGACAATGGCTTTAAAACTTAAAACGCTAATTGTGTCATTTTTGCGTGTTAAATGCAGTGAGAGTATCACAGCGACATCTAACACCCAAAAGACGACACAGAAAAAGCGATTTTACCATAGAAAAATAAATAAATCTATGGAAATCTCCAAATATCTCAATAAAGCATGATCATTATATAATTTGAGAGTTAATTCTTGTGACACGTCCATTCCAACGACGAAGATAATTGGCTCAACGGGTTGAGCTAATAACAAGAAATTATTTTATCCGACATGTTCCGATATAAATTAAAGTCTTTACAGCACAAACCATTATTTAAACAAGAATTATTCAATGTTTTTCAAGCAACAGAGATTTACATCTTTTTAACATTTAATGTGCTAACTAACAACTTCTTCGTAATATAATTGTTTTATTGTATAGGAAGAGTTGGCTTTACTGTTCATGGAATATGGTCAGAGCCAGAATCTGATTCCGAGGCCGATGCAACAGCCGCCGAGAATCACCTGCAATTCCATGTAAGATAACGATTTTTTTAAATAATATTCCGACACTGACAAACGTCCATCATGTGTTTTCAGTTTGGCATGTACTTTCATCCTATATATTCAGAAACCGGTGACTTCCCAGAAGTTGTAAAAACAAGAGTGCACGATATCAGCGAAAAATTAGACTTTTCGAGAACGCGTTTACCTACGTTTACAGATGAAGAAATCGAAATTATCAAGGGCTCCTCTGATTTCTTAGGATTCAATCATTATTCAACAGACCTGTGCAGAGCAGCTGTTTACGACTCCATCCATCCATCTAATCAAGCTGATACTGGAGCTTACTGTTACAAATCCGATAAATGGGAGAGTGCTGCTTCTTCGTGGGTGAAGGTCGTTCCGGAAGGTTTCAGAAAATTGCTAAACTGGATTAAAAATAATTACGATAATCCACCAGTGTTGGTTACTGAAAATGGCTTTTCAACATTTGGTGATGACTTGCAAGACTGTAGAAGAATTAACTACTATAACGTGAGTATTTTTAACATTTATTCCTTTTAAAGCCGTTAACGTTACCACGATTTCTTCTAGGTATATCTACATGCTCTTTTGGAGGCAATGTACGAGGATGGTTGCAACGTTATTGGATATACGGCTTGGAGCTTCCTGGATAATTTCGAATGGATGGATGGTTACCTGTAAGTTTGCTAATGTTACATAAAATACGAACTATTGTTTTAACTAAAATTTCTTAAAGGGAAAAATTCGGTTTACACATGGTGGACTTTAATGATCCGAACAGACCAAGAACGCCGAAAATGTCCGCTTACGTTTATAAGAATATCATTAACACACGAAGAACTGATATTAGTTACACACCAGAAGGTTTCGATGAGTGCATATTTGATGAATCATAAGATGTATTTAATTACTTTTGCTTACGATTAATAAAATATTTTAAGATTTTTTATGACTTTAAATACCACTTGGTCGTATGTCACGCACTGTGAATCTATTTTGCAGTGTCAGCAACACTGTTAATTAACACCAAATCATTATTATGAACATTAACTTACTAACTAAAGATCTAAAAGATTACTATTATATTGCAACAAACTTTTGCTCGCCCATGTATACAAATATCGACATAATAAGTATTAAATACTATAGCTAATTTGTACCTTAAAAAAATTGATATTTTTATACAAATGCATTACCGCAAATTTAATGTATGATATTCTGTCTACGTAAATTGTAATCAGCTATTTTAATAATATCATCTTCATGCTTAAAGTCGCGTAGGCCCCACGTGATTTTACGTTTGGTTTAGTGGCGCATATACTTACATATTAGCACGAGTTGATCATGTGGTTAGGACAATTGTCAAAAAATATGCTTCCTTAATATAATTGTTGCCGAACCCAATCATTTCCAATGTAAAATAACTCGCTGAATTGTACATATACCTTCTCGCCTGTTCACACCGTTCTGGTGGTGCATTCACTCGCCAAGAGATAATTAGCTCCGCAATTGTTGACTGTTGTTTCTTATAGTACGTTAACGTATCAATCAGTAATTAAGCCCGTAAAATTACCGACGCAGTTTTTGAATGTGCGTTCACGTCTCAAGTAGTAATTAATCCCGCAAAATTAAATCGCAAATGCTCAATAAACAAATACAATAAAATTAATTATGCGATTTATGGTTGTGGTTTAATTCTATTATACTATAATTTGTGTGTATCAATAAATTCAATAGGTGTAATTGTAGCATCATTCGTTTGTTTCTAAAATATTTAATGTAAATAAACTAAGTGTCATCGACCTTTATTTGTTTTCATCACACCGAATTAATTTTTAGGATATTAATTAAAAGCTAAGAACTTACCGTATAAATAATCCGCCTGAATAAACCCGATGAATAGCAAACATAATTTCGTTCTACTCTCTTCTTACTTTCACTAATTACAAGTTAAAATAATTACAATTATATTCTTGCACGATGATATCTCAGTGAATGTGACAGCGAGCAAAGGTGGGAGTGGGGTAGATGCATATCAACCGTTCCAGGCTTGCATACTTGCCTTTGTTATTTAAGTGTATACAAAGCTGCGTATTGTTAAGGCGCGATACAAATCGCAGGCAGGTATGAATGTAAAATTTAAAATATTATCTATATTAATTAAAAATTATTGGCACAGCTTGTATATAAAGTTACTTCACAGATGTAAAAAGAGAAAGAATTATTTATTCTACAAGAAATTTTTTTTAAATATAATTTCCTCCAATCGAAACAGGTCGAGACAAACATACAAGAAAAAAATAAAAAAACAACTGTCGAAAGTTGATCAAAACCCACAATTTACATTTGTTTTTAAAAAAATCTATGGAATAGTTTTGTCTAGTTAAGTAGAAACAAACTTATAATAATATTACTTAATACTCAACAAAGGGATGCATATTTTAAAAATTAGAACTTAGCTCGTATAGTAGAAACTGCAGGGCGATGGACATCCTCCGATATAAGTGGATCAGTAACACGCTCAATAGTCAGAGAGAGAGAACCGAAACTTGTTTGAACAAAGTCGCACACTTTATTATTAATATTATTGTTTTGAGATAATACGAGCGAACCTATAAATGAATATTAGATAATATTGGAATCACCCAGAGTGACATCAACTCCGTAGCCAGGAATGTTAAAATCATTCAGAATAAATAAATTAAATTGGACATACAGCTCGTCTAAGCGATCCAAGTAAAGTTTAGTAATTAGACTAGTTTACTAATATTTCATGTTATGTGTAGTTATTGCATAAAAATTTTTATTAAGTTAAAAATATAATTTGAAGAATTTCTAAAGAAAAGGAACACTTACTTTTGGAACGCAAATGAGTGATTCAATATTAGTTGTATTGAAATAGTCGATATAGTTTAGTTGTAGTGGTCAAACTTGCACCTAAGAAGTAATTGTGCAACGTGTTATAATGTTAAAATAAAAATTGTATTTCGAGTAGCAGAACAAGCAGATGATGCCGTTGAAAATATCATAGAAGTAAAGAAGATTTCGCCGATAATAAGCAGCCCGAAGTTCCTGCTGGAAACAATACAAAAAAGAAGATGAATAAGAAGAATTTAAATAAGGTATTATTTAAATGATTATTGTTTAATGACTGTAATGTTTTATGTAATAATAGAGGAGAGACTGTAAAAATAAAATGTCAAACAGAAAGTAATTAAATAAATATTGCCTAACAAATATATGTGTAAAGTAACTTGATATGTTCACAAGTATCGATATAAACACGTATAATATAGAATGTGCATTGTATGTAATAAATTCTGGCGTTTATAGCTTACGATTGAATCGAACAAAGGACCTACAGAAATGTTTGTAAAAAAAATGTATTAGAATTGCTTTTTAAATATATGTTACTTCTTGTGTTGTTTGTAAAATTATAGATACAGGATTCATTGATTTTAATATAAGAATTATTAAAATTTTAAATAGTATTTTTTATTAATGTACAGGAACCCGTTTTACTTAATCATTTCAATCAACTCGAATCGCCCTGAGATAATTTGAGTTGAGCTGGCAAAACAAATAATTTTACATTTTATTTCTAAAGTTTAACTTTAAATTAAATATCTTAATTTAGAGATAGGGGTTTCTCTACATTGTGTCACCTAACTTTGGGGTGGTACCTATACAAAATCATCGACTGTAGCTAGTGGTTATATCGAATAGTCCACCGTAAAAAAAATACCGTGTTTCCTGTTACAGAAAATCAGAAGATCGAATCTTCTACTTTGCAAATAGCCAATGATAAGGACATGTTCTGGTCTTCGAATTTTCAACAATAATAATTGTACCATTAATGTTTATTTGAATAAAAAATAGCACTACCTGTTTGTTGTTGGTAAATTTGTTGTTACCTAGAATACTTTAAACCACCACGGTGATTAAAAAGCTCTTTTTCGCATGCAAATGCATTCGAAATACCCGGATTATGATTCAGGTATAATAGAAACATGCATGTTTATATATAAATTCAAAGCAAGCTAATATTTAAAATGAGTTCACGCCTTTACCCTAATTTTGGTTTGTAGGTACTTGCGTGCTATGAAAATCTACATTTTCCACAAGATGAATCATCCCATCTAATTGGTATTAATGGTTATATTGAATAATTTTTTAATTACATCATGAAAATTGTCGAATTCACGTATGATATGAAGATATTGAAATAGTTTAATCTACTTGGAACTTAAAAATAATACTGCAGAAACGATCATTATCACCTCTCGAGAAGTGACAAAGATTAATTACATTATTTTGAGTATATATACATACATATATGCTAAGATGCCAAGTCTAATTTCACTATTAGAAAATAGGTTACAATTTCAACGTGTTCTTCGAACTAGATAGAGCTATATTTTTGTTTGTTTTAAATATGTTTAAATATAAAATGAAAATACTGGTTGGCCTTCTTACGCTAATGTAAGTACAGCAAATTATAAGTAATACCAACGTGAAAAGCAAAATAAATTGCAATTTTTTTATCTTTCAGCTACCAATGTAACGCACAATCTTATGAATTCCCGGAGAATTTTCGATTTGGCGTGGCAACGGCTGCTTATCAAATAGAAGGTGCCTGGAACACAAATGGTAGGTACCGCAAAAAACAAAGTTACTCTTCCAAATATGTAGATAATTTGTGAAGGGATGATTTTGAAAAGTTGACAAGACTGCACCATAAAGAGCATATTGTTGATTTCAGCCATATTCTAGAAACCTACTGTCAATGTTTCATCTAAATCTATGAGATAGATATGTTTTTACAATGTTTAAACTAAACTATTTGTTGTGTTTCGTCTGTTGATTAAAAGGTATCTTTCCTCTCGCTGAAGTTCATTCAAAAAATTTAACACAAATATTTTCCTTAAAGTATGAATAAGGTACGTTGACAATATTTTCGAGATTATCGACACTCAAAAAATCCGTAGTAAAAGTAAAAAAATAAAATTTTACCAATATTTTCTCACGAATAAAAATGTATTCATAAGTAAATTTGAGAAAAATTTTTATAAAAAAAAGTTTTTCGCAGGTAAAGGGGAAAACATATGGGATAACTTAACGCACTCTAATCCAGACCTGATTGCTGATCGCAGCAATGGAGACATCGCTTGCGATGCTTACAGTCATGTTTCGGAAGACGTCCAACTGCTGAAAGATTTAGGTGTCGATTTCTACAGATTTTCCTTTTCTTGGTCGAGAATACTGCCCAGTGGAAAAATCGACTATATCAACCCGGATGGAATTCGCTACTATAACGAACTGATCGATGCCCTGCTGGCAAACGACATACAACCAATTGCCACAATATATCATTTTGACTTGCCGCAACCGCTCGAAGATGAAGGAGGTTTCCTGAACATAGCCCTAGCTGATTATTTCGAAGACTATGCGAATGTTCTGTACGAGAACTTTGGTGATCGCATTAAGGAATGGATAACTTTCAATGAGCCATCTCCTATCTGCGAGAATGGATATGGTTCTGGTACTATGGCGCCTTTGATCGAGCAGGAAGGAATTGGATGTTATGTTTGTAGTCGAACGCTATTAGTTGCACACGCTAGAGCTTACCATCTGTATAACGATCTTTACAAGGACAGTCAAGGAGGTAAGTATATAATGAAAGCTTTTTCTCGTATTTCTTCTTCTGCTTTTCTGCAGCTTCTTCGTTTTCTTCAGTTCTTGTTTCTGTTTTTCCATTTTCTGTCTTTGCCACTACATCTTCTTTTCTTCTTCATGTCCTTATTTTTCTTTTTTCTTTTTCTCTTACATTCTGAATAAATTGAGACACCATGAGAAAGAAACATCTTGAAGAAGTTTTTATAATTTTTCGCATAACTTTATTTCTTACCTCCTTGATTATCCTCAATGAGGTATGAAGGCTTCTTTTTCTGCTTCTTATTATTTTTCTCCCGCTTTTTCTGCTTCTGATTTTGGCTTTCTTTTGTTATGCATTTGCTTCTTCTTTTTCTATTTATTCTTCCCCTTTTGCTTCCTTTTCCTACTCTGCTTTTTTCTTCTTTTCCATCTTCTTCATCTGCCTCTTCTTGTTCTTCTTCTGTTTCTTCTTCTACTTCTTCTTCCTCTTCTTCTTCTTCTCCTTCTTCTTCTTCTCCTTCTTCTTCTTCCTCTTCTTCTTCTTCTTCTCCTTCTCCTTCTTCTCTCTCGCTTAAATTAATGTATTTGTATTATTTTTCTGACTTTAAAAATAAAGTGAATTGAATAGAATGAGTTGCCCTCTATTTGTATGTGACTATTCTACAAGGGGTTCTGCTGAATGCCCATGAAGCTCTCTAAGCAGGCGTTTATTGGGGACAATACACATCTCCCATCTGCGAGAATGGACATGGTTCTGGCCTTTGATTGAGCAGTAAGGAATTGGATGCTATTCTTGCAGTCGAACATCTTTATAACGGTCTTTACAAGGGCAGTCAAGGAGGTAAGTAGGTAATGAAAGCTTCTTCTTTTATTTCTTCTTCTCCCTTTTTCTTCTGTTTTCTTTGCTCTTCTGCGCTTTTTCTTTTTCTTCAGTGCATGCTCCTGTTTTTTCTATTTCTACTTTTGCCACTACTTCTACTCCTGCTTTATCTTCTTTTTCTTATTATTGAGCTTCATCTTCTTTTTCCCTTTTCTCCTACATTATGAATAAATTGAGAACCACGAAAAACATGTTGAAGTAGTTCTTATAATTTGTTGCATAACTTTATTTCTTACTTCCTTGCTATCCACAATGACGAGGTATGAAGGCTTTTTTTCTACTTCTTCTTTTTCTGCTTCCTCTTTTATACCTACTCTTCCGCTTTTACTTCTTTTTCTTCTTCTGGTTTTTCTTCTTTCCCTGCTTCTTCTTCTTCTTTTTCTTCATCTGCCTCTGCTTTTACCTTTGGTTTTTTTCTTTCTGCTTCTTCTCCTTCATGTATATTTTTCATTTTTCTATTCTTTTTCTTGTTCTCTGGATAAATTCAGTCACCATGAGAAACCCCTCAAAACAGTTTTTGTTGCATACATTATTTTTGTAGCAGAAAGGCTCTGACCTCTATTTGTATGCGACTACTCTATAAGGGGCTTTGCTGAATGCCCATAAAGCTCTTTGAGCAAGCGTTTTCAATTTACTGGAGACGATACACACAAAACTTTGTGCGCCGCTGCCAAATTATTAAATATACTTTACTACAAATAATTTTTTCTGATCTAATTTAAGGTAGAGTAGGAATTACAATAAATAATTTCTGGTATGAACCCTACGACGATTCTGCAGATACCGAATTAGCATTGCAAGTTGCTGTGAGTACAACGGCAGAGTAATTTTAACCGAATGGATAATCATTGTAGTCTTTAAATTTCAGTTTGGTTGGTTTGCACATCCAATTTATTCGGAAGAAGGTGATTTTCCACCTGCCATGAAAGAAAGAATCGCCCGATTAAGTGAAGAAGAAGGTTTCGCTTCGTCCAGACTGCCAGAACTCACATCTGACGAGATAGAATTAATAAAGGGATCTTCGGACTTCTTCGGCTTCAATTTTTATACTGCTCATTTTTGTACTGACGTTAGCACAGCCTCTGTATCGCGGCCATCCCACGTCTACGATATTGGAGTCTATTGCGTACCGGACCCAAATTACGAAACCGCTGCTTCAGTGTGGCTAAGCGTTGTTCCATGGGGCTTCAGAAAGATGCTCAACTGGATAAGAGTACAATACAATAATCCAGAAGTAATCATCACTGAAAATGGCTTTTCGGATGGCGAAGTTATTCTGGACGATTGCCGAAGAATTAATTATTATAATGTAATACAAAACAGTCACTTAAAAAAATCGTTTCTAATTATCTTCTTTGTTCATTTAAAGTCGTACCTAACGGAATTATTGGGGGCAATTTACGAAGACGGTTGTAACATTAGCGGATACACGGCTTGGAGTTTCCTGGACAATTTTGAATGGAGGAGTGGTTTTACGTTCGTATCAATATAGATCAGGAATAACTTGAACAATCTCTAATTATTAAACCATTTTCAGTGAAAGGTTTGGTTTGTATTCAATAGATTTTGAAGATCCCGAAAGGAAGAGGACTCCCAAAATGTCGACTTATACCTACAAAAATATAATTCAATCCAGGCAAATTGATTGGAGTTATACACCAGAAGGTTTTTCCGAATGCGAGTGGTGATCATAAATTTGTTATTGTATTGACTATAGATTATTAGTGTAATCAATAAAGGCTTTATGAAAATAAATCAAGTATGTTTTTTTCGCTCCAGGCCTGTCCCTCTTACGTCCCAGTTTGCACCACAAACAAAAAGGCTTATTGTGTTGAATCAGTATTGCTTATGTTATCCACTCCTACTCCTACTTTTGTGTCCAGTGCGAGGCTGTACTGCTCCTTCTCTGGGTTTTTATTGAGCATCTCTGGGTTCACACACAATTGCCCAAAATGGGTTACCTCCTGTGATCCAGTGCCTTTATTTCAGAGTCTACAGCTAAAGTCTTTGCTGTAAAAGCCTATCTTGTTGAGATGCACTTAAAGTATTTAAACGAAAATTTGTGATGGTGGAATCTTACCTCAGGGTAAGCGGTCCAAGATTTCCCAGCTTAAGCCTCGGGTAAATACTGCAAGGGTAGATTTATTGGGACTAATGTTTAGTCTCTTACAATTTAGCCCTCTGGACGTTCGGTTAAGGGCGTCTTGCATGCGCTCCCTAAATTTGAGTTAAATTTGCTCCGTAATATGATAATATTATCGTCAGTATATTCAAGAACTCGGTGTTTCCCGTCGGTCAGTCTTTCAGCAAGCCGTCTGCTACCAGCTTCCACATAAGCGGGGACAGCACCACACCCTGCGAACACTTCATGCACGCCCGTGCCGCCAGAGTCTTTGCCGCGACATGACGGTGGTTTCTACTAACCTTTCTCTCAGCATAGAATCGATTCGTACATAGCAATTAATTCCACTCCCCTATGTCTGAGAAATCTGGTTATTAAAGTAAAGGAGATATTGTCAAAAGCCCGCTACACGCCCAGAATTGCACCAAGCATCAGCTCTTCGCTGTTCAGCTGCTGTTCCTTTTATACTTTATGTTAGTAAAATAGTGGATAACACTTCATGATATAAAATTAAGGACAAAAATATAAACTCGGTTTCAGATAGTTGACACTATAGACCTAAGTGGAAGAAGTTTCGTCCAACATAATAAAAAATAAAAGGTAGAAATGTCAAATAAAAAAAAGTCGTTTTTATTTTAATTTCATCAAAAGTTCTTTATTTTAAAATATATATCACTAAAAGTAAAAAAAATTAAAACACAGTTTAGTGCTTACGCAAATATATTTTATGATGCCCCACGAATTGGGCGTCAAATGTTACATTATTAAAATATTACTACATTTAATAGATACTAATACAATAATACTTAGTTTAATAATGAGATGTTTTTAAAAATTACTGATTGAAATGAGCATGGTAAAACAAAGCTGGGCAAATTCGGTTCTGGACATTTTTTAAATTCACTTCTTTAGTTCTTGTTAACCTCACCTGTGGCTCGAAAATTTAGTTATTATTAATTAATTTCTACAACTGCGCAAAGACTAATTCAAAATTCCCTACTGTCGAAATGATCTACACCTGTAATATTTTTAAGTGTTTATAAATTGATGTCTTGATTAATTATGTACATTAGTTAATAATTATCTCGGGCCTTATATTGTTTCAATAGACTATATCTAAAGTGCAAAACAAACAACAACCGTTCGTCGCTTATGCGTAACAAGGTAAGCATGTACTTGATATTCAAATCGTAATTTGTTTATAGAAATTTCGGTATTATTTGCAAACTCATGCGGAAAAAAAAGTATTCCACCTACCTTATATTTTAAACTAATACAATTGTATCGGCTGCGTCCATATATTTATTTAAAGAGAGAGAACACAAGATGAAAATACTATAGATTTGTATCGCGTCAGCTTTATATATGTTGACATATTTTGAACTATTCTGGTTAAGTAATTTAGTTGCTTAGATATTTTATTTAGGATATACTTTGTGCTTTCTTAAATGTTGATTTATAAATATACCTATATACTTTATGCTGTTATCTATTTGTACATTAATATTATTGTCACAATTAATGGTGTTTAATTTATACGCACTACCTATAATTATAAATTTAGATTTACTTATATTTATACTTAAACTACTGGTACAAAACTATTTATATAATAATGACAAGTCTTCATTTACTTTATCAATCATTTCACTTAAGTCATTTCCACTAGCATACAATATTGACTCATCAGCAAACATATATAATTTTAATTTAATATTTTTGGTTATAAGTATAATGTCGTTCACATATAAATTAAAAAGTAACGGTTCTAATATTGTTCTTTGAGATACACCATATTTAGCATTATGCACACCTGAGGTTGTTCCATTAAACTTCGCTCTCAGTCATATATGAACGACCCCATCAAACATTTTAATGATGGGCCTTCAACGGCCAAATGCCCGCTAGCCGATTATGCGAACGGCGGACCTCTAACTCAATTCTTTATTGGCCCGCTATCAATAGGAAGGAGACTCCGGGCGGCATATTCGTATGTAGCGGACGCAAAACACCATGCCATTACGATCGGGTCATTGTATGTAAGAGACGTATTAGAACAAAAATTGCTAACACGTCTCCTACATACGCCATGTTTAGATATGTCATTACGTAAGTGAGCTTAACAAAATCGTTATGTGATAGAAGAAGAGAAAACATTGATGTTTATAAAGGAAATACTGACTGATTTATTAACATTACTACTACAAATATATGTAAATGATTATCATTATTTTCCGAACTTATTAGCTCCAAGCCCCACGTTTTTTTCTACGCAAATTTTTAAAGAATGTGCCGCCTTTTCTTCCCCTGTAGCCAAGAGATCTTCTTCCAGAAAAAATATTTTTTCCGCCCATTTTTCTCCTTGCTACTGATGTTGGCTGAATAGGAATTTGTTTTCCTTTTTCGACGTGTTGCTGCTGCAGAAGACTTATTTTTTGAAGAAATGCCTTTATATTTGAATGCAGTATACATTCCACTGACTAATGAATTGGTGGTGTGTGCATATTTATGTGCATTATGCAAGTATGATTTTATAGTAGGATAAAATTGTTGGGGATCTTTAGTTTAGTTTAGTTTAGTGACAATATCATTTGAATATGTTAACCACCTGACTTTCAATTCTGCAATTTCACTTTCCGAATGCAAATACACTTCTTTATTAAGCTGCAGTATTTCATTTCTAGAAGATATTTCATTTTCGTGTGATGTACTAGTTGATGATGGTAAAGCGCGCTCCAAAATAGATTCTGTTATTTTAGTATCTTGTAGCGGAAGAAATATTCTTTCGGGTGCATTTTTCCCGCTTGCAATTTCGTACAACTTTAGTTTAGCGTTTGTGGAGAGATTATTTATAACCGTTAAAGTATTATAATTTCTAACCACTAAAGCTTGATGCTTGCAATCAGGGATGGGCTGCCAAATCATTATCAACCGGTTCGCTAATAATAACACTTTATTTCTTTATTAATATTAATTATTACTTATGATGTCAGTAAAAACAGATAGTTTTTAGCAATAGCAGTGGTGTCCCTATTGACCCTATTATATTTACAATACATATACTACAATTAACAGGTGAATTATAAAAATAAATTTACTGAAATATTTTAACTAATTGCCCATATTTGATTGATTGATTAATATTGGACCCCAGGATGGAGCATTTGGATTTTATCAAATTAAAGCCCATATTTGAAGTTCATTTTCTGAATATTTTATTTCCGCTTTTTTACGAATTCTCGTATCAGTTGCATCGCGATGCCTTTTTCGGATCCAAGATTTAACAAATGGAGTAGCATCCCATTGTGATAACGGTTTTCCGATTATTTTAATTGTCATTAAATCTGAAATATGTTTTATCGTAATATTACTTCTTTCATTTGTTGCAATGTCATTCATTACGCTAAATCCTCTTTCCGCTTCAGCACTACTAATGCTTATGGTATTTGCGATTTTTTTAGCACACATGATGGATGGAGGAACATTGTTTCTTGATTCTAGATAGGAATCAACAAAATCTCTAAATTCATTTCGATCAATTTCATATCTTAATAACTTTTCTAACGCCGGTAACTTATTTTCTGCTTCAATCCATGGAGAAAACACTTTTTCTAGGCACCACGATGATGTATCGATCAAGTTAAAGATATTAATTAGTTCCTGATATTTATCTTTATCCTTTAAATTTTTATCAAGTGATGATAAACATACGTGATCTGCAGACAAAAGTCTATTTTTTATATTATCTATAACACTTTGTATTAATCTGTTTCTGGGCAAATGTGTACATCGGTCATTTTGTTTAAAAGGTATATGTTTAAAAGTTTGAGAATTTAAAACGGTCTGTAATTCATTCTCGTATTTACCAGTACTATCTTTAAGTACTTCGAGTGCTCTAATTGTCCTTCTCATTAACCTGTCTGCTTTAGGCATTGTTGTTGATCGAGACTGAAATGCGTTAGATAATAATGATATTTCCTCCAAAATATCTATCATAAGAGCAAGATCGCATAGAAAATTTTTGTTAACCATTCTGTTAGCCATACCGGAAAACTTTTTAATTTTTGCAAAATGCGTGTATAGAGCTGGATATGCATTCCAAACAGCTTTAGCAGCTCGTAAACTACATGCAGACCATCTTGGCCCAAAGACTCTCCCAAATTTTAAAATCTCAATTTCTAAATCACTTGCAATTTGTCGTATATCTGTTTGATTTTTGTTAGATTTATGATAAATTGAATAAATTTCATCTAAGAAAATTTTAAAGTGATTGATCTCATTAATATCTTTAATGGAATCATCCAAAGCCAGTTGTAACCTGTGGTTCAAGCAATGCCAAACAATAATATTTGGAAAAATCTTCGAGAGTTGAGCACTCACACCAAATATCTTTCCTAACAAAACACTAGCACCATCGCAGCAAAGTCCAATTAAATTTTTTAATAAAAAATCTCTTGTAAAACCATGTTCGTTTAAACACTGTAAAAGTGTATTGAGGATACCTTCGGCTGTGGTGTTTTCAAGTTCTTTAAGTTCGATGAAAACAGTTATAGGATCTGGACATAAACTCAATGCACATTTCAAATATATAACAAGTACACTTCTTTTTGCAATAGTCGACGCTTCGTCTAATATTATGCAAACTTTTGCATTGTTTTCAATAATTTTATTAAAGAGTTGTTTTTTTATCTCCGAAGATATATGCTCGATAACTCGTATAGCTGAATATCTGGAATGAAGGCACGTTCCTAAATCTACACCGTTTTTTATTTGTAGTTCTACTTCGCGTTCCATATCTGACATTGGTCTATTTTGTTTTGCCAAACTATATACTATATTGAAAATTCTTGCAGTCACTTCAATAGACTTTTCATTAGCTTTTTCGATACATGTTGCTAAAGATTCTTTTCCAGATTGTTTCAAAATTAATTCGATTTTTGAATGAGACTGTGAAAGAGCATGCTCGTTTAGTTTTTTTCTAAAAGACGCCTGTTGAATGATTTTTGTTGAGCCATTTGCATTTACATTGTAGTTTACCCATGCAGATGCTATGTGAAAATGTTTTCCCTTTTCTACACCCAGAGAGCCAAGACGACAAATTTTACATCCAAGTTTACCGCCCTTTACTTCTAACCACGTATATTTTTCTTCAAAATATTTAAACTGTTTTTTTAAGGACCAACATTCCGGCAACTCGCGATAAAGACCATTATCAGATATGTTGTCGTCAACAGATGTTATTGATGTTACTGAAAAATAGCTTAATTTAACTATGAACGTTCTAGATTTTAAAAAATAAATTTACCATCATGACCTGATCTTGATTCTTTAGTTTTTTTGTCACATGGCATGGATATAAAGATTTTATCTTCTATATTATCGGGTTCTAAAAGTGCGCAATTTATAAAAACAAGATTACTTATAAAATGAAGTTTGTTCATACCTTGCTCAAGATTTGTACTGGTTACTGTTGATGTCGTTGGTAGAACATCATCAGCTAATTTCATCACTTTTGGTTGAAAAAATGAAGAAAGAACACTTTGTCTTTTCATGATAAAAATTTAAAAATTGTCACTTACTAAGTAATCTAAACTTAACTTAAACTTCAACACTATTCGTAAACTAATTTTTTCAAAATCTACACGAGAAGTGAACAGACAAACGACGAACTATTACTGAAAATAAAAAATCATTGACTGAACTGAAGGTTCACAGGCAATATAATTTTTTGCGTTTCACATCAAACATCCCAGTCATAAATAATTGTCGGCGAGGACTCTACTAATAAAAATACACCGATCCGATGGGGTATTCGGGTTTTTTAAGAAAACTGCAGTAATTTGAATTTTGTGCATTCTGTACAGTTTGTTTATTTCCTCAACCAATTTTTTTAATACGTGTTCTACCTGCTTTAATTTTTCTAATTTTTAACAAACGGTTCGCCGAACTCCTTAAGTTTTAACAAACGGTTCCCGCGAACCGATGCGAACCGCCTCCAGCCCATCCCTGCTTGCAATATTTGCCGTTAAATCCTACAGGGCACGTACATTTACAACATACCATATCCACTTCGTAAATTATTTTATTATTTTTTTCACTCTGGACGTTAAACTCCATCTTCTCTATATTGACTGACATGACTTTACAGTTCGTATCATAGTTTTTTAGATACCTAGAGGTAACCACTTTTGACTCTCGACCAAAAATTAAATCTAGAATCCTTTGTTTATAATATGACTCAAAGCTAGTAACAACAAAATCTGCTAATTGAGTTACGTTGAAGGATTTTGTGCGTTCTAGTAGAATATCTTTCAATAAGCGGAACATAACTTCTGTATAGTTATTTGTACCCGTGCATCTCAATGGAGGTTTTGCCGATAGCAAAGTCCCCACTCCTGTATTCTGCTTAGCATATTCTCAACATATTTTTTAAAATTTTCATGGTCACAGTCGTTAAAAAAGTGCTGTTTTGAATTTTCAAGGTCTGTATTGGTTCTAGAATACAAAATATTTTTCTTTTGGTACAGAATTTTTTGCCATTAATAATAGCCAACGCCAACATGCTTTTAGTACATGGAATGTATGTACATAATAACAAATTTGAGTCTGGCCAATATTTATGCAATACGTTTCTTTCTGCCGAATCATAATCATTGACAATGATACTAGGATTTATTTTAATTTTAAGGATTTCAGAAAGGCCTTCAACACCCATTTCAAAAATATCTGATTTTTGGCTACTGCTGATAATACAACCTATTGGTAAACCTCCAGCTGCAGATTGCGTTATAAAAAAAAATAAACTTTGTGATTTTGACTATCGCAATTGCCAGTTGCATCAACAAACATTATTTCGGAACATTGGGGTAAATCAAGTGTTCTTTGCATTATTGGCGTACAAAGTGCAATTGCATATTCTCCATTTTTAATCGATAATTTGGAACGAACTGAACTATTTTTTTCATGAAATTTTAGCAATTCATCAAGCTTAAGTAACATATTGGGACCTGACACATCATTTTTTTTTAGAAAGTAATATCTGCCAAAAACAAAATCTTCATAACTGTCTCCTAGCTCTTCCATTTTCATACAGTAGTAGGTATGGTAAGCAGAGGAGACTGAATGACCCCTTTCGAATAATTCAATTATTCTTGTTTTTACGTCAAATCCTAGAGGTCGTTCACCAAGCGCTTCGACAACATCCAGCCTATGATTGTGGGTATGACGAAATTAAATAATACATGGATATTCTTAATCTTCAGTTAAAGTAGTTTTATTGCTTTTTATATATTATGTTTAAAAAAGTGTTTAGCATCCGATATGGACACACACAAATTGACTAATATCGAACAATGCGCTATTTTGCTTATTAAGTAACGATCTAAACATTGCTTATGTAGCAGACGTGTTAGCAATTTTACTTCTAACTTCTAACACGTCTCTTACATACGAATTGTGCTTCGGCATGCCCGATCGTAATGACATGTTGTTTTGCGTCCGCTACATACGAATATGCCTCCGGGCGCTAGCCGGGCCAGCGCAGGAATAAGGCTTTTTACTTTCTTATACGTAGTATAAGGAAGTATTGTGATGATGAAAATTTTCGACCTCGAGATTTTTGCAGATGTCCACGTTTTGAAGTCCCCTGATACCGAAAAAGTGGTTTTTAAAAAATGTCTGTGTGTCTCTCTGTGTGTGTGTGTGTGTGACCACGATAGCGGCCAAACCGCTGTAGATATCAATTCCAAATTTTGTATTTACGTGTATAATCTCCCTCTTGAGATCTGATTAGTTTTTCAGTAAAATCGGTAGACCGGAAGTAGCAGTTTACTTCAGCGAAAAAATCGAATTTTGCTAATATTTCGTCAACTACTAAGTTTAAACAAATTTATAAAGAATTCATATATACTTAAAATTAAAATTGAGAATAATTTTATTTAAAGAGTTTTTCGAAATTCCTACCGGAAGTAGGTCTTTTACTCTTATCGAAAATCAGTTTTTTGCGAATATTTCGCAAGTCATGCTTTTTAGACAAGTACGTTACGGGTATAAAAGTATTTAAACCATAATTCTCAATATCTTTTGTATAAAAAAAATATCAAAATTCAGACCGGAAGTACCACTTTTACTCTTATCGAATAACGATTTTTTGCAAATAGTCGTAAGTTATGCATTCTATATATATTTATCAAGAGTACAAAAGTATTTAGAACTGGATTTGCAATATTTTTTGTATATATGAAATTTCAAAATTCGGACCGGAAGTAGCACTTTTACTCTTGGCAAGGAGCACTTTTTTGATAATATCTTGCAAAGTATGCATTCTATAGCGATTTATTAAGCGAATGAAAGTACCTAGAATAGAATTTTGAATAAGTTTTGTATAAAAAAATTCTTAAAATTGTATAGTTTGAAACGCTCATACGTATAAGAAAGTCGTGTGGTGGCCACACCTCATTTTACTTTCTTATACGTAGTATAAGGAAGTATTGTGATGATGAAAATTTTCGACCTCGAGATTTTTGCAGATGTCCACGTTTTGAGGTCCCCTGATACCAAAAAAGTGGTTTTTAAAAAATGTCTGTGTGTCTGTGTGTCCGTGTGTGTGTGTGTGTGTCTGTGTGTGTGTGACCACGATAGCGGTCAAACCGCTGTAGATATCAATTCCAAATTTTGTATTTACGTGTATAATCTGCCTCTTGAGAACTGATTAGATTTTGAGCAAAATCGGCAGACCGGAAGTAGTAGTTTACTTCAGTGAAAAAATCGAAATTTGCAAATATTTCGTCAATTACTAAGTTTAAACAAATTTATAAAGAATTCATATGTACTTAGAATTAAGTTTGAAACAAATTGTCTTAAAAAAGTTTTTCGAAATTCCAACCGGAAGTAGTTCTTTTACTCTTATCGAAAATCAGTTTTTTGCGAATATCTCGCAAGTCATGCTTTTAAGACAAATACGTTACGAATATAAAAGTATTTAAAACATCATTTTCAATATCTTTTATATAAAAAAAATTTCAAAATTCAGACCGGAAGTACCACTTTTACTCTTATCGAATAGCGATTTTTTGCAAATATGTCGTAAGTTATGCATTCTATATATATTTATCAAGAGTACAAAAGTATTTAGAGTTAGATATGGAATATTTTTCGTATAAATGAAATTTCAAAATTCGGACCGGAAGTAACACTTTCATACGTATAAGAAAGTCGTGTGGTGGCCACACCTCATTTTTTACTTTCTTATACGTAGTATAAGGAAGTATTGTGATGATGAAAATTTTCGACCTCGAGATTTTTGCAGATGTCCACGTTTCGAGGTCCCCTGATACCAAAAAAGTGGTTTTTAAAAAATGTCTGTGTGTGTCTGTGTGTGTGTGTGTGTGTGTGTGTGTGTGTGTGTGACCACGATAGCGGTCAAACCGCTGTAGATATAAATTCCAAATTTTGTATTTACGTGTATAATTTGCCTCTTGAGAACTGATTAGATTTTGAGCAAAATCGGCAGACCGGAAGTAGTAGTTTACTTCAGTGAAAAAATTGAAATTTGCAAATATTTCGTCGATTACTAAATTTAAACAAATTTATAAAGAATTCATATGTACTTAGAATTAAGTTTGAAACAAATTTTCTTAAAAAAGTTTTTTGAAATTCCAACCGGAAGTAGATCTTTTACTCTTATCGAAAATCAGTTTTTTGCGAATGTCTCGCAAGTCATGCTTTTAAGACAAGTACGTTACGAGTATAAAAGTATTTAAAACATAATTTTCAATATCTTTTATATAAAAAAAATTTCAAAATTCAGACCGGAAGTACCACTTTTACTCTTATCGAATAGCGATTTTTTGCAAATATGTCGTAAGTTATGCATTCTATGTATATTTATGAAGAGTACAAAAGTATTTAGAGTTGGATTTGGAATATTTTTTGTATAAATGAAATTTCAAAATTCGAACCGGAAGTAACACTTTCATACGTATAAGAAAGTCGTGTGGTGGCCACACCTCTTTTTTTTTTACAGCGATGGCCCATAGTAGATGCGACTAATATCCGCTACAATGCCGATCGATCGCCGCTCACGAAAACAAGCCAAAAATTAATTTTATTTAAAAACATTTATTTTAATATTTCAATTCACAAAACATAACATTTTATTTCCTAAAATAAACATTAAATGTATTCTCTTGAACAATTCACAGAACTACACCGTTTCAGAACGATACTCTTGAAGCCAATGGCTTCCAAATTCTTTAATAGTAATTCTCTGTTGATGGTCTCATAAACTCTTCGAAAATCCGAAAACACAGACAACACCGTTTGACCATTGTCACTTTCCCTAGGACAATTATCATAAATGTCGACCAAGACTGTTTCACAGGAGTGTAATTTTTTAAAACCTGATGATTTGATGTTATGGCACTTTTTCTTATCAAAATAATTATCAATTTAATGAAATTGGAACTTGTAACAAAGAAAAATACAAACTTGGTTGAATTAGATTCCATTTTTAGAACCAGTTTATGACTGTTATGGTGGGTTTATGCAGCAAGAATTAGTCCTAACTTAGTATTAGTCTTAACAAAGTTCGAGCATTGAGTATACGTGTTAGCGTTCAATCAGCTAGTCCTATGGTCGTAAGTTTCTTAGGACCGCGTTAGGACACGACCATGAAAGTTCGTAATTTTTAACTCTTAGGACTAAGTTAAGACCTCGTTAGCCAAGATCTAAACCTTGTGTGGTAATACGTACACAGCTACGTGCCACTTACGCAAGCGAAATTTGAATATTTAATTCTGTATAACGGGTACTTTTGGGGTTTACTAATTTTTAGAACTAACTAATTTTTAGAACTAATACTAATACTAAGCTTAGGAACGCTGCATAAACCCACCATTACTTTCTTAGGGCCGGTTTTTCCAACACCGGTTAAAGTATCCGGTTAACTTATCATTGATTACGCTTAATCGTTGATTATCTCTAACCGGCGTTTTTCAACACCAAGAAATACGCCGGTTATCTGATCGGTAATTAAGAGTTTATTTTAGAAGGTTGGTAACAAAAATGCTCGTACATTCGATCTAAATTAGCATATTTGTTATAATAATATTGGCGCTATTTCCTATATTTGAATTTGTTCTTTGTGCTTTTTGCCCTTATTTTTTTAAAGATTATATTCTTTATATGTAATTAGAAATTTCATTTTAGTAAATAAGGTTTATGGCATTTTGTGAATATTGCATGAGAATTTCTATGTACATAGCACATATTTAAAATTTCTATTATTCAATAAATAGCAAATGCCACAAACTTGAAACTGAAATAAATTTATTGATTACTTATTGCTATTGAAAAATACAAAAATTATTATAAAATGAAAAAACTAATACAATATACGTACATATATGAAATTAACAGTTACCAAAATTATGTAAAATATATGATATGTAACAAAATCATAAAAATAGGAAGTTTGCTGAAAAAGAAAAGTCTACATCGAGGGTCTTAAGCTGGATTATCAGTCACACTATAATGATATAAAATATTGTACTTTGCATTGCCATATCTGAGATGATTTAACTTTCACCAAATTCCTGTGGGGTGAATAAAGCCAGATATTTTTACTGAAAGATCATACATCAGCTGTTTATTAAGAACAATGCATTCAAACTAATTTTATGTCCATTAATCAAAGAAGGTTTATTGAGAAAATCTTTTTTCCAAATTGGTTTACATGATTTCAACATAATAAATGTTATGTTCTGGAGGAATCGGTGTGAACTTGACAGTGCCTGTAATAATTATTAGTACAGAAATTAACTGCACGTCAACTTTACAGGCATGTACATTATTCATCCAAAACCAGTTCAGCTAAAAGAATTTAAAGTGTCTGCATATAATCTCAACGTAAACCTACCAGCTTCTCTAAAATTTCTTCCATATTTTCTATTTCATTTGTAATTTTCAGTATAGTTTAATATGTTAATGACATATCTAATGTGCTATTAAATGCAATTACAAAAAGGGAATGAGCAAATGCAAGCATAAATTGCCACAGGATCTTAGAATCCACACGAATGAAGGTAAAGTCCCAGAATTGTAGTAGAATAGAAAAACTTCCAAAGCTGTATCATCCTCATCAGAGAAAAGAATGTATTCGTAGTTATTAATTAATTAAATTTCTGTAGCAAGCTAAAAGTTACACATATTTAATATTATGCTATTTGTATACTGTTCATTACATTTATAGAAGAAATAATACAATTACTAAATCACTGATGTAAATAATTATTAATTAATTCCAAAAAATACTTTTATACAGTAAAACAAATGCATATGAAAACAACAGCTGTCAATAATAACAGAAATAATAATGACAGAAATTCAAATCTTCTAGGTTATGCGCATGTGTATATAGGCCTAATCACTGTTTAATATTTTATCAGGTATTTCTTTCGCCGGTTAAAATTTGGTCGATTAACGACGTTCTTAATCAACGATTAGAGTTAACCGGCGTTGGAAAAACGCAAATTTGTCCTAACCGGTGTTTTAATCAATGATTACGCTAACCGGCGTTTTAATCGGAGTTGGAAAAACCGGCCCTTATACGTAGTATAAAGAACTATTGTGATGACGAACATTTTCGACTTCGCAAAAAATCAGGCTTAAGGGGGCGTTTGAATCATAGAATACAATATAAATTTACAATTATGCAAATGTCGGTTATAAAATCATTAATTGTTTATTTTATTGTATGTAATAAGTCATAATATCCTCCTACGTATGGTATAGGGGTTTAATTTACATAAATTCTTTTTATAAAAAAATTATTTCAATTTTATCAAAAGAACCCCTTAACCCTATGACGCATGTTTTGTAGAAGAGAAATATAACAGAAATTTTGACAGTGATGTATTGGTTTGGTTTATTTGCATATTTTAAATAATTGGTAAAGAACGGCCATATTTGTATTTTGTACCTTGCACGATTCCCTAAGAGAGGGCGCGGATTCAAAAATACTGTACTGTGACTGGTTATCTCAGGAAATTAACAGATAATCATAAATATCTAAGTTATTTAAAATGATTTAATAGTGATCGTATACCTATTTGTTATTTCAAACAAATTCTGCCAATTCAATTATTTGTATATTTGAGATGATGAGTTCTGATACAGAGCGCGACATCTTTAGGACTAAAATGTTGTTATTTTTTGACAGTAACGAAATTACTTATGTTTTCTATGATTCAAACGCCCCCTTAATTCTAAACAATTCAAGGTATCCTCAACCATCGAAACTTACGGAAAGTATTTTCTCCAGAATTGTAGTTGTGGCGCCATCTAATTACGACTGGTATAACTTCATAAAACGAACATCGGCGTAAAACGAAACCCAGTTTGACCCAGTTTAACTGATTTACAGAATTCGTCTTACTAGTAGAGGATAGCATTTTTAATTAAACATAACAGAAAACTCGATATTTTAAAGATATTACAATTTGATTAAGGGTGCGTTTCAAAGTTGACAAATCCATTTCGGTTCGTATCTAAGATTTTAGCGTTTCTTAAGTACTACTAGTAATAATTGGATGGCGCCACGATGTTAATTCTAACAAACTAAACTAATTCTGAAGATCTAAAAACATTTCAAGGTCATTTTACCTGCTTATTGAATTTCTACCTACAAACGTAGATTTGGTCTGGCAGACTTTCTTTGCAATTCGATTTTATACATATGAATCTAATCGATACTTGTCAACTTTCATGCTGAAGGGAGAAAGACGCGCGAACTTTAAGCATTCTTTTGAATTTATTTGTAAAAATTTAAAATTACGTTTCTTTTATTTATAATTTAAGTTATTCTTAAACATATTCGCTAAAGGTGGGTGATACTCATCCATTCGACTTTCTTATTTTCTTATTTCATATATATTTATATTTTGTAATTTATAATAATACAATGTTGTTCTCTTATTTTGGAAATAAACTAATATTATTATTATTATATAAAACCTCACAATAAATAAACAGCAGTGTGTTTGTGTTATGCAAAATAAAACATTTTCTGTTACTTGATACATTTAGTACGTAGCCTGCATCTCTGTTGATCATATCTAATAATAATAATAATAATAATATGAAAAAATGAAATATAGTCATATTATTGTCTTCATAACGTACCTATTAGTTCAACATTCTAATAAATATATTTCACCTGCTAAAAATACATGTAAAGTTAGTATTTGCAAATCCGAAGTGCCAGTTTGACAGTTGATCAGTTTTTTTCATGTTTTTCTTTTATTTCTATTTTGTAATTTGGCTCCTGGACAGTTTTCAGAATGGATTTTTTTTGTGAGATTACTAAATTCGAATAAGAGAAATTCTATATACATATTTTAAGGCAAATTTGGTGATAGGTACGTTGTTACTTTATATTATAACTTTTCAATTCAAATATCGCGCCAAAACGGTACCATTTTTAACAGAATGTATTGGTTCCTATGTAAGTAAATTTAACAAGGAATTATAAGTATGCGATATCTGTATATTTTATAAAATAACCTAGCCATAATTTGTGAAGCTGTGAACATTCTCTTATTATATTTTACTGTGTTATTATACACTATCTGTACGTTTAAGTACGTCACGAACATATTAGATAAGGCACTTCTAACCAAACCGTGAAAATCGCCACCCAAACAGCGTCAAGTATTTTTACAATAAAGATGATAAAAACAGTTTTAAATATGTACAAAGATTTAACTCTACAAACACCAAAAATAAAAAGAACAGTAATTGTAATAAAAATCTTCAAAACTAAGTAAGGTAAAGGTATTATTTTAATGTTAATATATTATAAATAATGAGGCTATTATAAAGATTATTGTTATTAATCGAAACTAGAAAACCGGCGAACTGACCTCCGGAAGAAAGAGTGGGCAGGCATATGTGATTTGAACTAGGGATGCGCACGATATATTGTTTTCTTTTCGATAATCGTGATTGAAATCGATATTTTTTTATTTAATAATATTGACTGTTATCGATTTTTTTATTCGATAATATCGTTTAATCAAAAATGCCATTCTACTTATATCCTGGTAAACAATCTTTGACATTTTACACATTTATTTTACATTAATATACAAAAGAAACTGTTCATATTATACAGAATACAATAGAATATATTTTTAAGAAAGAAGTTGGAAATTTGAAAAATGCCTACTGCGATGTTTGCTGTTTCGTAGAAATTATAATCCGGAAGCGGCAGCGGAATATTGCATTTCATAGACTTGACATCTCGTATAGTTCGCCGAATCGCCTTCATGGGGTGTTTGTTATCTTTATCACAATTACTATTTCCTCAAAATTGTAAAGAAGATATGTTTTAAGATGTTTATTTTTTACTTGTATTTATGTATGTGTTTTATACAACTAGAATTATATATTTGAGTTTTGGATTTCTTATACGTTATAGATACAAATTTATATTTTTTTTGTCTTTTTATTGGATTTTTTGTTTGTTTTTTGAGTAAATATATATTTTAAGTTAAAGATTTTATTTGTTACTAAATGGCTTGAAAAGCCACAGCAAAGAACTTTTAATATAAACATGATAAAAATGTCGATATCAAGGTATATCGATTTTGAATTTTTGATACATTATTCGATTCTAATATCGATATTTTTGAAACGTTGCGCATTGGAATTTTTTAATTTGCTATATAGTTTGAACTATAAAACTTGATGAATATGTCAAAAATACTATAGACATGGTGTGCAGTTTCTATTTAAAAAATAATCGATTTCAAAGTTCTGAAAACTGCTAACAAATAAAATGTACCTATATTTACATTTTAAGTAATTAGCAACAACCTTAACAAATTTTGAAGAAAAATGTAAAACGTTCTTAGCCGACAGTTTCTTTGCGAACTTCGTAAATATAAAACAGCTATTAGGCTTTTGTTGGCGTGTCCCAGTTTAATTGATTTACATAATTCATCTCATTAGTAAAAGCATAGACATCTTTCAATTAAGGATAACAGAAAACTCCATATTTTAAAATATTGCAATTTCATTAAACTCGCAAATTAAACTATGTAGTTACTTTTTGGTTTTGTGGTGCCAACCAGTGATGCCAACTGTTGATTGTCTATTACGTACTTTCAAATAACTCGTAACATACTAAATTTTATAATTAGTAACAGCAAAAATTGTTGTTAATTATAATTTTAAATTATAATGAATAATTAAAGTATCGCATAACACACAACTAACCTCTAAATAATTGCAAGATAATACCGCCATCTGTATTATATGTGCTACACTGTTAGGCGACGTAAATGTAACAGATATCTGTAATGTATGTAAAGACCCACCAAAAATGTAAACAAATTTTATTTCATGGATCACTTAAAAAATTACACATGTATTTAGCTACTGTTACTATTTTTACCTTCCAAATATAAATACCGAGTGTACTTGCTATATTACATATAAATTTACCGTGTAATTTTTAAATGTAGCCATTTTTTCTAGTACTTGCAAAACCACTAACTTCCCATTTTATTTACGGCTTATATATTAACTTAATTTAAAAAAGAATTCGACCGTTCACTTCGTTCAACCTTTATCTTCATGCTTAATGCATAAAATTTACATGTTTTGATATTTTACGCCCGTAAAAATGGAAATAAAAATGGTATTTTTTGGGTACATTTCTCTCCCGCCAAAACCTTATCAAACGCAGCCTTAAACTCACAAATTAAACTACGTAGTTACATTGTTGACATACTCTTAAATATCTTGTAATATACTGCATCTTATAATTAGTAACCGCACAAATTACTTTTAAGTCTGATTTTTAATTATAATAATTAATTAAATTATAATATAACATAAAATTGGTGTCTACAAAACTTCAAGGTATTATCTCCATCTATACGATATGTGCTGCACTAAAATGCAATGCAATTTTAACAGATACCTGTAAAAGCATGTAATGGCCTAAATCACAATACATTTTTATAAATTTTATTTTATACACTACTTAAAAAAATCACATACGTTTAGCTATTGTTACTGTTTTTATATTCCAAATATATAAATACCGAGTGTAGTAATTGTATTATTAGTGTAATTTATAATTTCAGATGTTTTTCTAGAACATGCAACACTACTGACTTTCCAATATTTATAGCTTGTATATTAACTTAATTTGCAAAAAAGTTCAACCGTTCATTTCGTTAAACCTGCATCTTTTTGCGTAAAGCATAAAATTCACATTCGAAAAACTGGAAGTAAAATGCATTAGGCACATTTTTCTCCCGCCAACCTCTTCAACCGCAGCCTTGAGAATTCGCACACAAAGAATTAGTAATTGCGGTTATACAAGCGTCATCTACCAATCATTAAATTAGTTAGTTGTATATATGTACATACCTATTATAGATTATTCACAAGTAGAAATAATATAACTAACTTTTAAAATGTACTTTCAATAGTCGACAATAGATGGCGTTACTATTGCACAGATAAAATAATTACATACTCATCATAGATTATAAAAAATAAAAAAATTAAGAGTTCAAAATATATGTAATGTTTCAATGTTTCAATTACTCAATTTATTTGGTCCTTATAATAATCTAGCATTATCAGATAATTGTAAAGTGTTACTTATCCATAATTTAATTAAGAAAATTTTATGCAAGTTACATTTCATTTAGTACCTATATAATAAAATTGTTGTCAAGCGTAATTCCTAAAATCTTGAAAGTAGATATGAATCCAAAAAAATATTAAGCAGTTTTCGAAAAGCCTTCGTTCATTTAAATTAAGTTTTCCTACTTTACTGAGTGACCTATGCCGTACTTCAATTTAGTTTTGCCAACAAACGACTTATTTTTACCATTTAAAAAACACGAATATTAAAAGCGGAACCACTTCTCAATTAATTACAAATATTATTATATATTTCACAAAAAAAGAACCACTTCAATTTTAAAAAATAAATGTACGTATCTTAATTAATTTTTTAAGAAACTATTGGTATATAAGTATTTATTTTTGTCGTTTAGCTCAAAAGTAATTGGAAAATGAAGGTGTTTGTTTTAGTCGCTGCTTTGGCGTAAGTGATTTCGCCTTAGTAATAGTGATACACCTATGTTAATAAATTTTACTTGTAGATGTTTATGTCAAGCTCAAGTGTACGAATTTCCAGAAGGATTTTTGATTGGAGTTTCATCGGCTGCTTATCAAGTGGAGGGCGCTTGGAATGAAAGTGGTAAGCAAATTATACTTTTTAACTGATGATTTCATTTATTTGTCATCCAAAATATAGCATATACTGTGGTGGGTATAGAAGTACCTGAATATTAGCACAGATGGCGCTGCCACTTCAAATCCAACATGTACTTGTCAAGAAACATCTTTCAATTTTCAGACTGATCTTTGAAATAGTTTTGTTGTGACAGCGATTTGAAAAAAAAAGTGAATAACCTGTGCTTATTAAACACTATTTTTTGAGCGAAAAATAACATCATACTAACCAAAAAAAGCTTGAAAATTATTATGGGGTCTCTTCACCATGGATTGACACCATCCACCACTGCTTTACTCAACGTTCCGGTCGTCCAATTGAGGTCGCCACACCAGAATTGGTCGATAGAATCCACGGTATGATATTAGACGATTGACGACTGAAGGTGCGGGAACTTGAAGAGGCTATAGGCATATCACATGAACCAGTCATTTCAATTTTGCATCTAATAAATGTTTAGATATGAGAAATCAATCCGCAAGATGGGTGCCGCGTTTACTGACAATTGACAACAAACTCAATAGTTTGGCAACTTCAAAAAAGAGTGTTTGGCGTTGTTCAATTTCAATTCGAACGAGTTTTTGCGCCGTTTCGTAACCGTAGACGAATCATGGATTCCTCACAACACATCAAGGACAAGAACAGTTGAGACAGTGGGCGTCTAGTGGTGAATCGACTCCAAAGAAAGCTAAGATGGGTCTGTCGGCCAATAAGGTTATGGCGATAGGTTTTTTGGATGCTCACGGTGTCATTCACATCGATTACCATGAAAAGGGTAAGACGATCACCAGAATTGCTTCCCCATTCGGCATGTACTCCAGATTTAGCCCCCTGCGACTATTTCCTATTTCCAAATATAAAGAAATGCCTCGGCGGTAGAGATTTGGGTCGAATGAGGAGGTCATCGATGAAACAAACGCCTATACTGAGGACTTCGAGAAATTGTATTATTTGGAGGGCATCAAAAAATTGGAGAAACGTTGGATGAAATGCATCGACCTGCTGAACACTGTGTTCCAAATCTGCATTTTCAGAGACTTCTTGATCCACCATTGGACCAAGGAAATTTTTAGATTACTTGCTTAACGTTTTTCGCTGAAGAAGTTTTCTTCAGGAGGAAAAGCAATGGTTTTATCATCATGGCAATAAACCATTACACACTAGTCGTATTGTTGGACGATTTAAAAACCTGGATACTGTCAGAACTATACTATTTATCATATATAGCCCCTTCATACTACCATTTCTTCCCTAACTCAAGTTTTTCTCGGCGGAAAGAAATTCAAGACAGGCAAAGAAGCAGTATTTTAGTGATAATGATGCTGATAATTATAAAACTGGTGTTACAGCATTCGAGAAACTCTGGTC
This sequence comes from Amphimallon solstitiale, assembly GCA_963170755.1. Classification (NCBI taxonomy): domain Eukaryota; kingdom Metazoa; phylum Arthropoda; class Insecta; order Coleoptera; family Scarabaeidae; genus Amphimallon; species Amphimallon solstitiale. The sequence continues at coordinate 21,966,028 of OY720676.1, read as the reverse complement.
CAAGCATATTAATCTTAAATTTCTCTTTTTCTCAAATCATCTTTGTGTAGCGTCAATTATTAAGTATAACTAGGTGTATTTGTCAATCTTTTCAAGCTTGAATTGCCGTTTTGCGTCCGCTTACAGCTTTTTTACAGGTTCCTGTAAAACGCGATCACTGTCATGACGCTTTTTAGAATGTCCGATTTTATAAACTTTTGTAGCACCCCTGTATATACATATATTTTGTGAAGCCAATTGTATTATTTAAAATTCTTTTCGATCTGTTTTTTAGACAAACCGGTACACACTCAAGAGCGAGAAAGGTAATTTAATGTTAAACATAAGTCATGTCAAGTACCCAAAGAAACAATGAGTTCAAAGAGCGCAACATTTTCTTTGAGACAGTGTACAATACTATTCTGATGTGACATCGGAAAAGCTTGTCAACCTTTTAGAAAGTCGATTATCGTCAAGAAGAAAGCACACAATAATAATAAAAATGAACCCAAAATTCAATTTGATCAAGGATCCAGAAAAAGTCCAAGTATTAAATTTAAGCCCTATTCAATCACGTTTTGAAGTACCGCCGAATTGCGTGCGTCATTTTTTTGAAATTTCAACTTTGAATTCCTGATCAGCGACCCCAAAAACCCTTAAAAACTAAATTTAGAAACATTTGATCAAGTTTTGAAGAACCTTTCCGCTATATTGAATCCGCCATTTTGTTTTTTAAAAATTTCGATTTCGAATTCGTGATAAGCGACCCAAAAAAAAAAAAACAAAAGCAAAATTTCACAAACATTCACCAATTTTCGAAAAACCTACCGCAATTTTGTTTTTTAAAAATTTCGATTTTGGATTCGTGATCAGCGACTCCAAAAACCCCTAAAAGCAAACTTTCACTCATTCATCAATTTTTGGAAAAACCTTTTCGCTATAATGGATCCGCCATTTTGAAATTTCGACTTCGGAGTCGTGATCAACGACCACAAAACCTCACAAAAGCAAAATTTCACAACATTCATCACTTTTTAAAAAACCTTAACGCCATTTTGTTTCGTAAAAATTTCGACTTCGGATTTGTGATCACCGACCTCAAAAAACCCCAAAAGCAAAATTTAAAATTAAAATATTTCAAAAATTGCAAAAGACACCTGACGCCTGTAGCTTTTACCTAAATATCTTTTTCTTTTCTCTGATTAGGTAAGGGAGAAAGTATATGGGATTATGCTGCACACAACTTTCCAGAAATTGTTTCCGATGGTACCAACGGTGACATCGCCTGCGACACCTATCACAAAACAGAAGAAGATATTGAATTATTAAACACGTTAGGCGTCGACTTCTACAGGTTTTCCATCTCTTGGTCCAGAGTTCTACCAAATGGAAAAGTAGACAACATCAATTCGGACGGGATCCGTTATTACAATGAACTAATAGATGCTCTGTTGGCGAATAATATCAGACCAGTTGTCACGATGCATCACTTCGATACTCCGCAAGTTCTCGAAGAGGAAGGCGGTTTCTTGAACCTCACGATTGCTGATTATTTTGCAGATTACGCCGATGTTCTGTACGAAAACTTTGGCGATCGCGTGAAGGATTGGATAACGTTCAATGAACCGACGATATTCTGCGATTACGGTTATAACTGGGGCTTATCACCACCACTCGTCGAAATGATGGGAGTTGGAGGCTACATCTGCGGTCACAATATGTTAGTAGCTCATGCAAAAGCTTACCATTTATATAATGATAATTACAGGGACAGTCAAGGAGGTAAGTATAAAAAATTTATTAATAACTTTAGTCAACTATTATTATTAATCTTTCATTTTTGCTATCTTTTGTTATGTGAGAGTATGCATTGTATGCTGTGTGTTAAGTAGAACTTTAAACAATCGTAAATTATGCTATGGAATTTACCGAACTAAAGAACCTTGTAGTAAAGGTGTTGCAATACCAAAAGACAGTTATGATCCATAAATGTTTGAATCAATTAAAATATAGCACGTGTTGTTAAATTTCTTTGTAAAAAAATTAATTTGAAAATTTTGTTTTTCTCAATGAAATGTATTAGAGACAATTCCTTCAAATACTTTTGATAACTTGATGCTAATGAAATTTATTGATAATTAGAAAACTTAAATTTTTTACCTGTTTTATAATTGTTTATTTTGTATTACTGGTAAATATACCTAACACCAGCGGTGTAACGTAAAGTCGCCCCCGCCCCGCTAAATTAAGCTTAGCTGCCATAATATCAACTAAGAAGTAGACTTTTTTTTACATGCATTTTGTAATTTATTTGTGATTTTCAGAAATAAAGAAAAACTGTTACAAGTTCGTGGAATAATTTTGCAAAAAAGAAAATTTTGAAAAAATGTAAATAAAATCGCACAATCATCGAGTTTAGATTATAAAAATGTAGTTTGTCAGTCTGGGATAAAATTAAATAACTTTTTTTTTGTCTATACAAGGTAAACTCAATAAGAAATAGTGATGATATGGGCATGTTGACAAAATATAATAAATAGTATATTACATACCAAGGTTAAGAAGATGACTATTATTGCCCGAGTGGCGAGATTAAATTCCGAGGCGCGCAGCGCTGAGGAATTTAAGCCACAAGGGCAATAATAGTCTTCTCAACCGTAGTATGTATACTATTTTTTGTACCAGTAGTCTAATTGGCCCTTAAAACCTTAATACTTATGAATAAATTTACTCATATATGTAAGAATGCCCTTGTAATAAAACTTCATGTAAACAAATAAGTAGGCTATATTTTGATGTTGACAAATTTGACAAATAAGCTTTGACATAAATGCTGAAACTAAAAGTCAAGTATTTATTAGCTTATTTTTCATTCCATTTATGTCTGAAGAGTTCAGATGTACACCACCCTAATGCGCGAGATTGCAGAACAGGCAGCTGAGAACTTGCTTCCGCATAAATCTAATCACTTGTACATGAAAACATATACAGAATTTAAAAAATGGTATAATTCCAAATATAGAGTAGTAACTTCTGAAAACGTACTTCTGGCTAATTTTCAATAATATTCAAAAAATAAAAAAGCCTCGACTTTATGGGCACAATATTCAATGTTAAAAGCTACATTTTGCCTAAAAGAGGATATTAACATATCAAAATATTTTAAATTAGTTGCCTTTTTAAAAAGAAAAAATGAAAATTATATGCCAAAAAATCATTAGTATTTACTCGAGGAAATTATAAAATTCCTTACTGAGGCACCCGACACATGTTACATTGCAACTAAGGTAGTATGTTTATATATTAATACATTGAAATTATTGATAATTTATATCTCTGTAGACTGCTCTTGTAATTGGTGTTGCTGGTGCATGCCGAAGTAATGAGCTGTGTAATTTATTAATTTCTGATGTCATCATGAGAAATAATTTAATTATTATTCACATCCACAATAGCAAAAATGGTACGTCTCAAAAGTTTGTAATAATGGAGCCACTTTGTAGCTAAAGGTTATATCGAAGATTCCCTAGTAAATAAAAAAAATATAGCATGTATGTTACAAGATCTACCTACATCTACTTACGCAACCACACCTGCAATAAATACAGGAATTTTCAATATGAATTAAATAATTCTTTACATTTGTAATAGTTACGTGATATATTGATTCCATATTATACTATCATACATATTTTATGTATTAACAGACAAATGATGACATTGTGTAATATATATAATGGCAGTATATTAGTCCATAAGTCTACTTACTGGTATTTTCTTTATTAGGTTAATTTTTTTCATGTAAACAACAAAGTATTGTTAGAAAATATAAAATTAATAGCAATTGCTAAATAAACGTATATTATATTCTGGTATTGTTAACCTAAAATTGTGCCTAAAATACAGTTATTTATTTTGACGGTTGACAACTTGACATACTACTACTACTACGAGCACGAGTGCACGGTTGCGGCATTCGTTATTTGTTTTCATTATTTCCCTAGGTCAATAATAGCCTCATTATTTACCTGTTATTAGTTCCAGGTCGAGAAATGGCATTTCGTGGCGCTTTGTTATGTGTGAAAATGCTATGATTTTTTACTACTGATACAAAAACATTATTATTTTATTGTAATTTACATGTCGTCTTTATCGTTAATACCGTCGCATGGTATGTCATCTTCTTCTGCTTCAATCTCATTATTTTGACCATTTTGGTCATGGTGATCTGACAAAATCGGCTTCGACCACTCAAATTCAGGATCATGTGCCCAATTTCGTCCTGATAGTTAAATCATAAGTTTCAAAAGGCAATTAATTTTTTTCGATTTAATAGAATTGTAGTGTACTAATTTTTTTTTAATAACTTTGACAATTTTTTCGAGGGATCACCCTTCTGTACAACAATTCGATCTTCAGCAATATACAGGGTGGGGCACCTCATTTCCGTCGGTTTATATACAAAAAGCGGTAATATGTTTTATTTTTATTTTTATTAAAGGTTGTGTAGGTTCATTAGGGGCACGTTTTAAAATTATTTTGAAATATACAGAGTGATCCAAAAAAATTTGGCACACCAAAGTTATGAAAATTTAAATGGAACACCCTGTATATTATGGGATATTATGATGCTATAGGCTAAATTAAGGCCACTTACTGTTATATTCCCTATACCTAACTCAACCTCTTTTCGAGATATTTCACTATTTTTGAAAATGTAGATCAAAATTTCAGAGACATTGCTGTCTTCCATATTTGGGCGAATTATTTTAAATTGTATTTAATGTACACTCAAAGCATTAGACTCTAAGATAAGCTAAAGTTGATATCTAAAAATTATACAGGCTGTTTAAAAACTACATTTGTGTTTTGACTAACATTAAAGGAAAATAACTTTCTTATTCTAAATGGAACAGCCTGTATTTATTGCCATATTTAGATTCTAATTTTAATTGTTTTTAAAACTGTATTAGGGTTTCCTATACCTATCTCTTATAGTTTTTTGGTAATTTAGAATTCTCAATTTCAAACACTAATTTCTTGCAAACTATTTTTCAAAATGCTAATATTTATTAACCTATCGGGATGATTGGTTTTGTTTCACATTAATTAAAAGGCCTCATAACTAGGTAAATAAAAAATACATACTTTATTAAACAAACAAAAAACTTAAATTGTAAAAGAAAACTAATGTTTTAACAAGTGCTCGAAATGATGTCCATCTGTTTCAATGCATAATCGAATTCTCTCTTGAAAGGACTGTTTAACTCTTGTTAAAATATTTGGTGTTATAGAACGAAACGCTATTCTTATTCGTTCTCTCATATCGTCGGGTGTGGTTGGTGGTGTATCATAAATGATATTTTTGACATATCCCCATAAGAAAAAATCGGGACTCGTTAAGTCTGGGGATCTTGCTGGCCAATTTTGTGGACCGCCGCGTCCTATCCACCTATTGGGATATTGCCTATCCAATTCATTCCTTACATTTACTTGAAAATGCGCTGGCGCACCGTCTAGTTGTAACCACATCCTTTGACGAATTTTAAGTGGTATATTTTCCAAAAGTACAGGAAATTGTCTCTTAAAAATCGAAGAAACATGGCGCCGTTTAAGTGACCATCAAAAAAGAACGGACCTACCACTTGAGTTCCAATTATTCCACCGCATACATCGACACACCACCTGTGTTGCCTGTCAATAGTTCTAAAAAAATGGGGATTTTCGTCACTGTAGTAATGAAAATTATGTTTATTAACTAATCCGTTATTGTGGAATGATGACTCATCTGAAAAAAGTACAAAATCGAAGAAATTTTCATCTTCACTAAACTTTCCTAAAACCCATAAACAAAAAACGAGTCGTCTATCGTAATCTAATTCCAAAAGTGCTTGGTGTAATTGAATACGATACGGGAAGAAGTTGTGCCTTTTTATAATTCTTCCGACGCTCCGCCTGCTTATTTCAGTGGTTTCACATATTTTTCGTTGACTTGTATGCGGATTTTCTGCCAGAGATCCGATAACAACAAAATCATTTTCTTCATTTCTCGTAATTGGTCTTTGCCGTTCTGGTTTCTGATAACGCACACTTCCTGTTCTTCGGAAAACTTGCAATAAATGTTCTAATGACCGCCTGTCAGGATGACGCCTGTTAGGATATTTTTGAGCATAAAGTCTTGATGCTAGCAAGCAATTTTCGCCACACTCTCCGATTACTAAAATCATATCCACCATTTCGTTTTCAGAGTAGGTTCTCATTTTAAATAATTAAAATTATTTAAACGACGTCGAATAGCGTTGATGTCTTAACTAATATGTACTGTCACTGTCAAATAATTTATCTGTTTGAAGTATTAATAACAGCGGTAAAGCCTATTTTTGCAAAAAATTGCAAGAAATTAGTGTTTGAAATTGAAAATCCTAAATTACCAAAAAACTATAAGAGAGGTATAAGAAACCCTAATACAGTTTTAAAAACAATTAAAATTATAATCTAAAAATGGCAATAAATACAGGTTGTTCCATTTAAAATAAGAAAGTTATTTGCCTTTAATGTTAGCCAAAACAGAAATGTAGGTTTTGAACACCCTGTATAATTTTTAGATATCAGCTTTAGCTAATCTTAGAGTCTAATGCTTTGAATATACATTAAATACAATTTAAAATAATTCGCTCAAATATGGAAGACAGCAATGTCTCTGAAATTTTGATCTACATTTTCAAAAATAGTGAAATATCTCGAAAAGAGGTTGAGTTAGGTATAGGGAATACGTATAACATGAAGTGGTCTTAATTTAGCTTATAGCATCAAAATATCCCATAATATACAGGGTGTTCCATTTAAATTTTCATAACTTTGGTGTGCCAAATTTTTTTGGATCACTCTGTATATTTCAAAATAATTTAAAAACGTGCCCCTAATGAACCTACACAACCTTTAATAAAAATAAAAATAAAACATATTACCGCTTTTCGTATATAAACCGACGGAAATGAGGTGCCCCACCCTGTATATCGCTCTTATTGTTTGATCTCTTAATAATAATTCTTTTGGGCGCACTGAACAGTCTTATTGCATTTTGAGTTATAGGTTTATGAAAAAATATTTTAAAAAAATTGTTCTTTTTTTATTTTATTTTTTGAATCTTGAAGATGTCTCATATTTGGTACATTGTACATTTTCAAATAAAAGTATTAAGTAAAATAATATAATTAGTAGAGGTCATACATTTTATTTTATTGATGAAATTCCTAAAGACAATTTGGATCTTTTTTTCCATCCCTGTCTGACTTACGTCTCCAGTTTGCACCGCAGCCAATAAGGCTCCAGTAATGTTGTGTCCTGTACAAGGATGTATATGTCCTTTACTGATTATCTCTTGAGCATCTCTGGGTCTACTTTCGGTTGCCCAAAAATGCGTTGCCTACTGTGATCTAGTGCCTCACAATTTACTAGGATATACTTTACTGTTTCTGGTTCATTATTGCAGAGTCTACAACTAAGGTCTTCATCATACAGGCCTATCTTGTTGAGATGCACTTTAGCAGCTGCATGACCTTTTTAGTGGACCCGTTGTTCTTCACAGCCGTTCTATACACATGTGCAGTAGTGCTACGGCTCTTTTATTGCATGGTTGGCGAATAAATTCCTTACCATGATTTTGTCCTGGAATTTGGATCTTTGTCAAAACATATATGTAAGCCACATTTTAAATATTTTTATAACGTATTCTGTCATTCGTATATGGTATATAGCGTTCTCAATTTATGCTTGAGGATAAACTTTTGATTTCATTTTAGAATTGTCAGAAAAATGAATGTTAGCACGTATGTTGTCAAAGGTATGGCGGCTCATCGTTTCTTTCACTTGAGATGCACCGATCTTTGTTGGCCAATAGTATTGAGAGCTAGGTAGATGTGTGACACGCATATAAATTAGTATCGCCATAAATTTTCTTAAGTCATTAAAATTCAGTTTCATAGATTTTGCTGGATTCGTTTGTGCATTATATAAATTTGATTCTTCCGCTATTCTCATTAACAAGGTTTCGTCAAAAAAATATTTGAAAAATTGATACGGAGTACTGAATTGTCTGATATGGAGTGGTAATCATTTAGAACCAAATGTTTCTTTTTTCATAGGAGTTGTTTGAATTGCTCCTTGAACAATAACATTTCATGTGGATTTTCATGTTCTATCAAATTTTCATTTATGTCACCTCCACCTGCTTCTTCCAAATTCCAGTAACTATACCTATTCTATATCACTAACCTCGTGTTCAGATATTATTGGGATGCTTTCCAGGTCAAAATCTCTAAATTATCATTAATAAGTCCTTCATTTTCACTTATTTTGTACTCAACGTCTCTTTCATTCATCTATACTTTGCTGCAATTCCTCGTCTTTGAGAGGCTTCTTCTTTTCACATCTAATTTTAATATATTAATGCAACACCAATTTTATTTTGTCTGCTGTAAAAAAATTACAGAAAAATCGAAGATATTTGTTGGCCTCTTGCGGAAGCTGAAGAAAAACTATTGACAGGTACCCGTTTTCAGTAACACGAGTTTAGTTTCTTTTTGCTCCACCCTAATGGACATTACGTCAACTGTCTATATCTAGTTTATAAGATATAATTGAAGCACACAGTGGCTACAGTGATGCTAAACCTCTATGCAAACATACCTTCAAATTTATAGTTGTTTCGTTAAAATTTATGATTTCTTTGCTTCTCCTGCTGGATACTGTTAAAACGATTAGTGGTATTTGGTATTTGGTAAAAAGTAATTATTACAAAATTGTAAAATCCATTTGATTTAAAACAAACAACCCTTTACCTCGACCTCGATCATATTATATACCTATAGTACAATTTAGTCTTATTTAGGGCGAGTTGGTATAACATTCAATAGCGATTGGTACGAACCATTGTCCGATTCCGTCGAAGATATCGACGCTTCAGAATTAGCAATGCAAGTTTACGTAAGTGGTCCACAAAATATAAATAGAAAGATGAAATAATATTGCATTTACAGCTCGGATGGGTTGCGCATCCAATATTTTCCGAAGAAGGTGACTACCCCGAGATCATGAAAGAAAGAATTGCACAACTGAGCGAGGAAGAAGGTTATGCAACCTCGAGACTGGTGGAACTTACCGAGGAAGAGATAGATTTATTAAGGGGATCTGCGGATTTCTTCGGTATCAATCACTATACGTCCAGTTTATGTACGACATTGGATGAAGATGATGGTTCTATAGAAAGACCGTCTCTTAACTATGACAAAGGAGTTTCCTGTACAGCCGACTCAGACTGGGAAGTGAATGCATCTGGATGGCCAATCGTACCTTTTGGATTTAGGAGGTTGTTGAATTGGATAAAGAATCAATATAATAATCCCGACGTGTTAGTTACTGAGAATGGATATTCCGATCCTGGCAATGTTCTTAATGATTGTAGAAGGATCAATTACTATAATGTACGTATTCAATCGTAGCTTTCGTTAAATAATGTCCACTAGATCTGTTTTAAATTCCACGTTTTATTTGTCCTATGTATTTAGATATCTTTTTATTGATAATTCAATAAATTAGATTCTTACAAGTTATATTACAATATCCAATAGAAAATGTATGGTAGATTAATTAAAACATTTTTAATTTTAGACTTACTTAACGGAACTGTTAAACGCTATCTACGAAGATGCATGTAATGTCATTGGTTATGCCGCATGGACTTTTATGGATAATTTTGAATGGAGTTCTGGATACACGTGAGGAGTTTTGACCTTATGAAAGTTTCTTTTGACAACTTTGAATTTTTCAGTTTGAAATTTGGCCTGTATTCTGTTGATTTTGACGACGAAGATAGACCAAGAACGCCTAAGATGTCTGTACCAGTGTTCAGCAACATTATCGCAAATAGACGTATTGACTGGAGTTACACTCCTGAAGGTTACGATGAATGTGAATGGTAGATTTTCTGTAGCTTTTAAAATATGAGGAATAAATACACGCTATGTCCTAACAATATTGATTTTGATACTAACGTTTTACCTATCACTAATCATCATCACCTTAATATAATAATTCAATTGAAAGGGTAAAAATTAGGATTTTAATAATGGTTGAATATAGACGTCATGCGTAAGCTTGTGAGTTATTCAATCAAGCACATCCCGATAGATCTCCAAGTGCAAGATCTACAGTAAGAAACTAGAAGTGAAATATACCTATACCTTATTACTTTGTATCATTCCTATCAATATGACAATATTAAGGCTAGAAAATTGCCTGAACATTTTCCCGTCTTTATTATAGGAGTTTATAGGATCGGTTACTATACACATTCTCAATATTTGACCCATATGTGATCAGAGATGTGGAGATTTACAGATGCGAGGGTGCAACAGTCTCTGTTAACATTTGAAAAATCATTGTCAATACACGTGGTTATAGGACTCATCACTTTTGAATAATCATGGAGCACCTTGTGGAGATTTATAGAAATGAATAAGTCAATAATGAAATTACAGTTTTTTACTACCTTCAGCAAAATTTAAAATCTCCCGTAACAATAATGTTACTAAATAATATAATTCTAAGTGTTGTTTCCTGGGAGCTTTAAGATTCTACAGCATGCATTCAGAGCCACTGGGCATGAAAATCCAAGCAGAATCTCGCATCAGTTTTCGAGATATTTGTAATTAAATATTGATGTTGAAATGTTCAATCAAAAAAAAAGTAGGTGCTCACATACTATTTGGTTGTTCTGCAAAATGTATTTTTTTTAAATTAAAAATAATTATATTAAATAAAATACTTGAACTTAGATTAAATTAGGGGAGACTGGGGCTGGTTGTGACATTTTTTTTTGTCTCAACTTTTTCCTTATGTTGTTTTAAATGAATCTAGGCTTGCTTGATTCAGTAACAAATCAGGATTTTAATTTGATAATAATTTTATGTAACCGCCCATTAAAAATTTCATAAATGAATAAATTCTGAAAAAAGAGGCATGTAACTTTTTACCCCACACCAGGGGCTGGTTGTTACACCATAAGGGGTAAATTGTTACAACAAAAAAACAAATGTAATCTCAGATTTTTTATTAAGAATAATCATCGTTTGTCTTCTTAATTTGAACAAAAATTAAATATTATTATTTATAACGAATCACAAAAAAAGTTTTACCTAGTCAAAGTAATAACATGGTACTTTCTAACTTTAAATAAAATTATAATTTTACCTTAATAAAAACTTAGGCATACATTTTTTTTGGTCTTTCTGCCTTATTAAAACAAAATAAAAATTAAAAGAAATTATGTTCTTGTTTAAATAAAAACTTAGGCATACAATTTTCATTTGTCTGTCTGCCTTATCAAAACAACATAAAGAGATTTTAAAAGAATAAACAATAAAAATAAGTAAAAATACTATAAATTAGATCAACTTATAGTTTTCTTTTAAACAAAAGTATGAGTAATTTTTAGCCTGAACGAAAGTTATAAACGTTAGGTATTAGACAAAAATCTTATTATGCATAAAACTTTGGCTATCAAAAAAAGTATATATAATTATCTTAAAAAAACTATCAAATCTTAAAAACAGAACAGTTAAAATCAGTTTAAATCCGTTGATGATATTAGTTGGATTCAATGCCAAGGGTAAAGCTTTATTCACTATAGATGAAATATCGTGGATAGTCATTATTTAAACCGGATGGCTTCTAAGCCAAGCATCTTGTTGGCTGGCATAGTAAATTTTAAATGGTCGATAGACTCCCACATCCAAGAGCTGAAGCTTATGAGAGCAATGTGGCGGAAAGGACGGCAACAGCACATTGTGTTGTTTAGCCATTTCAACGACTTCAATATCCAAGTGCGAAGAATGATTGTCCAGTAATAAAAGCACATGATCGGATGGAGATGGTTTCACACTGTCTATGAAATGTTTCATGAATGTTCTGAATTCAACCCCAGTCATCCAGCCACACGAGTTATCAGCGCCAATGCGATCTGCAGGTCCATCGCGAACAAAATAGTCCCTGTATTTAATTCGTGGGAAGATGAACATACATGTCACCGACTTTCCCGCTGCATTTACTGCTATACAAAGAGTCACAAGAATGCCCCTCTCTGCTGATGTTATGGAGTCAACTTGTTTTGAACCTTTTGGAGCCAATATTTTTCTAGGTTTCTGCACTGTTGTAATACCTGTTTCATCTACATTCCATATGCGTAAAGAAGAAAATTTATATCTATCTAACACGTCCGCCAATTCAGAAATTTTTTTATTAACATTACTTTTATTAAATGACATGTCTCTGCTCAGGCTAGTAGCCTTTGGCGTTCTTATAGACAAAGACTGGTTGCGTTTTAAAAACGCCGTCAACCAATCAACTCCTGATTCTTTATTATTAAGCCACGATTACGGCAAACAACATTGTACTTAAGTGCACAAGCGAATGCTAATTGCCGGACATCTTTTGGCGTAAATCCATAGTAAATTTGGCTACATTTTGTTAAATAAGTCACCAAAACGGTCTATTGATCGTTGCTAAAAACTTGTCTATTCTTCTGGTAACCGACTGTGATAGATTCAATAGGTATGCCCTCTTCTTAGCTTCGCGTCGTTTTTTTAAGTATCTTGTTAGCGACATATGACGTAGTCCAAAATCTTTGGCGATGCCACGAACTTTTTTCGTTTTATCCTCATCCAAAATAACTGCTGCTTTGTCGTAGATGTCTTGAGATATTTGTCCACTCTCACTTTTTCTTTTATACTTCCTCATCCTAGGAAAAACAACAAATTTATATAATTCAAATTATACCAATCAGCAAGAAACACGACGGGGCAGGTTGTAACAAATTAATTTGTGGTTTGTCACAACCTGCCCCGAGAAAATGTCACTTTCAGCCCCAACACCAAATCTAACCTCTCAATATTAAATAGCAATTTAGAAATATTTGTAAAGCTTCATTATAAACAGAAAGAATTAGGGAGTATATAAGTACCACAACACACACATCTCTGCTTATGTAGATAACAAGTTCTAGACCAATATTACTAAAAAATGAAAATTTTACTAACCTGCGTTTTTGGCGGCTACTTGCACGGGCTCCTCTCATAAGAACGCCAGCGCCACTGGCTCGTACGGTGTGTCGGGCGGTAATGGCGTGATCATTTATCTCTTTCTAACGTCACTATAGCGTTTCCGGTTTAGGTACCTTTGCCGCTGTAACTACCTACCCCTGTCACAACCAGCCCCTGTCTCCCCTATACATATATTCGCCATTTGCATTAGTGACCCTTTGCAATCTTTCTGTCATCAGTTTTATTTCGTGAGGATAAATTCTTTGAAATCAAACAATTCTTGGCATGCTATTTGTACTTCATGTTCATTGAGGTTCCTGTCCCTAAGAAAGCGTTCCATCGAACGAAACATATGGTAATTCTGAGCTTTATTATGCTCAGTTTGACAGGGTTGTCAAACTGAGCACAATAAAGCTCAGAATTATTCGCACGACCATTAGGAACAATCTCAAAATGGAACACACCAAAGATATTCCACCAAACGCAGAGCATTACTTTTTTTCCAAAACGATGTTTGTTCGCTACTAGAATCGACGCTGGCTGACGATTAAGCCATTGTCTGTGAGTAATTTGGTGCAAATGTCTACCCGCCTTTGGCGATGAGCTTCTTTTAAATCATGTGGAATTTTGGTAGAACCTTCAAGAATCTTTCCACACCTTTTTAATCGGAACCAAATGTTTGAATTGGATACTCTCAACTGGGTAGACAATCAAAAGTGTTGTGGTAACTGGGTTTTCATTAACAAGTTACAAAAGAACATCTTCATCCACCTTTAAAGGAGGACTAGAGAGCCACGTTTATATCGGAGAGTAGTATCACCATTTATAACTTTCTTTATATTGACAGATCCTTCACCTTCTTGTTCGCAGATGCTTCGTGCCACTTGTACTGGGTTACTTCCCTTTCTAAACTCGTACAATAACAGCTTAAAAACTCTTCGTTTATGATTATCCAATGTAGAATGACAAGAAAATATGTATTAACAGCGTTGTAGTATATTGTTCAGAACAACTACATTACTAATCAACAAAAAAAAATTGGATGCTTTGCAAACAAAACTATTGTATTTTTAAAAAAACGACATTTTAAATTTAATCAATTTATTAATTTAACGCTGTCGCTAAAAAAAATGGCTGCAGAAAATATCTGTAAACAATGTTTCTTAATGACTATAATTATTACCCATTACTTAGAGAGCTATATAAATAGGTTATGTATTGTAATTGGTCATCTAAAGACCAATAATTAAACAGATTTCCTGGGAAATAAAAATTGCAGCCAATAATATGGCATTTATATATGTATCAAACTTATATGCATGGTTTAATTGGGTATTCTTTATGTGGGAAAGAATCATTCTTTGATTCAGTAACCAATACTGACTATGTATAGGTATAACATATTCACAAGTGATTTGTTGTTTTCGGAAATCAATTCTACTCTAGCAGATGTTACTGGGTATATATATTTTTTATTAAGTACACACAGATGTTTTTCATTTGCCCCTAATGCTATACATGAGATATTCTTGGAATTTGTATCGTATAAAATATATTTTTGTCTGCATATGTCTGGAGGATTTCTTGGTATTTATTTTATGTTCAAATTATTGGCTTGGAAAAAAGCTCGTTTCCTACATACATACATAGGTATGATAATTTTAACTGGTTTTTGAGATGACCAATAATAAAATAAACTTGGAGGCCAATAATGAGTTCTACCAATATATATACATTATATCCAAAAATTTATATGCATTTAAAATAGTGTATGTGCTTTAATTCTTACCTTTATGTCCCTTATTCACTAAAATAGAATCTTATCTCATGTTTACTTAAATACAAATCAAATATTTTTAACGAAATATTTCACATATCAATTTATCCGTTGCTTTCTCCAAAGCTAATTCTACTTAATCTAATTTAATATATTATGTGTTAAAATTATTCTAATATAAAAGTAATCTTAATTAAGAAAATAAGATACTGTCTTTCTGAAAAATTTATTAGAAATATATAAAGAAATCCAGCAAAAAGAAAAACTAATTAATTTTTTTTGAAATTCTGAAACTATAGTAAAAACTATTCAACAACAAGCATACAGCATAGAGAAATGTTACCTTTTTGTCATCATAAGAAGGAAACATCAAAGTGATACGTGATTTTACAGATAGTTACAAGATCTTATTTGAAAATATATATACAGGGTTAGTTAAAAGTATGGAGACGGCGATTTATTGTCGTTAATATCCATTTTAGAGAATTATGTTCAATATAAAAGTTTGTTAGGATATTTTGATCTACATTTGAGAATATTTGATTTTTTTTTTCTTCAATTGTTTTTTAGTTACGCCTGTCCGCGCAGTTTTTTTAAATGGGAACTAGTGAATTTTACTCTACCATTCGATAGAGAATTTTTTTCTCTTTACAATAATATTTTTGTTTTTTTTAAATTCATTTTAATAACTTTTACAAGAAAAATTAAACAAATTAATAACAAAGTAAATTAAAGTAAGTGTTCAAATTGTCGTCCATTAGTAATTTGACAATGACCCAATCAATTTACAAAACCCCGAACAGAGTTCTGTAAAAAATCTCGGGGAATTTCTTGTATCGTTCTGGTAATTCGGATTTGTAAATCTTCGACGTTATCGGGCTTATTTCGTAAACTTTGTTTTTTACGTATCCCCAAAGAAAAAAATCTAAAGGACTTAAATCTGGCTAACGGGCTGGCCATTCAATGGTTCCTCGTCTTCCAATCCATCTGTGGGGAAAAACGTTGTCCAGATATTGACGAACATTTACACCATAATGTGGTGGGGCGCCATCTTGCTGGAACCAGATACTGTCATTGGGCAGGTGTTCATTGTTTTCATGTGGATAGAGCGTAGCACAAGCAGGTATTATTTAATTTTGCAATAACTGCAAATACAGACCCGAAGTTAAATTGCCATTGATGAAAAAGGGACCGATAATATGACCGCCAAGAATGCCAACCCAAGCATTAACCTTTTGGGGGTACTGCGTATGGTGCTCCAAAAACCAAAAGGGATTTTCCGATGACCAGTATCTGCAGTTATGTCTGTTTACTTCACCGGTAAGGCAAAAAGTAGCTTCGTCAGAGAAAAGAATATTGTTGACAAAATTTTCATTATTATTGCAAATATTTAACATTTCTTCAGAAAATTGTAATCTCCTATCAAAATCATCTTCCGTTAACTCGTGTACAAGGTGTACCTTATAAGGTTTATACTTTTCACTTTTTAAAAATGACACGATCGATGACTGCGAAATATTGAAATTGGCCGCTAATTGATTGGTTGATAAATGAGGATCTTCAGATACAGCCAATAAAATATCCAGTTTGTTATCATCGCTTTTTGCTGTTCTAGGTCTACCACTCCTTGGCAAATCTTTAACGCTACCAGTTTGTTCAAAGCGTCTTAAAGTTTTACCAACAACGGATTTAGAAATTGGATTTCTATTTGGATGCGTATCATTAAATAAATTACAAACGTCTTGTAAACTTCTGCGTCTATCTCCATAACCCAACATCATAAGTATTTCAATTCGTTCATGTTCACTTAAACTCACCATTGTTAATATTAACAGCAACAAATTGCACAAATGAATTATTTCTGTCAAAGATTTGACGTACACAATAACCACTGATAAAATTATGTCGCTCAAGTTTGTTTATCGCATCGCTTCTGTCTATCTGCGATGTACCGAACATCTGTGAAACACTTGAACCGGCCTTTTCTTATAAAAAAGTTATTAAAATGAATTTTAAAAAAACAAAAATATTATTGTAAAGAGAAAAAAATTCTCTATCGAATGATAGAGTAAAATTTACTAGTTCCCATTTAAAAAAAACTGCGCGGACAGGCGTAACTAAAAAACAATTGAAGAAAAAAAAATCAAATATTCTCAAATGTAGATCAAAATATCCTAACAAACTTTTATGTTGAACATAATTCTCTAAAATGAATATTAACGACAATAAATCGCCGTCTCCATACTTTTAACTAACCCTGTATGTACGTTGCGGATACATTTACTGTGTTATAAAACGACGACACCGAGAGTTTGTATGAGTTAGTACGAGAAAGCAATATACAAATTGCTTTTGATCGAGTGTAGTGTTGGAAAAGAGGGGTTCGAGTACTTTTACGCTGAGGCTACACTGACTCTCGTTTAATCAGTGCAACAAGGATAGCAGCTGTACTTGCATAACTACTGGGAAGATATTTTCTCAATTCTAACTGTGCCAAATTTAAATATAAATTTAACATTAAATATTGTTTAAGAAAATGTTCTGGAAAATATCTTATTCTCAAAGCAATAATTTTATTGATATGTTGGGGTTCTTGCAGCTTAATGGGTGTATGCATAATGTTTGGTTAATTTTTGCTTATTTAGTATCTTTTGTTGACTTATGTACGATCGTGGAAACATAAACGATACTTCTAACGATGCGTTTTCTTTTCTAGCGCACCTCATAACGAGGCCAACGCAAACATTTCTTTAACAATATAAAAACAATGATACTTAAATACCTAATACAGAATATGAATTTTATCACAAGCTTATGATTTGCATCTATTACTTTCTTATACGTAGTATACCTAAGGATGTATTGTGATGATGAAAATTTTAGACCTCGAGATTTTTGCTGATGTCCATGTTTTGAAGTATGAACCGAAAACTTGGTTCATGCAAAACATGCCTGTCTGTCTGCGTGTGACCACAATAGAGACCAAACGGCTACAGGTACAAATATCAAACTTTATATTTATGAGTATAATTTTCCTCTTGAGCTCTGATTAGATTTTCAATAATATCGGTTGACCGAAAGTAGCAGTTACCTTCAGTAAACAAATTTTGTAATATGTCGTCAACTATACAGGCTGTCCCAGATAGTGTGCTCACCATTGGGATCTCGTGAACGGTAAGAGATAGAGAGTTGGTTAAATGAGACAAAATGTACGTGACACCTGGGTTTATTTTTTTAAGCAAAAAAACTTTTTAAAAAATGAACGATACGTGCGCTATAGGGGAAAAACTAAAAATCGGCAATTTTAATTTCGTCGTTTAACTTATTTCATGTAAAAGATACCGAAATACTATTTTGACATTATGAAGGTACTTTTTTACGCAGAATTCAAATTTGGTATTGCAACCTCTGAAGCTTTTATACGTTTCGAGATTTTTATACAAACTTTCTTATTTTAAATACAAATCGTAGGCGGCTTTGACTGTATCAAAAAGAGCATAATTTGCTGATTTCAATGATGTATAACACTTTGGGTTTATTTGTAGAAATAACAAAGTTATAATGATATTTGTGCAATTTTTGGTATCCTTATGAATGCATAGGCTATACATCCGAGGCAGCATTGAATTATTAAGACAATAAGTTGTATCTGTCAAATTTATTTACAAGCAAGTTACGTATC
Source organism: Amphimallon solstitiale (assembly GCA_963170755.1). Lineage (NCBI taxonomy): Eukaryota > Metazoa > Arthropoda > Insecta > Coleoptera > Scarabaeidae > Amphimallon > Amphimallon solstitiale. The sequence continues at coordinate 21,947,493 of OY720676.1, read as the reverse complement.
CGTTTATTTTTGTGTTATTTAGTCTGCTATTTTGTTCGTTTATTTAAAAATCACCGCATTTGTTGTTTTGGTTCGTTTTATTACTTGTTTATTGTTGTTCACGTTATGGAGAAATTTAATAATGAAGAGAAATATGATATGCTTCAAAGTTAGATATTGGCTCACAAAAATTCAAGGAATGCAGCTAATCATTATTTGGAGTTGTACCCAGATCGACGGCAACCACACGAAACTTTATTTCGAAGATTAGAAGTAAATCTAAAAACATACGGTGCCTTTAGTAAACCGAAAAGAAATAGAAAAAGATTAGATGAGGAAACCCAAGTTATTGTATTAAATCAGGTGCGTGAAAATCCAAAAGTTTCCACAAGAGAAATAGAAAACAACACCGGAATCCCTAGAACATCAGCCCATATAATATTAAAAAAGCATCGATATCATCCTTACAAAGTCCACATTAGCCAAGGACTCCAACCAGGAGACGCAGAGAGGCGGACTCGTTTCTGTCATTGGTACATTAATCAGAATAACAACAATGTTACATTTCTGTTTAATGTGTTGTGGTCAGATGAATCTCGATTTACGAACAATGGGTTATTTAACAGAAATAATATTCACTATTGGGGGACAGAAAATCCCCATGCTCTACATGAAGCTCGACATCAAGAACGTTTTGGGTTCAATGTGTGGTGCGGTATTATCGGCAGAAGAATAGTTGGACCTATTATCTTCAATAACAATTTAACGAGTGAACGCTATTTGAACTTACTTCAAGGTGAAATAGAAGATCTTCTAGACGATATTCCGCTTAATCTAACTGCGAATATGTATTTCCAACAGGATGGGGCACCAGCACATAATGCTCACATTATTACGAATTACTTAAATAATAGATTTGGTAATCGGTGGATTGGTAATCGAGGACCCATTTCATGGCCTGCACGTTCCCCAGACTTAACCGCAATTGATTTTTTCCTTTGGGGTTACATAAAAAATAAGGTGTATAAAACACAATTTAATAATGTGGAGGAACTGCAAGCTTGTGTTTTAAGAGAGTTTCATCGGATAAATGGACGTATTTTAGAAAAAGTGATTAATTCCACACTAAGAAGAGCTCAGTTATGTATCAATAACAATGGAGGACTTTTTGAGCATTTAATGTAATTTATCTATTTACTAGTAGTAAATAAATAGTTAGGTATGTGAAGTTAGTGTTTTATTTACTTTTCAGTCATTTTTGTATTTTGTTTCCAGGAATAGGTAAGTATAAAACAAAAAAATATGCTAATTATTCTTGTAACTTTGTTATTTTTGCAAATAAACCCAAAGTGTTATACATCATTGAAATCAGCAAATTATGCTCTTTTTGATACAGTCAAAGCCGCCTACGATTTGTATTTAAAATAAGAAAGTTTGTATAAAAATCTCGAAACGTACAAAAGCTTCAGAGGTTGCAATACCAAATTTGAATTCTGCGTAAAAAAGTACCTTCATAATGTCAAAATAGTATTTCGGTATCTTATACATGAAATAAGTTAAACGACGAAATTAAAATTGCCGATTTTTAGTTTTTCCCCTATAGCGCACGTATCGTTCATTTTTTTAAAAGTTTTTTTATTTAAAAAAGTAAACCCAGGTGTCACGTACATTTTGTCTCATTTAACCAACTCTCTATCTCTTACCGTTTACGAGATCCCAATGGTGAGCACACTATCTGGGACACGCTGTATACTAAGGTTAGACAAATTTTTAAAGAATATAAAAGGATTAAAAAGTAAATTTTAGAAAGATTTTATAAAAACCGTATCTCGTGGGTTTTTTTTGTCGTATCAAGAAACAGATTTTTGCAAATATCTAGCAAATTATGCATTCTATACAGATTTATATGAAATACAAAAATATTTAGACCTAGAAAAATGTTTGTATATAAAAAGTTGCAAAATTCGGATCGGTATAAACAATTTTACTCTTATCGAATAGCAGTTTTTTGCAAATGTGTCTCAAATTTCAATATTTTAAATACCATCAAACAATGAATGCATAACGCATAATCTGAAAGAAATGTTATGAAAAATTTATACATGAATTCGATATTTATCTTCAAGTAAAAATAAGATATAACTTTAGATTTTAATGAAGATAAATATTGTAACCTTTTTTTTTTGTTAAATTAAACTAGTTTATAAAAATCAATTATAGCAGTGACAGAAATAAAATGAAATTAAATTTTGGGAATTTTGAAAGTTTTGCCATTTACTTGGCTATTAGAATCGTAAAAAACAGAAAGGTATTTTTATCTTAAAGCTTTAACTTTCAATAACATAAAAAAATATGGGCTATTGCAAATAATATTTACACTTTCAATGAAATTATATTAATTCTACAAATATCACTGACTAAGAAAAAATAATTAATGTTATAAAAAGAATAACTAATGTAATAATAATATAAGAATTCAATCGCCATGTCTCTTCTTTCATCCGAATTGATAAGATTATTTTAGAAACGTTCAAGTCAACTGTGTTATCCCGCTAATACCAGGCGTCTCAAATGGCTTAGAGATTTAAATCCGTTACTGATGATAAAATAAACTCTGTAATTTATATATAGATATATTGTTAGTTATCCAGTTTACGCGTTATATGATAGATGTGTGCCAGTGAACCGGTTGGAATAATAATGAAGCGCTTCTGTTTACTACTTTGTTTAATGTAAGGTGGCACTAGTGTATGAAGTGTTGCATCTTTATTCTTTTTCTGTACTTCTAGAAGTGTCTCTTATTGCCGTGAATATACGTTCCCGGACAATTTCAGGTTTGGGGTAGCGACCTCGGCATATCAAGTAGAAGGAGCCTGGAATGTTAGCGGTAAGAGTTATGCAATTTCTTTTGTGGCGCTCAATAGAAAATTATATTATTAATCAATGTAACAATATAAAATACTTGAATATGTAACGTACATTAACGGATAATACTATCATACGTATACATATACCAAGTGCTTGCCGGCAAGCTGCGGATACATTTACTGTGTGATAAAATGACGACACCGAGAGTTTGTATGAGTTAGTACGAGAAAGCAATATACAAACTGTTCTATTGGTCGAGTGTAGTGAAGCTGACTGACTCGCGTTTAGGATATAGCAGCTGTACTTGCGCGTTTTATTTGAATTTTGTTAACGGTCGGGTCGATGTCCAGCGCCTAGCAAACACATTTTTAAATCGCGTTTCGTCCATCTAATTTAGAACAATTACGCGCCAAAACTATTAAATTTTCGAATCATGTTACTCCGGAAAGGTTAACAAATTCCGTCGAAATTTTTATAATCAGCTAGGTTACTGCTTAGCCCAAGAGGGAGGCTTATTTGAGCATTTAATAAATAAATTCGTACTTTTCATTTTTCTTTAATAATTTCATTCTTAACTTCCAATTAAATTCACTGTTTCTGCGTTTATAGTTTATCTTACTGAAACATTTTGTTTAGTTTCATACAAATTTATTGTCTTCTTTCAGAATTTTAGTTTGTTTCCTTTTCTATTTTACAATACTACGGAATTATTTACTTTTTATCTTAATAAGGGTTTTGCTATCGTTACGTTTTCGTTTTTTATGTGAGCTATATTTATTATCATTGATATTTTAAGAAAAAAATTATTATTTTTAAGTTTTTAGAATTGATGATCATTTCTTTTATTTACTCATACAATTTGGGAAGCTGTGATGAAATCCGTTACTAAAATTGTTTACTGCGATTATTTGATGCTTCAACAAGTTTTTACTTATAAATTATCCAGGTAGTGATTTTTTATTGATTAATATTATTTCCATCTTCTCTAAAGCAGTACATTAAATGACTTTATTCTTGGTTAAAGAATTTGTTATTAACAGTAACAGTAGCAATTTTCACGGACTGACGCAGTAACGATTTCTGCGGTGTCGACTTTGACGTAGCTCTAATGTTAGTAACAGAGGCTACCTTCTTATTCTCCCACTTATAGTCGACCGGCTTGTCTAGTATATTCATCAGCAGGTAGACCGCGTGCACATTGACCTCGAGATTTTTGCAGATGTCCAAGTTTTGAAGATCCTGATACCGAAAAAGTGGTTTTTAGAAAATGTCCGTGTGTCTGTGTGAGTGTGTGTCTGTGTGTCTCTCTCTCTCTGTGTGTGTGTGACCACGATAGCTGCAAACCCGCTGTAGATATCAATTCCAAATTCTGTATTTACGTGTATAATCTCCCTTTTGAGATCTGATTAGTTTTTCAGTAAAATCGGTAGACCGGAAGTAGCAGTTTACTTCAGCGAAAAAATCGAATTTTGCCAATATTTCGTCAACTACTAAGTTTAAACAAATTTATAAAGAATTCATATATACTTAAAATTAAAATTGAGAATAATTTTATTTAAAATGTTTTCCTAAATTCCTACCGGAAGTAGGCCTTTTACTCTGATCGAAAATCAGTTTTTTGCGAATATTTCGCAAGTCATGCTTTTTAGACAAGTACGTTACGGGTATAAAAGTATTTAAAACATAATTTTCAATATTTTTTGTATAAAAAAAAATTCAAAATTCAGACCGGAAGTACCACTTTTACTCTTATCGAATAGCGATTTTTTGCAAGTATGTCGTAAGTTATGCATTCTATATAAATTTATCAAGAGCACAAAAGTATTTAAAACTGGATTTGCAATATTTTTTGTATATATGAAATTTCAAAATTCGGACCGAAAGTAGCACTTTTACTCTTAGCGAGGAGCACTTTTTTGATAATATCTTGCAAAGTATGCATTCTATAGAAATTTATTAAGAGAATAGAAGTACTTAGAATAGGATTTTGAATAAGTTTTGTGAAAAAAGTTCTATAATTTGAAACGCTCATACGTATAAGAAAATCGTGTGGTGGCCACACCTCATTTTTTTGTTAAAAATTGGCACTACCAAAGGTTTCATGTCCCTACCTCATTGTAACAGAGTAGCAAATAATTCTTACTTGATGTGCTTTCATTGGGTATGTGCCTACCACAATATTGTGCTAAAAATTCGTTAAATGCTGGACATTTCCATAAGGTATTGGAAGCTACAAGAGTATTACATAGATCAGCATTAAACTCATTTCTCTCATTATCTGAATTAAGAATTTATAATTTAAGGTTTGTCTTTCAGGCAGCATAACAGAACGTTGGTGTTTTCATACTGTTCCAGGCGTGATATTTTTTTACATAGGAACTACAATATAAATAGGCACTAAATAAACAATAAACAGAAAAGAAATATAGGTATCAAAAGCATCCCTAGTATGTATTTACACTTTTCACGCAAGGTTTACAAAATAACATTTCGTTTTTGGAATCACACATTTCCTAGAATCCAGTTACAAAGCTGGTGCCAATTCAATTGAACCAAACCCTCACTTTATTTTCAAAACTACTTTTTTCTTTTGGCATTTTTTTAGGTTATGTCAATCTTATCGTATGTATGCTCGGAAGTGTGTTTTGATATTAATATTTGATCTGAACTGGGGATAAAATCTTGAAAATAGGATAAATTAAGACGCTACCTCAGTTTTAGGACATATAAGCGCACTTTAGGATTTTAGGACTTAAAAAACTTTCATCAAAATGTCTTATTTTGTTCAAAATGTATTGTAACGAAATAAATTACATTAAAAAAAATGCAGACGTTTAGGCGACAACAAAGACGTGTTCATAAAGTCGTAAAGCAATAAATCACATGTACGACAAGAGGCGACGAAGAGTCTCGACTGTCTCTCGAATGCTTCCAGGCCTATCAAGAAGAACACTAGCGTTTTTCTGGTGTATTCCAGATGTTTCGAACGCGTATATAAAAAGGCAGTTGAACCGATGAATGAGTAATTCCGGAATAAGGTTCCTTAAGTAGTCATCGCGCGGAACAGACCAAAGTAAAAATAAATATAAGGAAGAAATAAATACCTAGTTCTTAAGTGGTAGTGCAATAAAGACATAAATAATACCGTGTCATATAAATAGAAGTGATTTAAATATACGGACATAAATATTAGTAATAGAAATAAATACCTGTGTTAATTTATTAATAGTAGTTTAAGTGTGATACATTAGTTTTATATTTTTATATTGTAATTAATTTTAAGTGTATGAATATACAGACTGTTTTAAATAAATAAATTGCACGAGTTGTTTATTGCGAACCCGAAAACGTTACAGTATTTAGGGATGACTCTCGTTCATGGGCCTTAAATCTAAAAGAAAATTTTACCTAAATTCCGGACTCTAGTAATAAGTAATATTAACAGAAGTCAACGACGATTATTTTTTTATAACCAGTTTGACAGTTTCAATATTTTTGAATTAATATTTTTCAACAGCGACTAGATTTTAAAATAAATTTAAATATCTTCTGAAATATAAAAGATAGGTATAGAACATACTTTTAAAAGAAAGTGGCTATTGAAGGGCTTAATATGTTTCTGTTAAAAACGTTCCATTTAAAATAATTATTGCTTTTGTGTTTCTTCCTTATGCAACACCTTTGTGAACACCCAGTATATATTAGAATAGGTTCTACTTACCAGTATCACTTGGCACACCTTGTGTGTATGCCATACCAAATTATTTTCTGTTTTATCATGGCACTTTTGAATTATAGGCAATTACAGACAGTTATAAATGTCACTTTTTTAATTTTAATTATACATAACTCGAAAACTATTAATCTCAGTGAATAATTAAATTAATTAAAAAATACTTCTATTAAAACGCGAAATCCAGATTTGAACTTATATCTAGACTATTGAATTTAAAAAATACATCTTCTTTGTGCCAATGATTTATGGATCTCTCTGTATACAAGTATATATTTTTAAATTATGAAGCAATGGCAACCCTATCAGAATTTCAGAATTTTTAATCATATTAAGCATTAAGGAGTACATTTACTTTGTCAGATCGTCGACTCACCCTGTATATTTTTTTTTATTAGTATGATTCAAAATTGCCAATAAAAGAGAAGATTAATGTATTTGCATCTATTTTGGTCAATATTTCCTGTTTAAAAGAGATACAAATTTGGGGTTTATACCAAAATTTTAAGCTTTTAATTCTTTATTATATCAGTTAAAAAGAAACATATCATTGCATTTAACGTTTTTGAAATATGCTTAATATCAGTTTAAGCAAGGCCAACTGTATATGTATAAATATAACTAGATATTTCTCATTCTTATAACCTCAAAATATTATCAGTATGTGGCGCTATCTATCCAAAGCATAATAAACTGCTTGGTAAATTATTTTAAATCTTGGAAGGCATATATATTTTAAATTTGAGTTTTGAACGTCAGCTTGACGGCAATTTCAATTTAAAATTAAAGTAAAATTCTAAAAATGTTTAGGAAATGTATTATTTGTAGAGAAAGAAATGTTTCTTTCGAAATTCCAAGTAAGCCTGATATCCGAGGATTATGGATAAATATTCTTCAAGAATTTTGTGGTAATCTTATCAAAAAAAAATTTTGTTTTTAAATTTTATATAAGAATAAAATAATCTGTGAAATAATTTGTTAAAATTTTGGTTGTGAAAAACAATTTTATAAACGTTACTTTATTTTGTTCTGTGTTGTTTGCATAAAACATTTTCATGAAAATGATATTAACTGTTCAGGCAAGAAAATTAAATTAAATGAAGGAACACTGCCTTCCGTGTTTGTAAATTTTAACGTTCCACAAGTAAATTATGCATCAGTACATAAAATAATTTTTAGGGCTTCCATGAATCTAGCATTTCCCATGTATCTTCTCCATGTACAAGCTGCAGAGACGATTTTGATTGTAGTAACTCTAAATTCGTTCAAGTTGATCCCATCACTGAAAATGAAGTTCAAAATTTGAGGTACCACTGCAAAGTTCCAAACCTGAGGTTGAAAAGAACAACTGAAAAATATCATAAAACCTTAAGTGAATTAAAGGAATTAAAAACAATTTATGAAGGTTGTAAAGCTAATGATGAAAAAGCCATTTTTATAACACATAAAATAAAAAATTAATGTAAAAAAGCTCCTCGATGGTCAGAAACATCTATTCGATTATGTACTATTTGGAGATTTACCTCTCCAAAAGGTTATGGATTTGGCAGGAAACATTTGATAAATTTACCTTCTAAAATGACAATCTCACGATATCTAGGTTCTTTCAATGGTGTTAATTCTTTAATCAAACATAGATTAAATGCAGAGAGTAATCAGGTAAGAAATCCTGTCGAACGTGTTTGCTCATTAGTTATAGATGACATGGCAATTAAAGAAAAAATGTTGTAGAGCAGGTCTGAAGATTGTATATATGGTTTAAGTAATTGCCAAAGTAATATCGTAGGGAAGGAACCAGAATAGCAAACAAAATGCTTTGTTATGTTGTCTATGGACAAAGTACCCCCTATGTATTACCTGCTGGGTATTTTTTCATGCTTCTTTGTCATTGGAAAACTTTCACAAACTGACTCTTAATGTGTTGGAGCATCTTTCTTCTATCGGGTTTATTGTTTTGAGACTTGTCACAGATAATTTTGCAGCAAATGTAAAACTTTTCAAAATGCTAAGTAACGGATCACTTCAAAATTCTCTTCCACACCCTTTTTTAGCACCACTACCATTGTTCTTAAGTTTTGATTTTTGCCATGCTATAAAAAATGCGAGAACTTTATTTTTGGAAAGAGATCTGTATTCAAGTGAAGGCCTTGTTACAACAGATTTTTTAAAAAAATTACATGTTATTCAAAAAGATTTGTCGGTAAAGCCTGTAAGATTTTTAACAAGAAAACATTTATTTCCCACCAGTTTTGAAAAGATGAACGTTTTACGTACAATTCAAATATTTTCACCAGCCGTAAGTTGTTCTTTAAGCTTTTTACAAGAGAATAAGCATCCGCAGTTCCAAGATGTAGATGGTACAATCAAATATTTAGAAACCATGTATACTTTCTTTCAAGTTCATAATGTTAGGAATAGAACTCATTATATGCATGCATTAGACAGCACTGTTGCTCCATACATTGATATTACAGATGAACGGCTACACTGGTTGAATATTACATTTCCAAATTATATAGCCGATATTCAAAAGTCCTCTTCGTCCGTTGATCTGGCAGGTTTAACAAACGAAACAGCTCATGCATTAGTATTCACCGCAAGAAGTACCTACCTTCGTGTAAAATTTCTTCTACAGCAATGTGGGTTTTATTATGTCTTAACAAGAGCATTTAGTTCTGATGCTGTAGAAAGCATGTTTTCACATGTTAGACTTAAAGGAGGTGCAAATGATGCTGCTGATACCAGAGCAGCAGAATATGCTTCAAGACAAATATTGTGGTGTAGAATTGTGAAAGCTTCTAAATCATCAAATACAGATAAAAGCAACAATTATGTTTGTACCGCAACATTTTCAGGATCCAAGAAATCTTCTAAAAATTCAATACAAATACTGTACGACATAATTGATCCTGAATTCATTTTACCTTTCCCATTATTAGAAAAAATTAGAAATTTAAGTAAAACCGTTAAACGTTTTTTATTATTTAACCTATCAATAAAAATTCAGCAATTATTTCCTTTACTACTACTACGAGATGGCGCCACATACTGATAAATATTTTGAGGTTACAAGAATCAAAATCATGAATGTAAATCGAAGTTATATGACGGTCTTATATCGCGCAGCGATGTCAGATACAGTTGGCCTTGGTTTAAGTTTCAGTAAACGCCATCTAGGGACGACGGGAAATCCGAGGGTATAAAAGCAAAAGCGCAGTTTGTAGGGCAAATAATTTCTTTCAAATGAGACTAAGATTGTTAAAATCAGCCACACCCGAGTATTTGTAGTTTATTTAAAAAAACAAACATTTTAACCGACCCCACCACTTTATTTTACTGGATTATAAAAAATGTGTAAGACAGATGTCTAAGGAACAAAAGGCATATATTTTTAAGGAGGGGTTTTACTTGATCGGCGTATGCCACAAAATGGTCGATTTCAACGTAAAAAATCGCAAAAATTAAGGCACTTGAAAAAGTTGCCGCTACATGCACGAAGTAACCAATATTTGTTCTAGTGACTCACGATTAAAATTTGCAATTATATTAAAAATTAGTGAAAATACAGCACTTTGAATTTTTTTTGTTTTATAGCGATATAAAGCTTACTGTGCTTAAAAAGTACTTTTTTGAATCGTGAGTACCTAGATATTTTTATTCTGAACACGACAATGTATTTACTTTACTTTCAAAATAACCCTGGTCTCCAAAAAATTACTTTAAAAGCAATGAGAATGATCAAAAAGTCCGCACTGATAAATAGCAAATAGGCAACACACAATTCAACCTCTTACTCGCAGTTTTGTAATGTCTAAGACCAGCTATATGGAAGGTATACCTGGTCGACTGTATTAAGCCGAACATCAAATAAACAGAGAGATCTTCAACTCTTTTTATTACCTTAGTGTCCGAGGATATATTAAACCAGTTTATAAAAGAAACATTGAGGCAAATATATTTAAATTCGCCCTTATTTATGATTTATGGCGTAATAACATTGATTTATCAGAAAAAAATTTTTTTGCCCTTTTCCTCCTTTTGTCTTTTATTTGTGAGGTAAACGAATGTTTCATTCAGATATCGGCTTTATTTTGCAATTATTTTAATGATATTTTTCAGAATGTATTAGATATTAATTTTTCGTCTGGAATAAGTATGTTAATATTTTTATGAAAATGTACATGTTACTTATTATTTCTAGGGGTGATTTGTATTTCCTTTAGATGTTGAAGGTTTTTAATCTGAATAATTTGAGTTATGAGCAATGTCGTAGTCAACTAAAAAATTACAAAAACAATCTGCTGCAACTAAAAACGTATCAGTCGAGCGCGTTGCATACGTTGGCACCAAAAAGTCCACGGCCGACAGAAGACAGGGCGCATTGTAACAGTAACAGTCCCTGTTGTGTTGAATAAAATGTAAATATACTGCCTATACTTTTGTACACATTTCTTTTGTAAAAAACAGGGATTAGGCCTGTTTTGGCGTTTTGTCTGCCACATAACGGTTTTTTTTAAAATTTTATAGAAACTTTCGTGAAAGAAATTAAACAATGTAAGATATAAATAAAAAAAATTAATATAAATAACAACCGATTGTAAATTGTTGTTTTAACATTTCTTTCTAATCAATGATTAGTTCGGAGTCCGCAAAGTTTGTATCTTACCTACGGTGACATTTTTATAATTTAATTTGCTAACTAACAATATCAGTATCGATTGTGAAGAATATAATTTTCAATAATTTAAAACATGAGCTACTTAGAGAATATAAATATTTTTTACATTTTGCAAGAAACAGATTTTAGTTTTCTCTAAAACATTGCTCCTATTATTAAAAAGCCTCAACATGTAAAGTAAATACATATCTTGGTGAGAAATTATAATAAGTACAACTTAAACAATTAATAATCATAATAATAATAAACCTATATATATATTACAGAATAAAATTTAATATTTAGATATTAAATTTTATTCCGGCAAATATCATTAAAATAAGTATAAATTACATAAAACGGGAGTCTTAATAAAATTAAATAAATACAAGCCTAAAGGATATTTAGAAAGAGCAAAAACAAATTTCGAATAAAGTTGGGCCCACCAATATTTTCATGCAATAAATGCAGGAGACAAATATCCCAAATTTATTTGCTTGCCAGTTGACCAGGCATTGCTTCATGTTTCTGGTCGTCTACCTGCATCGTGTAGAAGGTACAGGCATATTAAACTCCGTAAATATATTCAATATATTTCAGGCAACCCGACATACACCGTTCGGGAATTTTTCTTAAGGAAAGGCCACCCTTAATACCACACAATTAGTCAAAACACGAAGAAATTTTTAATTTTAATGTTGATGATGACTCTTACGCCCCCTAGCGGACATCTTAAAAACTCGAATTTCGAATTTACTAAATATATTAGGCGTTTAGAGCATCTTTCAATCCACTCTAATCTGTTGTCGATTTGTCTCTTTACATTAAATCATCACTAAATTCAGCAATTTTACGTTACAAACTAACTGTAATTCCTGGCGTTAAACTTGCGTAATGAAGTTTTTTTGTGACACGACTTTGCCGAGAATTTGCGAAGGTCAACAATTAATAATAATAATAATAAACTTTACTCTCCAATAGACAAAATCCCTTTGCATGACAAAACAATAATTAAATTCTAGTACAATGCAAACAAAAATATCAGCATATTTCCATTAAAAAAACAAAAACAAAGTATTATATTAGCATATACATCAAAATACCGTACACAGTATTGTATTTATCTTATCGGGCTCTTTAACAATAACTGGATGAAGTAACTAAGAATTTTCATGTCAGCAGGCGAAGGATTAACTAAGGAAGGGATCAGAATATAAGATATTTGAATGTCTGGTCATGTGGGTTAACGGTGCTGTAACCATAACATTTGTTCGAGCTCTTGCAACTAAAAACGTATCAGTCGAGCGCGTTGCATACGTTGGCATCAAAAAGTCCACGGCCGACAGAAGACAGGGCGAGTCAATTTCATTATTGATTAATTTTCTTAAATACCCCGCACTGGCTATCTTCCTCCTTGAAGTTAAGCTTATAAAATTATGGGTATTTAAGAATGCATCATAATCAGTACCACATGGGGGGGGGAGGGGGTAAACGCCGCTCATTCTGAAAGATACATATTTTAGAAATCCCTACTGCACTCTCCAAAGCTAGTTGCTGGTACACGTAGCAAGAGTACCATATTATTGATGCGTATTCCAATTTTAGACGAACCAGTGTATAATACAGGATGGTAAACGTTGAGAGATTCGAAAAGCCTCTACATGACCTTATTAAGAAGCCAAACGTGCGTGAAGCAGAAGAACAAATAGATTGTATGTGGCTAGTGAAGTCCAAACGGGAATGAAATAACACACCCAGAGAATAGTTAAATAAGACCGCTTTGTTAATTTTTGTGAATGTCACAACTGCACATTTATTCACAATTCATGATAATTTATATTTTTGATTTAATTTCCAGGTAAGGGAGAAAACATTTGGGACAGATTGACTCACACAAATCGAGAGGCCATCATCGATCAAAGTGATGGTGATATCGCTTGCGACTCCTACAGCAAAACCAAGGAAGACGTTCAGCTCATAAAAGATTTGGGAGTAAATTTCTATCGATTCTCCATCTCGTGGTCCAGGATATTACCCACCGGTAAAACAGACTACATCAACGCAGACGGGATTCGTTATTATAGCGAGCTGATCGATGAGTTATTAGCAAATGGAATAACTCCTTTGGTGACTATATTCCATTTTGATCTTCCTCAGCCCCTAGAGGATTTGGGCGGATTTTTAAATCCGGAAATTGCCGATTATTTCGCAGATTATGCCGATGTGCTGTTTGAAAATTTCGGCGATCGCGTCAAAGAATGGATAACGATCAATGAACCTAATGTACTCTGTTATTTCGGTTATGGTGGACAATTACTTGCGCCTATGCGCAATAAAAGAGATGAACAATATACGTGTGGTCATAATATACTAATTGCTCATGCCAAGGCTTATCATCTTTATAATGACAAGTACAGAGCAATTCAGGGAGGTATGTACGATGCTTATAAAATTTAGAAAACTTTCTCTTTAAACTTTTACTGTTTCTCGGGCAAGTTCTTCTATATACAGGGTGAGTCATTAGTAGCCGCTTCTTCGATTGCTCTTTTGTGTTTTAAATAAAAGAAAAAACAATTAGTGGAAGATTCATGCTTACTTGGGGCGCATATTTTAAAAATACTTTAAGCTCTGACGCACATCCGGTTTCACCGGAAATGCATGGAACTTATTTTTTTTAATGACTCACTCTACATATTCTCCTTTTTTCTTTTTCAAAATTGAGCAAAGTTTTTGAGTTATTAATTTTTTTTGAAATTTTTGACGAAAACCCGTGTTCAGAAAAAACACATTTTTTCATTGTTTTTAAAAGTAAAAACATTAACTGTTGTGGTGCTTGTAGCCAAGAAAATTCTGCATTATTTGGTATAAGTTGCACTCGAAAATACCTCAAAAAACTTTGTTTTTTCAAAGCCTACTTCCTGAAATTTTCACATACCAAGAACTTATTTTTTTTTAATGGAACACCCGGTATTTTATTGTGGCATTTTGTTGCCACTTTTCATGTCTTCAAAACTTTTTGAACATTACAATTAGAAAAGCGTTTACAAGAATATGTCGAAACGTGCATTGCACAAAGTTGTGGTTATGTTGAATATATTCTTTAATGAAATTAGGTTCTCTTAATTTTGCTCAATAGTTTTAGGTTATTTAAATTGCGTTATATAGTTGCTATTTCTTTTCTATCAAAGTTTTAGAACATCAATTTATAATTTTGAAAAACTACAGCTAACTTCTATGAAAAGCTTCAACAATGAAAAGATAAGAGCAATTAGGCAAATTAAATTGAAGATAGCAGCATTGTTTCATGCACCTTTTAATAAGGCGGTATCTTCAAATATGTCAGTAAGCATAACCTTTACTTAATTTCGTTGTTAACCAACGAAATTAGTGACCGCTAATTGCTCCTATAGTGATTATCTCAGAAATTATAAAAGGACATTGTTAACAAAAAAAAGAACAAACTGCCTCCATAAAATACCGGATGTTCTATTAAAAGAAAATAAGTTTTTGGTATTTGAAAATTTCGCGAAGTAGACTTTGAAAAAACAAAGTTTTTTGAGGTAATTGTCGAGTGCAACTTATACGAAATGATGCAGAATTTTCTTGGCTAGAAGCACCACCAAAGTTAATGTTTTTATATAATAATATTTTCAAAAAAAATTAATAACTCAAAAACTATTGGCTCAATTTTGAAAAAGAAAAAGCAGTTGAATAGACAATTTAAAGCAGTACTAGAAAATTCAAAAATATATAGGGTGAGTCGTTTAAAGAAAATAAGTTCCGTGCATCAGAGCTTAAAGTATTTTCACAATATGTGCCATAAGCAATCATGAATCTTGCACTAATTGTTTTTTCTTTATTTAAAACACGAAAAAGCAATTAAAGAAGCGGCTACTAATGACTCACCCTGTATATTTATAAGAATATTCCTAATTTAATTTTTATACTATACTTAAGTTTATTGTAAATGCGAAACATGTAAGATACATTTTTGTTAATAAGTCAATGATATATATACTTTTTAGGACGAATTGGCATAAGTAATCATATTATTTGGTTTGAACCTCAACTAACAACATCATCAAAAGATCGGCATGCTGCTGAAGCTGCAGTACAATTCTTTGTAAGTAACTTTGCGGCGTCATTCTGAGAAGATATCAAATTTCATGTACGGGGCGTGCTCAGAAAATACAGTGAATGAATTTTTATAGCAGCAACCGCTGACGCTACATTTATTTAAAATAATAAATCCAACAGTCTGATTCTTTGAGACAGTCAGTGCCACGTTAGAACAAGTAATGACTTGTGAGTAGGCTTTTAGAGTCGGAAGAGTGAAGTCGTGTCTATTATCGGCTTCGAACAACGCGTTAATATTAAGTTTTGTTTTAAGTTCCAAAATAATGCCAAAGAAGTTCATGAAATATAAAAATCAATGTATGGCGATAATCTGGTGACTCTGAAGGATGTATACAAGTGGTATGAACGATTCAAAAGCGGAAATGAGTCGGTCCTTTGACCTCAAAAACAGACGAAAACATTCAAAAAGTGGCAAAAATGGTTTGTTCAAACAGGCGATCGATTATTCGAGATTTTAAGCGATAATTTGCAAATGAGATGAGTTCGTGCAAATTTTTTTCCCAGACTTTTGATTGAAGAAGAGAAGGGAGGTCGAGTGTCAGTTTGCACGGAAATGAATGATAGGCTTCATGGCAAAAATTATAGCTAGAGATGAAAGTTGGGTGTATGACGAGTGGCTCCCTCATCCTAAGAAGGCTCGTCAGTCAAACTTGAACGATAAGCTCATTCGAGTTCGTTTCAAGGGGTAAAACTGTAAACTCCAAATATTAACAAAGGATGTACGGAGAAGGGACACAAAAAAACGTGCCAGTGGATTCCTCATACATAACAACAACGCGCCACAATGCCTTGCTTCTAACCTGCGAGTTTTTGGCCGAAGGAGAAGTTTCTCTCTGTCCACATCTGCTTTACTATTTATTTAGCAACGATGCTACTTCTAGCTCTTTCCAAAAATAAAAACCGTTCAAAAAGGAAAGGATATTGGAACCATTCACGACATTGAGAGGCCCACATCGGAGCAACTGAAGGCCCTTCCGTAAGAAGCCTTCCAGAAATGCTTCGAATCATAGAATCAACGTTAGGGTGAATGCATTGTTGGCCGAGGAAATTACTTTGATGCAGATTGATTCAAATTTGATATATTACTTTACTCCTAATAAAATTATTCACCATATTTTATGAGCACTCCTCGTATATTAGTAATTAAATAATTAAAAGTGTAAATTTATCACCTATCATAACCACACATATAATGCTTACTATTTTGTTGCTTGTCAAACTGTCACAATTGTTTATAAAATGTACCATGATTGATTTAGAAGAAACATTAATTACGTAATGTTGGCCTAGTTAAAAGCAGTGATAACTTAATACTGATATATTATTATACTAGGAAACTAATAGTAGTAATAATAATAAACTGTAAATAAAGAGAGATTAGTTCATATAGGTTCAAAAGTCAGCGATACAAATTAAATGTAAAATGTATCGAACGGACGCCAGTAATGAACACTAGTTAGCACTAGATAAATATCACAAAGAGAAATCGCGTTGCTATGAAGAGTAGTGAGATGGTAGTGAGAACGAAGTAATGAAGGGGTAAGTAGCTGTCATGAAAATAGCGAGTCTAAAGCATGGAATGCATGCTGCACAAAGGAATCGAAAAACTGTCCCAGAGTCCTGTTATCTTTCAAAAACAAGAGAAAGCGAGGTAATTAATATCGCAAATTAACTGAAAAATAAAAAATCTATGAATATGTATGGTCACACAGTAGCTTTCTTGAAAAAGACCATTAACATAATAGCGAGACCTTTAACGTATGTTACAAATGCATGTATAAGGAGTGGTAATTTTCCAGACTAGCTAAAATTCGCCAAGGTACAAGGTGCAATTCCTAGAAAACACCATCTGTTTATCGAAGCCCTGCACGGTTTTAGGTCTGGAAGATCGACCTTGACAGCAATGCTAGATATGGTAGAAGCAAACGTGGAACCGGAAGACGAAGGGGAACAAGCTACAATGGTAATTTGCGACCTCAGCAAGACATTTGTCTGCGTTTCACATGGGACTCTATTTAGGAATCTTTGGCAATACTTGGAGCACAGGAAACAAATGGTATGGTGGAAGAATGGGATTGTCGAAAGTAGCCTCTGTAAAAATTGGAGTACCGCAGGGATCTATTTTAGACCGCCGATGTTTATTATTTATATAAATGATCTGCCGGTCAGCATTATGCATTGTAAGACAATTATTTATGATGATCCTTGGGCAGGGGAGTACCGAAAGAACAGAAACTGTAATGCAAACGGCAATACAGGAAGCATAAACTTGTTTCACCGTCAATAAACTCAGGTTAAACCCAGAGAAGACGCAGATAATATACTTTAAAACAAATGAGGAAAATGGGAAAGTAGTAAATATGCTAGGTATAAATGTCGACAACCATCTGACTTGGAACATGCATATAGAATCACTATGTAAAAGGTTAAATATGGCCATCTTTGCAATAAGAACTATAAACAATGTTTCTATGCACCAAACAGCAAAAGTACCTACTACGCAAATTTTCACAATGTGTAGCTACCTATGCAATTACTTTCCAGAACCTCTATATAATCTTATTTGTTTAAGGCAATAATATAATAATACGGTACTATTTGCAGATGATCAAATAGTAGTAGCGGAGGATCAACAGGATATGACATACATGTTTAACAAGCCCATAGAAGAATATACTAAGAGGGGCCTGCAGTTAAACATGGAGAAAACCCAGTATATGGTCATAGGAGGGAAAGGACGAGATATAGAGTTAGACAGCGGAACAATAAAAATGTAAGCCAGTATGAATACCTGGGGGTCACAATAGACGAGGATGGAGGAGACGACAAGGACATAATGAAGAAAATAGGCAGAGCAAAGAATATGACGAAAGCATTACATCCTACTCTGTGGAACAAGAACGTGACAAAAAAGACAAAAACGAACATATTTAAAGCAATCATTGAATCAATTATGACATATTGCCGTGATCCCTATATTGGTTAGGCATTATAAGATAAATAAATAATTAAGTAATAGGATAAGGGAACAATTTTTAGTAGTAAGCATAATTATGGAAAAATGTATTATGAGTTGCATAACCGCAACGGCGTAATGTTATAATGTTAGGTATATGATGATTGAAATTGAAACAAAATTTATTTGAAAGGTATAAAAATAAACACAAAAATAAAATTCATGTATTCTATATTTATAGAAACGAGGAGCACAAGATGCAATTTCAGTGTACAAAGGCTGAACCAAATTTTATGCATTGTGTAAGAATAGCATTAAATATATTGAGCAGTAAACCACTATTCAAACTCAATAACGTGTTAAAAATAAATAACAGAGAGAGAGTAATGATGAAAGATGGAATTGTCAAAAGAGTTAGTCATTTGAATGCCGTAAAGCTGTATGAGAAGGGTGAAATTAGACATTCACGACATGAAAACATCTTTCATCACGAGTAGATGTAAATTTATAAAGATTGTTATTTGTTAGACATTCTATGGTCACACTTAACAATGCGATTAATACCTGACACTTATATCTAAGCATAATTTTAAAAAGGAATATGTAGAAAGGTATATTTTTTATTCGACACAATGTAATAAAGCAAAAACTTCAGTAATATCAGGTTAAATCCAGTTTAATCCATGAAAATTCCAGAAATAACAGATTAAAATTGGTTTAATCTGAATAAATCTACAAAGAAAAAACAATGTTTAATATTGTTAACAGCTGCATACAAATTAACCTACACGAAGACGAGAGAAGATGGTTTGAAGACAGGAATGGAATTATCAAGGTCCAGTATCCCAACGATGTAATTAAAAAGGGAAGTATTCCAGTCATATGCAATGTATTTCCTATTATTACTAAAGGAGATGTCTGCAAGAGAAAAATACGGATGGTGTTAAACAATGGAAAAAGAATGTATTTAAACAATGATGAAAGAGGCAACAAATTCATCTATAAATACAATAAAGGATGGCGTTAATGGAAAAGGAATGTACCTGCCCAAGATAAGAAAATCGCAAATGTGCAGAGACATAAACAATAAATAAATTGTGTGCGTGTATTTTTGTGTAATTTCTAAATGTCAAAATAATATGGGTACAGGTCAGCCTAGGGAAAACGTAAAGAAAATAAATATGAACAGGACAATGCCAACGTAAACATTAGTGCGTGTATTGTGGCGCTGCGGACTAAGAATGTTTTTTTTCGATGACCGAGAACGAATCAAAGGCCGGGAATGACGGAGAAAAAGAAGTCGCTGATCTACGGGAGAAGTAGTCGAACTTTTAGAAGAAGCGGTCGATCTTTGATTTTGTTCGAATTCTGTTTAATGATTGCAGGCATATAGATTCACTGCATAGAAATCATTTGTAGTAAGTGTATTAAGTTATTTTTGATTTTCAATAAGTACTTTATCATTTCATAATTAATTTTTGTCATTTAGTTTAATTTCATTTATTTTTCATTATTAATATGGTAGATCAATATCAAGAGGAATTTGATGAAATGTATAAACATTATAAGTAAGTTTTTCTTGAAAATAAATTATGCTAAAGATGCTATGTGAAAATATTCATTTTTAGCAAGGCATTAAAACTTAATAATATTTTGAATAAGAATATTATCTTCTTTGCTATAAGTAGATTAATATAACAAATCATGGGAGTATTGTTAATAATGTAGAAATGGCAATGAAGACACAACGTGGGAATGTTTGTTAGCGATGTTATCTAGGCATTATTAACAAGTTATTAGACACAAAATTTAATGAGGATTTCAAATATATTTATATACGTAAAGGTAGGAGCATTTTTGGTAGACAATAGCCAATTTGTGGTATGTTCAACGTGTAAATATTTGCATATGATGATTGGTGACAGTCTTATCAAGGTGTTTTCGGCTCTGCGAGATTCTGTATCTTCAGAGGCATTTCGTGAGAATGAATGTCTTTGTTGAAGCGAAATTTAGCGTCGTATAAGAAAATTTTTATTTCTTTGAAACTACACAATGTTAAAATTTAAATATAGCAAATAGTGATATTTATTTTGAATCTATATGATATTTGTAATGCAATGTGTTTTCGTATTAATAAAATACACGTTTTTTTTTGCTTATAATTGGAAAGTAAAAAGGACGATTTCTTTTTACAGCCACATGTGGCAAGAGAATTACTTCACCAATATTGTTATAAGATATTAAATTGAATATAAATATTTTATGAGATTTAGTTTTTTATTAGTAACCTTATCCTATCTAATTTTAGATAAGAAATTTTGTTGGAAAAATAAAAGGAATATCACTGCTAGAACCTACAAGAAAAATACGAATGTTAATAGGGATTAAATTTATAAATTTAACAAAGAATTTTTTTTTACATGTCAACGCTATTTCTACATTCGTTGTATATTATGCTGGTACAAGATTACCATCTTTTAATTTGAAAGCAAAGTTATAGTATATATATCTGGTGATGCCCAACGTATAGCAATAATACATTTATTATAAATAAAGAATAATAAAAATTTATCATCAGATATATGCTATCATAGCAATATGGGTCAGAGATATGGGTGATAGACAAAAAAATGAATCAAAAGTTGCTTTCGGCGGAAATGACATATTGGAGAAGATGCTGCGGAATTACATTATACGACCATGTCAGAAATGAGAACATCAGAGATAGAATGGGGGTGAAGAAGACTATTATAGATGCTATAAATGGGAGGCAGCTGAGGTGGTATGAACATCTGCGTCGAATGGAGGAAGAAAAATTACCAAGGAGAGTATGGAATTGGAATCCACCTCAAAGGAATAAACGAGGCAGACCAAGAAGAAGATGGATGGAAAATATAAAAGAGGAAATGAGGAAGAGAGGTCTACGGGAGGAAGAGTGGAACGATAGAGATAAATGACGCTTAGGATGCGAGAAGCGGAAATAACTGCAAAAAACTCGCTATAATAAAAATATAATAATAAAAGATTATCCTCCGAAAATAGTAGCAATTCACGAAATTAAATTACAATCTCACAGTATATTACATTACATTTCTTTGTTTGTATACCTTTAATTATTTGATGTGTCATTTCAGTATTGATATTTTACACTTCTTACAGTTCGGTTGGTTCACTCATCCAATATTTAGCAAGAAAGGTGATTATCCTCAAGTCATGAAGTACAGCGTAGAATATGCCAGCAAAAAACAAGGGCTCGACAAATCTAAACTACCGGAATTTACCGACGAAGAGATAAAATTGATCAGAGGTTCGGCAGATTTTCTAGGTGTCAATCATTACACAACATATTACTGTTCGCCGATTGGGGACGAGGAAATTTACCCTGGTATGTTTCATTTCGCCGATGTGGATGCCACTTGCATAGCGGACCATACGTCCGAAGCTGCTGCGTCTTTCTGGATAAAGGTGATACCTTCTGGATTCAGGAGCGCACTGAGTTGGATTAAAGACCAATATAATAATCCGGAAATGATCATTACGGAAAATGGTTATTCCAACGTTGGTCATCTGATCAATGATTGCAGAAGGGTTAGTTATCATAATGTAAGTATTTAGTACTAGAATGAAATAGGCCGCTGCCTATAGTACTATGAAATCAAAAATCAAATTGGTCAATGTAGGTCATGGAATGTAAAACGCTTGTCTTAGATTAAATCATCATTTTGAAATAATTTAATCATTGTCAAGCTACACTGACATTATCAATAACCTACAAATGTGTTACCTACTTAGTTCAGCTGTAAAATAATAATAAACTACAAGTTATGAAATAAATAACGTTTTTATTATCCAGAAAAACTAAATTACAATAATTGTTGGAAATGTCCCCCGTTTTGTTCAATGCACAAGTTTACGCACCTCCTCATGCTGTGAAAAGCGTTTTGCAGCATTTCTGGCGTTATGGTTGCACATTGCTGAACAATTCTTTGTTGCAGTTCTTGCAAATTATGTATTGAATTTTCGAAAATCTTATTTTTTAAATAAGGAAAGATAAAATAGTCCATAATTGTCAAATAAGGTGATCTCGGAGGAAACTTAACTTCCGTATGCAAACTTATCAGCCGGTCATCAAAAAACTCGCGGAGAAAAGCAAGATTTTTCTCGTGTAGTATGTGCTGTTGCACCGTATTGCTGGAAATAACCGTATTGAAGTTCATCATCGTCTAACTGTTGCACAAATTCAGTCAAAAAAATATTTCTGTACCTTTCTGCGTTGACGGTGAAATTGAAAAAAATTGGCCCAAATATTCTTCTGCGAGAAACTGCCATCCAAACACCAATTTTCTCAGCATGTAGTGGCGTTTCAATAAAATTATGCGGGTTATCAGTGCTCCACATTCGCATATTCTGAGAATTGATGTATCCCGAAAGGTGGAACCAAGCTTCGTCAGAAAAAAAAGTTAAGTTCAGCACATCGTAATTCATTAAATTATTAACGAACCAATGGCAGTACGCAAGGCATCTGGTGTGGTCTGCATGCAGAAGAGCTTGATATGATTGCATCTTATATGGATGCATGTTCAGGTCCTTCTTTACAATCGTTTGGCATGTTCCATAAGAAAGCCGAATTTCTTGAGAGAGACGTTTTAAAGGTTTTGTAGGCTCTTCTTCCATACGTTGACGAACGTCATTAATAACTTCTTCTGTACGAACTCTTGGTCTACCAGCACCTTTTCTATGCGTCACAGAACCAGTTACGCGAGACACTTCAACACAATTTGTAAGGCATGCATAAAAATTGTCCGGTAATACTGCTACAGCTGGGAAGTGCTCTCGAAAATTGTCCAAACACAAACGTTGACTGTATTCCCAAGTTCCATTAACTAGCACACCCGTTCGAAAATAGGCTTCAATCAAGTAAATTTTGTGCTCTGTGGTGAGAACCATGATTCAAAAACCGTGCACGATTAGAAAACTTCAACACAATAACTTGACAGATTTTGACATTCAAAAAATTATGACATACCTAAATGTACGATGCACGCTACGACAATAATTTTAAAATCCATGACCACCATTGACCAATTTAGTTGTTGATAACCCGGTATTACAGTCTTTCTTGTAATCTTACATTATATTTAGGCGTATTTAACAGAATTGTTAAATGCAATTCACAAGGATGGTTGTAATGTGTCAGGGTATACGGCTTGGAGTTTTCTGGACAATTTTGAATGGATGAGTGGTTATTTGTAAGATTTTTTAATATTTCCACCTCACTTGTTACAATGCTATACATCATTTATTTTTAGTGAGAAATTTGGCTTGTATTCTGTTGATTTTAACGATCCTCAAAGGAAAAGGACTCCGAAAATGTCCGCCTTTATTTTTAAGAAAATTATTGAAGAAAGAAAGATTAATTGGAAATATACTCCCGAAGGTTTTCCTGAATGCGAATGGTTACGTCTAAAAGATGAATTATAGTAAAATAAAATAATGTTACATAAAAGTTTTTTCATTGTTATAAATTCATTTTTAATAAAAATATTTGCTAGACTGTAAGCTATTGCATTTGGAGAATTAAAGATTTTCATGTTTATTTTCACGCAACATATTATGTCTCAAGTGCCCTTTAATGTAAATAATAATATAAATTAATTGAAACATATTTTAGGATTCTTAACCAAATTATCAAGATATTCGAAATAAAGTCTCAAAATTATACTAAAATCACATCATTTGAAGGTAATGAAGAAGAGCTAAAATGTACTAAATTTCAATAATTTTAAATTAGTTTTATGTCATTTGAACATGATTTAAATTTAGTAAATGAAATTGACTAGGACAATTAAAGTATTCTATTTCTCGCATCTTCTGTACAGTATAGAGTTAGAAAACCAATTTATGAAACGGGTGTAGAATTGTTAATACAATTAATTAAGGGAAACAGAATTCTAAAAAAAAATTCAATACGGTTTTACAAAAGTAAGGTTAACTACATACTCCTCTCACACCTTCAGTTGGGGAATTTGTGGCACAATTTATAAGAGTTAGCAGGGTATTAGTATTTGCATTGTCAAGTGTATTAATGGAGTTCTCCTAGGACTGATATTAAGTCCTCTACTCCTCTAGCTTTACAACAATGGCTTGCCTAGAACATTGACTAACTTGATGGTCTTTTTTCCTAATGATTCATCAGCAGCTATTGGAAATGTGAATTTAAAGAGTACAATATGTAAAGTAGAGAGAAATTTATGATATTTTGAGAGTTGATTTGTGCAAAGTAGTTGTGATCTTAACATTAGAAGATTATTGTAATGATTTTGAGAGATTGCCCTTATACTCAACCAGTTTCCTTAGCCAGAAAAGTATCACTTTTGAATTTTGTGTGAATTCCAGATTGAATGTCACATTTGGAATAGTTATATGGTTGTTTCTATGCGGCTCTTTATATTTGAGCTTACAATATTTATAAGAAACAATTATACAGAATTTTTAATAAATACGAGCGAGCTTATTAATGGGTATACAGAAACTTGCCAGACGAATTAAAAGCTCAACCATTTGGTAAATTTAAAATACATTTTTACACACAAAAACCAGCAAAAATATGCCTTTCGTAACATAAGAGACCAAAATTCAATTATCGACTACATTGTCTCAATAGGGCAATACACCTAAGTCAAACACTAGACGTAAGAACACTCACGTCAGCAAATGTTTGCACAGATCACGGTCTAGTTCTATGTAGGTACCGCTATAAAGATAACCTCCAAAAGAAGAAGGCACCATTGCATATTGAAAAATTCAACTTGGAATCGTTAAATGACAGTTCAATAAAAACATTATAACAGAGTAGATTTAAAAATGGCTTCCAACCCTATAGCAAAGGACGAAAACGCCGAAGAAATTAAAACCAACATAATAGGAGGTGCCGCAGAGGCACTCGAAATCAGGAAAGTGAACATGAATGGTAAGAAAAACAGGAAGCAATGATTCACAAACCAAGTGAAAACCTTAGCAAAGCAAAAAAAAGAAGCTTACATCAGATATAGAATCAGAAGAACAACAACAAAAATACCAGAAATATAAAACGATTAGAAGCAGAGTGAATCATGCTGCAAGAGAAATAAAGAAGACATACTAGGAAAATTTCTCTACCGACATATAATATGATCCATACGGGAGACAGAGAAAGATTTGGAACACACTAAGGAACAGAAAGAGAGCAGTAATTCAAGAAGAACAAATAAACATAATTACTCCAGGAGAATGGAAAACGTATGTAAGAGACTTATATGGGACACGAGCATGTGACAATGAAGATAATGAGGACAACACATACACAGAACAACTTTTCGAAAAAGATAACAGAACACAGGACGAAGTACATGATGCACTAATAAGATTGAAAAATAGGAAGGTCCTTGGTCCAGATCAAATCGTTAACGAAATGCTTAAGTACGAAGGACTTGAATTGATATTGGCAATCACACTATATTCCAAAAAATTATCTCGACCCAAAAAGTGTCTACTGATTGGAAAAACAGCATCACAATACCAATCTATAAAAAGGGAAACAAGAACGACCCGGAAAATTATAGAATATCTTTATTAGCTAGCATAAGCAAGCTGTTCACAAAAATTATAACAAAAATAACGAACAGAATAGAAATAACCGAAGAACAACAAGGCTTCAAGCAGAATATATCGACAGTAGACGCAATCTTCATCCTCAGACAATAGATTGAAAAATTTCTCGAGTATAGAAAATCTTTGTTTCTCTGCCTAATAGATCTCAGGAAAGAGTTCGACAGAGATATACTTCAGGAAAAGGATGCCCGTACTTTACACTAACGTATGAAAAGAGCTCAATAAAAATAACACAACAAAGATCTAAATATCACAGGGATTTACAGAACAAGTATCAGTAGTAACTGGAATCCGCCAATAAAGATGATAAAAATGGTCCTCGAGAATCAGAATTTGATTCTGTGGAACTCGATTCCTTGAAAAAGGAATCCCACGTTGTTTGCATGGCTTTTTTTTCATCGTAAATCGCCTTGTAGCAGCTGATGTTTTCACTTACTGAACGGTAAACTTTTGTAAACCGCTCAAGGTCAGAATTTTGCTTTTCAAGCTTAGCTAATCCTGCTGCAGTAAGATGAAAGGCTTCAGTTAACTCTTTTGTCGTAAACTCTCTGGACTCAGGATCTTCCAATTCTTCGTATTCTTGTGCTTCTATCAGCTGCTTCTCTATCTCTACAAGTTCTTCATGGTTTAATTCTCGTGAATGAGACTCAAGTAAGTCAATGACATCATCTTCAGTGATGTCGAATTGCAATGTATTACCACTATCCACCACAGCTTCTCTGGCTTTAGCGATGTCTCGTTCTGCGACTCCACGAAAATCACTGCAAAAGTGAGGGCACAGTTTGTTCCATACTCCTTTCATTGTTGATTGCTTTACTTCAATAATGTTTTTTTTTATTGCATCATAGATGTTATAATTCTTCCAGAAGTATTTCAAAGTCATCATATTATCTTCGGTAGCCCTGACAGCTTGCGCAAATGTGCGTTGTAAATAATACGCTTTAAATGCGATAATGACGCCTTGGTCCATCGGCTATAGTAACGATGTAGTATTGGGTGGTAAAAATATAACCATTACTTTGGGGTGAAGGTCATCTGAAGTTGTTGGATATCCAGGGGTATTGTCCAGCACCAGTAAAATATTAAAGGGAATCTTGTTTTCGAAATAATAACGTTCCACAGCAGGAATAAAATAATTCAAGAACCAATCTTCATATAACGTGAGTGTAACCGAAGCACCTAAATTAGATTTCCAAATGAGAGGAGGGGCTGCTTTAGTAATGTGGCGAAGAGCTCTGGAATTTTCAGAGCGATAAACAAGTAGAGGCTTGAGCTTAAAATCTCCAGATGCGTTACCTCCAAGCAATAAGGTTAGTCTATCCTTTGCTGCTGTATGTCCGGGTGCATTTTTTTCTTCTTTCGAGATATAGGTCCGTTCAGACATCTTCCAGAACAACCCAGTGTCATCTACGTTAAAGATTTGTCCTGGCAAATACCCTCCATCCTCAATAATTTTTCGCAACTTTATAGGAAATTCATTTGCTGCAGCTAAATCTGCACTGGCTGCCTCGCCTTGTACTTTAATGTTATGTATATTTGTTCTATTTCTAAAGCGACTAAACCAACCTTTACTTACTATAAATTCTTCGTCACAATTACCTTCACTCTCTATGCGCGCAGCTCGTAAATTGTTGAAAATGCTTCGGACTTTTTCTTGCACTAACGCTAGGCTAATAGGAATGTTGCGCCTATTTTGATCTTCTAACCAAATCACTAATAATTTTTCCATTTCTATAATTAATCCATTACGCTGTTTAGTAATAATTGATGCTTTCATCGGGGCACTTCCTCCATATGCCATTATCCGAACTTTGTTCTTTATAATTGTTCCGGTACAATAGGAAGTCAGAACCCAAGTGAATAAAGCCTCAAGAATCTCTGGCTATCTGAGGGACCTCATATGGAGGAAGAAATACTGCAAGCAAAGTCCGCATATATAAAGCAACCGTGAGACCTGTACTCACATATGCAGTGGAAATTCGAGCGGATACAACAAAAGCGAAGAGCATGATGAGGGCAGCAGAGATGAAGACATTGAGGAAGATTAAGGAAGTAAGTTTAAGAGACCAGATAATATTGGAGAGACCCCGTCGACAGAATGACAGAGGATCGATGGGCAAAGGATGAAAAGCCGAGTTCAGAAGACCTCCACCTCCCTAAAGATGATGCTGTAGCTGAACATCTGCTTTCCAAGAGGTTGAATGAGATTAAGAAGAGTGGAAGAAATAAGACTACTTTTAAGAAAAGAGAAAGAAGAAGAAAAAGAAAATATATTTTTTAAAAGATATATTTTAATATGGAACTAATTTATTATTTATTATTATTATTGTAGTTGAAAAATAGTTTTTGATTAAATTTTTTAATTAAATTTTTTTAATTGTTTTGAAATATAAATTATCCGTAAACTTCTCACATTAATATTACACATAAATACACAGGTGTTAATTTTAGAACATTCTTTCGTGTCTTCCGTAGTTCTGGGAACAATAACAGATAAGATAACTTTTGGAAATGTTGATATCATCGACTATTTTTACAATTAACTCTAGGTGCGTTCTGTGCAAACTCACAAATTTATACCGGTTATCGAAGATAAGGAACCTATCTATATTATCTATTGAGTTATCAATAATACATCCGTAATATTCACCCAGATTTTAATTTACTATTCGCCTATAGTATAATCATAAAGTGACCTATTGCTGAATATTAAAAATAAGTGAGATGAAATTTGTGTGTTTCCTGTTTTACATAACGTAAGATGAAGTAAACCTGAAATATTTAAATGTGAACGTGTTCTGTTCTTTTAGATCTTCGTGTTGTTGTTATGAATATACATTTCCAATCAATTTTCGATTTGGTGTAGCGAACAATGCAAAACAGATGGAAGATGCATGGAACACTAACGGTGAGAATTAGTTTCTTATGCGACCTACTTAAACTTTGATTAAGATTGAGTGAGTTTATGAGAAAAGATAAATTAAAGCGTTTTTTTCCTCTAAACCACCTAAATTTATTTTGTATTATATAGAGTGTTCCATAACTTGGTAATTGACAGTTTTTTAAGTGGAATATCAATATTAAATTCTGTACTTGATTATTCTATGATCCGCAATATTTATTTTCTTTATTTTTATCTTGTGGGTTCAGATGGCGTGCAGGTGGACAATGTCTACCTCGCGGCAACGTTAGATTCATCCTCAATATCGAGGACACTCTAGCCGAAGCCTCAATTGGTAGGCTGTCCCCTGTGTATGTCTCTGATTGATGTTTTTCAGCTCCAAGGTTATCCCATCATATTCCTTAGCTACATTGCGCTGACGAGAACCAAGTAGTTCAAAACACGTGTCCGCAGTTGCATATTCAGCGGAGTTACCCTATTAAATTCTGTACTTGATTATTCTATGGTCCGCAATATTTATTTTCTTTATATATATTGCTATAGTGTGAGTTCACACCAACAATATAGAATCATATATCATTATTTCATGTAATTGAAATTTCATATTGAATTTAGATTAATTGAGAATTTGAATTTACGTATAAAAAATATATTGGATTCTTACTTAAAGTACGTATAATTTTATTAGCAACTTATTGAATAGTTTACATATATTTTATAATCAACCTATACATATATGGAATAGTCGTTTAATTTTTATAGTTCATTGAATATCACCAATATCTGAAAAGAAGAGATTTGAATAATAGTAGTTATATTATGATGTATTATATGATTTTGTAAAAACTTGTTTAATTGACGTTAATGTTGGAAAAAGGTATTAAGAATTCAATTTTGATAAATGTATAGTAAAAATCGGTGAAAAAATACGCGGCAAATTTCAAAATACGGATCTGACAGTTCTTTGACATTAGGAGATATAGTTAGCAATTTTATTGGGAACTGGTTTTATAATTACTAAATGATATTAAATCTATACTAAAAACATGAAAAGATTTATAATAATATGAATACTGAATTTTGGAAAGTATTTAAGGAATTGATACAGATCTAAAATTTATGTTGAATGAAAGAATCGAATAATTTAATTGGAGAATTTCAAAAATTGTAATATCACCAATGGAATGAAAATAAATAAAGAAACGATAGAATTGATTTTTTAAGAGAAGCGGTTGTGTATAACAGTGAGTCAGCAAAATTACGCTGATATTTACACAAATATAGAATAACTAGTGTTCAAAAGTGTTAAATAATAATATTTTAGCATAACTGGATATAAAGATTACAAGTTAAAGTGAATGGATACAATTAATTCAATTTAATAAGACACAATTCTAATATTGATTGAGAATACAAAATTTATTGCATTAAAAAACATTTAAATAAGATTATAAAGTACTTACAAACGTGAAATTTGAACCTAAGGACGAAAATTTTCATATGACGAACATCTAGAGGTACAGAAAAGAAGTTCCTCTGTAAGTTCATGGAAAAGAACGAGTGATATTGGAACAATTAAATAAAAAGGTCGTATATAATCTATTAAATATTTTCGAAAATATTTATTTCTTTAACCGATTGTATTTGAGTGAAAATAATTCATCGTTTTAAGATCAATTAATTTTACTATTAATGGATACATATCTAAGATAGGTATTCATAACCTAAAAATATTAATATTTTAGTAATTTAGAATTCTATTTTGAAAATAAATATTAATATAACCTTATTTGAGAATTATAAAACCAGTTATCAGGCTTATGTAATTATCCAATATAAGTATTTATTTATGTGAAAGAGATAAGTAAAGTATTTAAAGGCTTCAATAAATATAAATCTTCAATATACTAAATATATTAATTCTAACCTACCTTATTAAGATGCAGATGTTATAAATACACAGCTCTATACATATAATACTAAGATTGGTTGAACAAGTTTACGAGAGGTATACATATGTTAATATCTTGTCATTTCCTATTATTTAATACTCAATAAATATGTTCGATAAGATACATTAAATCTATTGATTTTTATATTGCTTTTTTTATTGAATTTATCCTGGTCTACATGAAAGAGATTTGAGCTGTCAAATAAGTATAATCCACGTTAATCCTAAAATAAAACAACATATTATACATTGATATAAGTTTATAGTATACCTACAGGGCAATCCAAATTAAGTGTTCACCATTGGTAACTTTGTTATTATTAAAGATACAAGATTGTTTAAATTAGCAAACTTGTAGTACTTTAAACGCTATTTAAGATGGAAGAATAAAAAAACAAATGAGCAACGCGTTTTCGAGTTTTGCCGAAAAATATTTTTTTTTTCAAATGGAAACCCCTGTATATTATATCATTTTCTGCTAGAACTTTAATTTTTAAACAAAAAATCTTATAAGAAATTTTTTACTGGGATTAAAAATACTTGAGTTATAATGAATAAACGAAAACAGCTAAATTAGTTTTATAAACTTTATTTTATACACAAACTTATCATTAAAAGAAAATAAAAATCACTGATTTTTTCATAGAAGATGTTCAAAAATACCACCTTGTAGTTCAATACATTTTTGTACACGCTTCCGAACTTCTCGAACTGCCTTCAGTATGGTCCTACCATCTATTTGGTTTATCTTTTCTCTAACTGCAATCTTTAGGGCGTTTACGTTTTCGTACCTTTGCTTATAAATCTGGTTCTTTAAATAACCCCATAAAAAAAAATCAAGCGGCGTTAAATCTGGCGATCGGGGAGGCCACTGAATAGGACCATTTGTTCCTATCCATGAAGTGTTAAAAATAGTATTTAGAAGTTGATGAGTACCTCTGTAGTTGTGCGCAGGTGCGCCATCCTGCTGAAAATGCAGATTCTGTCTACTTATGAGATCCAGATCGTCTAAGAAATTATTCAAAATTTCAGTCAAAAATTCTATGTACCTTTCACCAGTTAGAGTGCCCTCATAAAAGAAAGGACCAACAATCCATGAACCGATTAAACCGCACCAAACATTAAAACTGAAACGGACTTGTGGACGTCTTGGATTTACTAAAAGAAGATTTTCCTTTGACCAGTAATGATGATTTTTTTTATTGTACATTCCAGAATTTGAGAAATTCGATTCATCGGTCCATAAAATATAACGAAAGTTGTATACATTTTGGCGACAAAAGTTAAGATACCAGTGGCAAAAAAACATTCTTCTCTCTGGATCCCCTGGCAAAAAAACCTGAACTGGTTTGTACTTATAAGGAACGAATTTGTGTTTCTTCAGAATCCTATGCACAGTACCGTGACTCAAATCAGATTCATTGACAATATCTAGTATGGAATTCTCACGGTTGGCCTCAAAATATGCGATAACTGCAATTTCCGTGGCCTCGCTTTTTATAAAAGTCCTTTTTGTCCTTGTTTTGGCAAAAACACTCTCATTGCCTCTAAATTTTCGGTAAAGTCTTAGAAAATATTGCTCATGTGGTTGTGTTCGGAGTGGATATAATTCAGCGTAGTGTTCTTTTGCCCTCCTAGAGGATTTTCTGCACACTAAATAAGATTCTAACATATCACACTTTTCTGAATGGGTAAAAATCATTTTTTGTCAAATTAATAACTAGCACAATGAAACTTATGAGTGAAAAACTAATAAAACTGTACTAATATTTGACGTTTGGTAGAAAGACTTATCGTCGTTTTCATAGATACATAGAAATGCACAAATAGCTGTTTTTGTGTATTCATTATAACTCAAGTATTTTTAATCCCAGTAAAAAAATTCCTATAAGATTTTTTGTTTAAAAATTAAAGTTCTAGCAGAAAATGATATATTATACAGGGGTTTCCATTTGAAAAAAAAATATTTTTCGGCAAAACTCGAAAACGCGTTGCTCATTTGTTTTTTTTATTCTTCCATCTTAAAGAGCGTTAAAAGTACTACAAGTTTGCTAATTTAAACAATCTTGTATCTTTAATAATAACAAAGTTACCAATGGTGAACACTTAATTTGGATTGCCCTGTATAGTGTACTTACATACATATTATAGAAGAAAGAAATCATATATATTCCAGTTTCCAAAACTAATAGATGTTGATATCGGACCAAATAACGCTACCCGTAGAGATAAAATTGAACAAAAACTGATAATTTTTAGAAATTATAAATATGTTGGATGAGAAATACCAACTATATAACCAGCATAACACTAAGAGATTTATCTTTTTGAATTAAAAGAAGGATCAGGGTCGGATTAAGTACAATAGATATATAGACATTTATAAAAATACTAAATAAAACTATTTATTTAGTATTTTAAAAGTTATAGTGATATTTAACGAGTCTCATGTTATTAAATTAAATTGATACATTTGAAAAATTATTTTACTTCGATTGAGCTAGTTGTAGGTATTAATAGATTCATATTAGCATATTCTGTATTACATATACAGGGATCAATTAATAAGTTTTTGATTTTTTTTATCGGAACATTAAATATATTACAATCATAACTTAGCATATTCGTTAAGGTATCTTTTAGTAACCCTCCACCATAGCAATATATATATATAAATTATTACATTTTTGTCTTCCCCGCATAATTCTTAGTCAAGAAGTAATAAAATAGTATAGGCCCAAAATTTAAAGTTTTTGACTTATTACCAGTTTTCTAAAAAAAATTATAAAAGTGTATTTCTCGAAAATGACATATTAGATAAACACAATTTTTGATAGTGTTTATATAATAATAAAAAGTCCTAATATATGCACATTTTATTTATTTTTTCAATTACTAATTGCATGTGCAGATAACTGGATTAAAAATGCATGACACGTTTTTGTCTAAAAGTCAATTTTTTCAAATGGAACAGCCTGTATCCTTTCTATCCATTTTTGAAATCTTACTAAATTTTGCATCAGCAACATTTAAAACGTTATTGCTTTTAAAGCGACCATTACTGAGCTACTGTCGTTTCTTGATAGAATTTTGCTTTTGATAATGAATTTTTCTAAAAATGAGCTTAAATATGATTTTTGTATGTACTGGGAAATGACAAAAAATTGTATATATCCAATTTAAAATACACTCTATACCAGCAATATATTTCATAAAATACGAAGAATATGGCAGAATGAACAAATTATTAATTTGATTTTAGTTGATGTAGAAATAGGAGCTGGTACGTGAATGTATCAGTAATTAGTGGAACAGAAATTTTAAAATAACAATAATTATGAACGTTAAAATAGGTATAAATTATTTCAACAATATTGAAATAAATAATCATTTACTTTTAAACACTTTTGAACACGCTTCCAAAATGATAAATCGATATTTTAGATTTAGTTCAGTTCTTAATATACTCTTAGGCATTTGCTTTTTGTTTATTTCTTTTTTTCTGCATGCTTGAAGGTTTTAGGTTGAAAATCAAGGGACAGCCTCATTGGTTGTCCAGCAGAACCTCACCTTCTAATTTCCGGTGTATTATTTTCTGTATTTTTATGATTTTTTTATTATTCATTTGTTGGCTTGCATGCTATTATATATTAATGTTATTATACTGATGTTGCAGATGTATAGGGAAATAAAGACATTTATTATTATTGTTATTATTATATTAATAAAGAGTTGAGTGCTCATATTTTTAAATATTTGTCGAATATGTTTCCGTATAGCTTCTTTTGCGGTAACAGATATACTGTATATTTGCTCTTTTACGTATCCCTTTAAGAGAATAACTAATTTTGTGATGTCCGCAGACCTAGCAGCTTAGTGAATAGGGCCTCCACGGCTAGTCACTTCCCTGGAAACATTTAATTTAAAATAGTTCGTGCCTGTTGCATAGAATATGGGGGTTTGCCGTCTTATTGCATCCACACCGCGCCATCTAGCAGTATATTAAAATATAACTTTCATAAGACATGATTTTTGCGCACGCGCTTGAGTTTAGTGTGAAAAAGCTGTTTTTCTTGCTAACAATTGGAAGTTAGATGTATAAACAACTGACTTCTAAATTCTACCAAATGTAAAATTATTATATATACTCGTACTATACGGCTGATCAATTTTGCTGCATCTATTTTCTAAAACAAATTGACGTGAAATAAATAGAGATGGTTAAAGACTTGGAGGTTACTTTTGATGTAAAACACTTATTCGCACCGTATTTAAGCAATCTAGACAAACTTTGGCATTTGGCATTTGTATCTGTAGAATTTCTTAAATACCAGATTACTAAACACATTATACAGGGTGTTATAAATTAAATCGGCACTATTGATGACTTTGTTATTAATGAAGCTACAGTATCGGTTAAATTACCAAAGTAGTAGTATTTTTATCGTGAACAATGATGGCAGAACCGAAAAGACAGTTGAACTTCTAATTTTCGCGCTATTTACAAAAGTTACTTTTTTTTAAATCGAACACCCAGTATATTTTATAGTCAAATTGGATGATGATAACCTTCTCTGGTATATATTTTATGCGTCTACAGCAAAGAATTATAAAATTTTGATTGTTCAAAATAATGGCCTTACTCATGTCTCCTCTTGTCTTTTAAGATATCTTCTATATCTATCTTAGAAACTCTAACAGTAGCCTTACGTTCCTGCATAGGTAACTCCAATAAGGTCAAATGACGTGAACTATTATCATTTCTCTTCTGTCTTGTATATTTTCTTTTACAAAACTAACGTCATGATTAAATCCCCCGTTCACGGAATGTAATCCATTTTGATTCTGCTTTTTCCTCCAAAATTCGAGTCACGACTACTTTTATGAATTTGCTTAATATTATTAATTTTGATAATATTAACCCATTAATTGAAATTGTAAGATTCGGATGGACAAATAAATATATTTTATTTGTCCATCCGAATCTTGTCTGAATTACTAACATTTTATTATATTTATTTTCAGTTAAAAAGAATCAATTAACACAAGCAAAACAAGATGTTCAGATACTAAATAATCTAGGTGTAGATTTTTATCGATTCTCGATATCTTGGTCTAAAATATTGCCTAGAGGCACGGCCGATCACATTAACTTAGATGGTGTCAGATATTACAACACAATCATCAACGAATTGCTGGCGAATGGAGTAACTCCATTAGTATTAATGTTTCAAGGTGATCTTCCCCGACAATTAGAAGAACTGGGTGGCTTCTTGAATCCAGAAATTGCTAATTACTTCGAAGACTACGCCAACGTTTTATTTGGACATTTTGGTGATCGCGTCAAAGAATGGATAACATTTAATGAACCTAACGTATTCTGTTATTTCGATTATGGCCAAGATCTGGCTGGAAACAGATCGCATCAGCTAGAAATTGATGGTTTTCTATGTGGTCGCACATTGTTAATTGCACACGCAAGAGCTTATCACATCTATAATCAAAAATATAGAACATCTCAGAAAGGTATATTTTATACTATTTACTAAATATTTCAGACTTCTCTGTGATATTATGTATTTATTATATTTGTCTCCATTTTCAGGAAGAATTGGAATATCCAATAATTTCGTTTGGTTCGAACCTCTAACAGGGACAATAAGAGATATTCGAGCAGCCGATGCTGCACGAGAATATTTCGTAAGTAATTTTTTCTAAGCTGGAGTCTTCAGTTAAATCAGTTTCTGGGAAATCACTGAAAAACTTATTTGTTTGGTCCAATCAAAATTTGTTTACACCAAACAAAATATACAATTAT
The DNA here is from genome assembly GCA_963170755.1 of Amphimallon solstitiale. Taxonomy (NCBI): domain Eukaryota; kingdom Metazoa; phylum Arthropoda; class Insecta; order Coleoptera; family Scarabaeidae; genus Amphimallon; species Amphimallon solstitiale. Next base: position 21,910,842 of record OY720676.1, on the reverse strand, counting down.
ATATAAACTAGTGATTTAAGGTGACCCCAGAGAAAAAAAATTAAAGAATTTAAGTCTGGAGAGTGCAGAGGCCACGACTGTGGACCTTTTCGGTCTGTCCACCCATTTGGATAAGCCCCGTCCAAAAACTCACGAGCAATTAAACTGAAATGTGCTGAAACACCATCGTGCATAAAATACATTTGTAATTTTAATTGCAACAGGACTTCTTCCAACAGTAGTGGTAGCTTCTCCAAATATGGACTTATCAAGTGATCTCCAACAATTCCGGTCTATACATTAACAGAGAATTGATCTTGATGATGGGTTTCCAAGACGTCTATCTGCTCTTGAGTTACCATTGGCCAGACGGTATACGAAATACAAGTCGCACAACTCACAATTTGTGTAATTCATATTAGAAAACGCTGACAATACCTTGACAAAACTTTGACACAATAATATTGAAATGACAGATAAATATTTTCCTTCAAAACGAATGTTTTCGCAGAAACAAGTGTGACACTAAATCTTGTTAGTTATACTATATCAAAATTTTAAGTTTACTATTAAACATCCTATAACTTTTAAACTATGCCGTTTAAGATTCATATGAACTTTCAGGTTCATAATAACCCTAGGAATCAGCCTATAAAATTCGACCATATACAGGGCAATCCAAATTAAGTGCTCAACATTGGTAACTTTGTTATTATTAAAGATACAAGATTGTTTAAATTAGCAAACTTGTAGTACTTTTAACGCTCTTTAAGATGGAAGAATAAAAAAAACAAATAAGCAACGCGTTTTCGAGTTTTGCCGAAAAATATTTTTTTTTCAAATGGAAACCCCTGTATATTATATCATTTTCTGCTAGAACTTTAATTTTTAAACAAAAAATCTTATAAGAAATTTTTTACTGAGATTAAAAACACTTGAGTTATAATGAATAAACGAAAACAGCTAAATTAGTTTTATAAACTTTATTTTATACATAAACTTATGATTAAAAGAAAATAAAAATCACTGATTTTTTCATAGATGTTCAAAAATACAACCTTGTAGTTCAATACATTTTTGTACACGCTTCCGAACTTCTCGAACTGCCTTCAGTATGGTCCTACCATCTATTTGGTTTATCTTTTCACTAACTGCAATCTTTAGGGCGTTTACGTTCTCGTACCTTTGCTTATAAATCTGGTTCTTTAAATAACCCCATAAAAAAAATCAAGCGGCGTTAAATCTGGCGATCGGGGAGGCCACTGAATAGGACCATTTGTTCCTATCCATGAAGTGTCAAAAATAGTATTTAGAAGTTGATGAGTACCTCTGTAGTTGTGCGCAAGTGCGCCATCCTGCTGAAAATGCAGATTCTGTCTACTTATGAGATCCAGATCGTCTAAGAAATTATTCAAAATTTCAGTCAAAAATTCTATGTACCTTTCACCAGTTAGAGTGCCCTCATAAAAGAAAGGACCAACAATCCATGAACCGATTAAACCGCACCAAACATTAAAACTGAAGCGGACTTGTGGACGTCTTGGATTTACTAAAAGAAGATTTTCCTTTGACCAGTAATGATGATTTTTTTATTGTACATTCCAGAATTTGAGAAATTCGATTCATCGGTCCATAAAATATAACGAAAGTTGTTTAGATTTTGGCGACAAAAGTTAAGATACCAGTGGCAAAAAAACATTCTTCTCTCTGGATCCCCTGGCAAAAAAACCTGAACTGGTTTGTACTTATAAGGAATGAATTTGTGTTTCTTCAGAATCCTATGCACAGTACCGTGACTCAAATCAGATTCATTGACAATATCTAGTATGGAATTCTCACGGTTGGCCTCAAAATATGCGATAACAGCATTTTCCGTGGCCTCGCTTTTTATAAAAGTCCTTTTGTCCTTGTTTTGGCAAAAACACTCTCATTACCTCTAAATTTTCGGTAAAGTCTCAGAAAATATTGCTCATGTGGTTGTGTTCGGAGTGGATATAATTCAGCGTAGTGTTCTTTTGCCCTCCTAGAGGATTTTCTGCACACTAAATAAGATTCTAACATATCACACTTTTCTGAATGGGTAAAAATCATTTTTTTGTCAAATTAATAACTAGCACAATGAAACTTATGAGTGAAAAACTAATAAAACTGTACTAATATTTGACGTTTGGTAGAAAGACTTATCGTCGTTTTCATAGATACATAGAAATGCACTTGAATTAGCTGTTTTTGTGTATTCATTATAACTCAAGTATTTTTAATCCCAGTATAAAATTTCTTATAAAATTTTTTGTTTAAAAATTAAAGTTCTAGCAGAAAATGATATAATATACAGGGGTTTCCATTTGAAAAAAAAATATTTTTCGGCAAAACTCGAAAACGCGTTGCTCATTTGTTTTTTTTATTCTTCCATCTTAAAGAGCGTTAAAAGTACTACAAGTTTGCTAATTTAAACAATCTTGTATCTTTAATAATAACAAAGTTACCAATGGTGAACACTTAATTTGGATTGCCCTGTATACATATAAAATTTTACATTTATACAACATATTTTACAGCTGGGCTGGTTTATTCATCCAATATTTAGCCAAGAAGGTGATTATCCGCAATACATGAAGGGCAGCATAGAATACGAGAGCCAAATACAAGGATATTCGACATCAAAGCTTCCAGCATTTACTGAGGAGGAGATAAATATGATCAAAGGCAGTGCAGATTTTCTAGGCATCAACCATTTCATCACATATTACTGTATACCAATTGATGACGAAAATGTCCATAGAGAGCTTTTCCACTTTGAAGACGTGGATGCAACCTGTATGCCTGATCAAAGACTCGAAGATCAGGCATTCCTTGAGTCAAATTTTCGTCCTCACGAGTTTCGGACGGCACTAAAATGGATTAGAGATCAATATGATAATCCTGAAGTGATTATTACGGAAAATGGTGTAGCTAATGCCACTCATCTCATCAACGACTGTGACCGAATTAAATACCACAATGCAAGTATTAAATATTTAATTGTATCATTATTATTATTATTATTATTATTATTATTATTATTATTACACATTTTTCTTAAATTTAGTCATACCTACTTGAATTACTCGAAGCAATCTACGAGGACCAATGCAATGTGACAGCATATGCAGCTTGGAGCTTTCTAGATAATATTGACTGGAAAAGTGGCTATCTGTAAGACCTTTTTTAAAATTCCTTTGCTATTATTGTTTTGATGTTGTATAATTTTTTTTTTAGTGAAAGATCTGGACTATATGCTATTGATTTTAACGATCCAAAAATGAAAAGAACTTCAAAAATGTCTGCTTGTGTTTACAAGAAAATTATTGAAGATAGAAAGATCAACTGGACCTACACTCCAATAGGTTTTCCTGAGTGTCAGTGCGCTGATACAAAGGATGAATTGTAATCACATATTATATAAATATAACTACAGTTGGAAATGTGAAATAGTGGGGCGAAATGATTCAGAAGAGATTTGATACTTGCATTGACCAAACGAAATTTGAAATTTTCAATTTAAGATAAAAAAAAGTAGTAATAGTGGTGGAAGATCAACATCAAGGTTACAAACATTTCAAGCAAGTTTGAAAAAGAAAATAAGTTAAGATGATTTGGACCTCTTGAGAGTCTAAAAAGATAAACCACATGGATAGAATAGAGGACGCATATGAAGAGAATCATACAATATCTTATACATTCACTTCAATCCTCTGTAAAATTGTCTTTCTAATAAGCCTAGAAATATTAAAATTCGTTAATTTAAAGTTATCACTTAATTTGTATGCGGACCTATCCCTTTCCTCCCTACACTTTCTTATTCCAGAAAGAGAGAGACAAAATTCTGAACAGACCCCAGTCCAAATCACCACCTATAGCTGGTGAAATGAATTTTAGGCGGTAAAATTAAATTTTAATTTCTGTCTGAAATATGAAGTCTGTACCAAAATAAATTGTGTATAGATTATTGGAAGATAAATCAAACAGTTAAAGCAACAGAATAGTAAACAACACTTGAAAATAAAAAAAATTGTCTATAAACAATGTCAAAGATGTCAAAATGTTTGACAATTGATAGCAAAAACTGAATGTAGTACGGTGTTATTTCACCTTGCTGTCAACCTATAAGAAAAAACTATCACTTGGGTCTGTGAAGAATTTCGTCTCTCTCTTTTTGGAGTAAGGTATAGATTAAAATGTTTTTTCTTATATCTGGACTGAAATGATTTTTCCATTAGTAAATCACTCCTTTTTTCTTCGTGATCGATTCGGTTATTGTTTAACTTAAAACGAATACAAATATTCCTGGAAAAATTGCAACTGTGTGAAAGATAAGAGAGGCTTTGGTAGTACTATCGCTAATACAAGAAACTAGGATAGCTTTGCTTTGACTGTGTAAAACCAACGGAAATCAACAGCTAACGTCAATTAATACAAAATTATTTGAAGCTGTCATTAGTCATACCACAAATCAGTTTGAGTGATAAGGCAATGATAAGGTATGACAATAAGGCAAATTACTAACGACTTTGGTATTAACAAAAACATTGTTACATCTATAATACAACGATGGAAAGAACAAGGCGATTCCTTCAGGAAAACTGGTTCTGGATGGCGAAGGGTAACAAATGCAACTCTGGATAATGTCTTAACTGATGATGACGATTGGTCGCTGAATTTGCAAAACGAATTTATGGAGCAGAGTTGCTGCTAGAAAACGAATCTTGGGAAATAAACTCGTTAATTATTTGCTCTTAATAACATGTATCGTGAACCACTGTTTTAAGAAAACGTCGTATTCACCGATGAAAAAGTATTCCAGTCTACCCACAACAGACCTGTTAAGATTTATGGTCCTACAAATTTAAAATTCCATGAAACATATTCGCAAAAGTGCAATAGATCTGGACGGTTCTCTGTGAAAGTGTGGATCAGTTTTCAGGGTAAGGGTGTCTACTGGAGATTTGTTGGGAAGGTTCAATGCTGTAAATTATTAAATATTTTAGAGCCTATTGTACGAGAACTGTAACCCGACAACAATTTTGTGTTCCAGCAATACAACTGTCCTATACACACAACACGGAATGTAGCCGCGTGGTTTCGAGATCAGAATATTGACTAATGCAATGGTTTGCACATAGACATGATTTCAACCCCATCGAAAGTGTTAAGAAAGAAATCGTCAGCAAGAAACTGCAGAAGAACTTTGGCAGCAAACTGACGGCACATGGAATACACCAAAAGAGGACCAAAATTTAATAATGATATAAGAAGGAGAAACGCAGGCCACTAATAATCAGACCCAATACACGAGTGCTGTCAACGATTGACAAAACCTTATCGTTTTTGATATACACGTTGGGCAACCCAGGTTCTCGGCATGATCTAAATATGGTATAGGAAATAGTCGTGCGGTGTTGCCACATCGCAGTTTTTATATTCACCCGTCCCGTGTTTAATATTTCTAATATTTCAGTAAGAACCGAGACGCTGTGGAGTATGTTGTTGCCGATTACGTAAATATTACGTCAATGCTAATCAATAATAATGCATGAAGCGGTATTTCTCATATTAATAAAATATTGGTGTAGATATTTACAATATGTAATACTGACAAAGTGTTTTCATATTTTAAAAGCTTTAAAATTCTAATATTATTTAATGAAGCGCTCAAAAATCCCTCCATTTTCCGCTTCACAGTAACCTAGCCTATCATAAAATTCTCGATGTACATTATTTAGAGTTTGGGGTGGAATGCTGTTGCATATTTGTGTAATTCGCATTCGTAACTTAATGGTAATGTTTTAGGCCTTTTGTGTTGATGTCCCTTAGATCATTTGTTTTAAAAATCCCCACAGAAAAAAAATCGTTGGGTGTTAAGTCAGGAGATCTAGGTGGCCAGCGTATATTGCCCCTGGTGCAAATGAGGCGTTGAGGAAAATTTAAATTAAGAAATTCCAATACTATTCTGGCATTATGGGCCGGACACCCATCTTGTTGGAACCAAATTTCCTCAAGATTACCAGTCACATTGCGTACAGCAGGTATAATATCATGTTGCAGTAATTGCAAGTATATCTGGGCGTTTAAAGTGCGATTTATGAAAAATGGTCCTATAATATGGTTACCCAGAATTCCTGCCCAGACATTTACCTTCTGTGGGTACTGCGTTTTTGCTGTTAAATTGATATGTTTATTTTCCCGAGACCAATATCGGACGATGGACGGATTGTGGCGACCATAAAGCGAAAAAGAGGATTCATCCGTGAACAAGATATTTCGGACAAAATTATAATCCTCGTCGTATTTTCCCTCATAGCTTCACAAAATGCAAGGCGATTAACTTGATCATGTTGGAAAATTTCCTGACTCTTTTGTGTCTTAAAGCACTTATATTTATGTCGCTTCAAAATATTCCTAACTGTAGTTCTTGGAATGTTCACGTTTTTGGATATTTGACGGCTTCAACAAATGCACATACTTGCACCTCCCGCTCCATTCTTTCGTCAGAAAAAGGACGTTCCTGCCTACCGCTATTGTTGCATTTAGAACAGCCAGTAATACAACCGGACTTTTCGAAACAATGGACGATATTTAAAACAGTTTGACGGTTTGGTACTGGTCGATCGGGATACGAAAACACAAAACGCCCAACGACTGCTTCTGCACTTGGAGCAGAATAATACCATTTAATGATACTTATTCGCTCCTCTGTTGTATAAGTAGGCATCACAAAGAAATGTGAAACTCAATATTTTAAATTGTTACGTGTAATAGCCTGTTTGACACGATCATTTTTAATGTACATTTATCTGTCAATTATTGAAGTAATGACAAATTGACAGAAAAATGAACATAAACACTTTGTCAGTATTACACATTCTAAATATCTACACCAATATTTTATTAATATGAGAAATATCGCTTCATGCATTATTATTGATTAGCATTTACGTAATATTTACTTAATCGGCAACAACATACTCCACAGCGTCTCGATCCGTACTGAAATATTAGAAATATTAAACACGGGACGGGTGAATTAAGAACTGCAACCGCAACACCGCACGACTATTTCCTATACCATTTCATATACGATATTTAGGTCATGCCGAGAACCTGGGTTGTCCAACGTGTATATACTTATTTACAAATAAGTACGCATAAATTCTCGGCCTGACAGGCTTATACAAGTTCAAACGTGTTCAAACTCCGTCACCTCATGCATGCACATACCCGAAGTGTACACTATAATATGACGGTTCGAAGCCTAGTAGTTTTTAGTAACCAGCCAACCAACGTGACTAGCGCACGAAAATGTCTAAAATAACGAAAATTGAGTACCACGCGGTAATTCAATTTTTAACAAAAGAAGGGCATACACCTTATCACATTAAACAACGTTTAGACGGCGTTTACGATGATTCATCTCATTCGTGTTCAACGGTAAAAAAGTGGGGAAAATGTTTCCGCTTGGGACAAGAATCCCTGGAAGATGTTGATCGGTCGAGTCGACCAATTGAAGTGATAACGCCTCAAGAAATTTCAATTATTGAAAATTTAGTGCTTGAAGATCGCCGTTTGAAAGTGAAGGATTTAGCAGTGATAACAAACATTTCCGAAACAAGTGTTCGCCGAATTCTTCATGACCATTTGGGTATGAATAACATTAGTGCTAGATGGGTAACGCGACTTCTTTCTGCTCACCAACGTAAACGTCGAGTCGAATGTGCGCAGTCGTTTCTAAACATGAGTGGAGACGACTCAAAACCGATTTTGGAGTCCATTGTCAGGGGATGAAATAATGGTTCTGTTTTACTATCCTCTATCGAAAAGGGAGTCAATGGAATGGGGGCGACCTGATGAACCTCGTCCCAGAAAGGCGAAAGTCGTTCAATCAACGAAAAAGATGAGGGCCACAATATTCTGGGATTGTGAGGGCATTTTGCTAACTGACTTTAACGAGCGCAGTACAAGTATGAGTCTTTATTGCATAAATTAAGGGACAGTATTCGTGCAAAACGTCGTGAAAAATTGACAAAAGGTGTGAGATTATTGCACGAAAACGCCTCCCCTCCATACTGACGCCATTTCACAAGCTGCCATCCGCGAATGCGACTTTCAAGAATTGGAACATCCAACGTATAGTTCGGATATGGGTCCTTGTGATTTTGTTTTGTTTTCTAATTTAAAAAAATGAGGTGTGGCCACCACACTACTTTCTTATACGTATCAGCGTTTCAAATTATAAAATTTTCAGAATATTTTTTGTACAAAAATTCTATTCTCTTAATAAATTTCTATAGAATGCATTCGAAAAAAAAGTTCTACTCGCAAAGAGTAACGGTAATACTTTCTGTCTGAATTTTGAAATTTCATGTATTCAAAAAACATTGCAAATCCAGCAATAAATACTTTTGTACTCTTGACAAATATATATAAAATGCATAACTTACGTCAACAACATTTGCAAAAAGTCGTTATTCGATTTGTATATTTGTATTGTGTTTCTATTTACATGTAAACTCTACTTGCATTTAGGTGCATACCACAAACGTCGTTCACATCTGAGTGCACAAAATGCAGATCTCAATTTTAATACTGTGTATAACAACGTAAGTGTGACTTATTGCAATATGATTTTAAACCAACATTTTATACATTTTTAATAACTTTAGTGAAGGAAAATTATATAGGTACATACTACAAATTGCATTCTCATTTGTTTATTATAAATTTTGGTGATAATTTATTAGTTTTTATTATTAGTATTATGTTTAAAATATGGTTATAGTAAGATCTGATAGGTAATAATTAGTATGTATGTTTCTTCGTCACTGCAATTTAACTTTCCACAACAGCATCCCTAGCAGCGCACAGTATTGGGCCAAAGTTGGCTGCCGGTCGTTTATTCGTTTCCCCGACCTTGGCGACAGATAAATGTATCGTATAAAAGTTAACATTTGACAACGTTCGATAAATATTGGCCCAATATTTTCTACAGATTTGAAAAACATCGTCTCAGGGTAGGCAACCGACACTGAGCCGTTTTTGTCTTATTTTTATCGCCACTATGACTTTACTAGAAACACTAGTTTTTAATTTAATCATAGTTGGCTAAATTAAAATTCCAAAAACCATTTATTCCTATAAAGATATTAATCGTAATGGCTTCATCACTGGGAGAATGAATTGGTTTTAACCCATTAAGGCTATACGCCCGGCCTCGAAATCGTTTTTCCCATTTCCTAAACGTATTTTTAATGAAAACCTTACCGAATTTACACGCTAATTTAAGAAAAAAATGCCTTTCAATGGATAAATCGTAATTTTTTCGAAATTGTCCAAAGGGCCCTAAATAAAAATAAAAATGTAAGAAATTTCAAAAAACAAGCCTTTATTAAAAATTATGTAACACTCAACAGCAATACATAAATTTTATTTTTTCTTAATTTTTAAAAATAAGGTCACGAAACGGAAAACAAAATTTTGAAATTTGGGCGAAATTCACTGAAATCAAATAGAGTATGTGGTACGCTCGCACATGGTGTCGAGAGGTAACTCCGCCTACCATGTCGGGCAGTTTCTACGCAGTTTGTAAAATACTTCTGAGATCGGTGTATGTTAAGAAAGTAATCCTTACTCGGACATTATTTTATCGAAACCGTTGATATTTTCTTTACAATATAGTGTACATATACAGTGTCAGCGTCACAATACTTCCTTATACTACGTATCAGAAAGTAAAAGCAATATCTCTTCCCGTTCCTAACGGTATACCTGCTAGAAGCGCATGCTAGGACTCACACGGCTTGCGCGCAGGGAGTATAATTATTATATTTGACTCGCAATAATTTGCTTCTGAAACGATCTAGAAATTTATTTCTTGCACAAAAAATAATTTTGGAATGTTGGCTTTATTTTGTTTCACATATATATGGGTAAATTCTGAAAAATAAGATTAGTTACTCGATAGCTGGAAAATACCTTACACAAATTGGTGGTCTACTAAAACTTTTTTTTTTATAAAACTTACACACCATAAAGAAAAATCGAAAACACTAGTATCATCCAAATACTTTAGGGTATAACCTTAAAAAAAACAGATCCCTAGCTCTCTGCATTGCTGAGATATCACGAGATAAGTATTAAAAATTGAAGAAAATGAAAATTTTAAAATTTACACAAAAAAACGATTTTTCGACCTTTTTGCGATTTCGATTTTATTTTCCAACTGAAAATTTGAATCTGGCAGGTGATTTTACATATTCAGCTTCACTTTTTTTGTGTGTTTGAGAAAATATAGATTGTCTAATTTAGGGGGGGGTTGCTTCCCGACTGCCAAACATGTGGGCCAACCGGCGATTATCTGAGACCATAACGCAGCCATAAATTACAGGCAGATTAGATTAGGTGACTAGTTCTTTTTTCTATCGTTTTCCTCAGCATAAGACAGAGCACGCGGGCCCTTAAACATTTGTCTTTTATTACATTTGCACGAAAAGCAGTGGTACGCCTATTTCAAATCGAACTCAGCTTGAAGCGGGCGTTCAGCCTTAACGCCGAAATCATTTTTTTTGTAATAATTTAATTTTTGCCGCTCTAAATTAAAATTAAACGTATATTTAAACAAAAAAATGAGGTGTGGCCACCACACGACTTTCTTATACGTATAAGCGTTTCAAACTAAACAATTTTAAGAATTTTTTATACAAAACTTATTCAAAATCCTATTATAAGTACTTTCATTCTCTTAATAAATCGCTATAGAATGCATACTTTGCAAGATAATCGAAAAAAAAGTGCTGCTCGCTAAGAATAAAAGTGCCACTTCCGGTCCGAATTTTGAAATTTCATGTACTCAGAAAATATTGCAAATTCAACTCTAAATACTTTTGTACTCTTAATAAATATATATAGAATGCATAATTTACGACATATCTGCAAAAAATTGATATTCGGTAAGAGTAAAAGTGGTACTTCCGGTACGAATTTTGAAATTTTTTTTATACAAAAGATATTTAAAATTATAATTTAAATACTTTTATACTCGTAATGTACCTGCCTAGAAAGCATGACTTGCGAGATATTCGCAAAAAACTGATTTTCGATAAGAGTAAAAGACCTACTTCCGGTTGGAATTTCGAAAAACTTTTTTAAGATAATTTGTCTCAAATTTAATTTTGAGTACATTTCAATTCTTTATAAATTTGTTTAAACTTAGTAATTGACGAAATATTGGCAAAATTCGATTTTTTCACGTAAATACAAAATTATTATTGGTTTGACCGCTATCGTGGTCACACACACACAGACAGACAGACACACAGACATTTTTTAAAAACCACTTTTTCGGTATCAGGGGACTTCAAAACGTGGATATCTGCAAAAATCTCGAGGTCGAAAATTTTCATCATCACAATACTTCCTTATACTACGTATAAGAAAGTAAAAAGTCGAAAAAATTAAGTAAAATAAAGCCATATTTTTTGGCAAATTGTACTAATTCTGCTTCTATACAGAGATCCTGCACATCTTCTCCGGCCTGCTTCTCGTGTTAGAACCACATAGTGATGGGTTCCATCATACCTAACGCCTACAAAAACTCGAATGTCGTTGCCAGGTGCCTTTGATGTCCTACTTGCGCCTTCTGGTTCGTTTTTAAATCGTGTCAAATATGTTGCCTTTTGATTATTATTTTTATTAAATTATAATTATTGAAGTTGTGTAGGAAATCTGTCATTTACTTAATTATTAAGTAAGGTACCAATTTTTTACGTAACCGTTTAAGGAACAAGAAGATCTATTAAAGACAGACCAAAATAATGAGGGTTGTCATTCAAAAAAATTGATGATGACGTCATTGTGCAAAAGAAAATAATGTCATATAAAAATTTTTTTGTTTCAAAAGACATAATTTTATAAACAAAAATTCACTTAATTTTAATGCCCCAAAGAGCCACTGTTTTTGCATTCCTTACAGTCGACTAAACCGGGAAACACCCGTTGCTGATCAAGCGATGTATGCGCAAAATGTCTCTTTACAGGCAATGAGTACAAAATAGTATATTAAGATACAAGTTTCATAAGACACGATTTTTGCGCACGCCTTCAAGTTTTCTAAAGAACAAGTGTGCAAAAATGTCTTATGACCGTGTATTTTATACTATTTTTTCTATTTCGGTTATTGAAAGTTCAAAAAACATTAAAATGAGAGACATGTTTTGTTCGAACATTTTAGAAATTTTGTTTTTTTGAAGTTGGTTACTCTAATTTTTAAGTAAAACAATTTAAATATTTGAATATCGGCGGACTTGTGATTTTGTTTAAAATTTAGTCTGATTTATGCAATAAATTATTTCAAATTATCAACAAAATGGAAGAAATAGATAACTGCACGCCTCCAGAGATTCGCAAAATAGCGAAGACAATTTAAAAAATCTTTTGCCAAAAAAGTCTCGACATAATTATGAAAAGCAATACCCCAGATCTCTTTAAGTTGGTGTAAACAAAATAATATTGTGAATATTACGGATAATGTAGTAATTGCTTGTCTTGACAAAGAAAGAAAGATAAGAAAGGCATCGTCCTCGCGGTGTACATATTCAAAGTTACGTTGTTTAAATATTTATAAAAGTATAAATATCGCAAATTTTCTAGGCTTCTTGCATTTTTAAAAAGAATATCTGATTTTAAAAATAGATCATATTAACCAGTTTATAATAGAAGCTGATAATTAAACATATTTAGCGATGAAAGTAAGTAATAAGAACTTCATTGTAGTTGTATTTTATTAATTTTCTACATTATTTTGTTATAATAGTCATATTAATATTCTGTTAGATTATTCTTATAATGGAGCTTGTCGTCGTGACGAAATAACGAACATGACTTTGGATGATATACAATTTAAACATGATGTCATAATGGTTGCAGTGCCAAAAACTAAAACTTATGTTCCAAGACAATTTATTATAACACAAAGATGATGGATTGAATTGGTTAAAAAATATTATTCACTTCGTCCCAGCCATGTTACACATAAACGTTTCTTCCTGCAATATAGAAATGGATCTTGCATGAATAGTCCAATAGGTATTAATACCATAGGAAAAGTACCAAAAAATATTGCTACTTACTTAAATTTAACTTATCCTGAGTTCTTCACTGGACATTGCTTTAGACGTTCCAGTGTGACACACTTGGCTAATAGTGGAGGTGACTTAATAACAATTAAGCGGCATGGAGGATAGAAATCCTCAGCAGTGGCCGACAATTACATTGATAATTCCACCATGAAAAAAGTTGAGGTTGCTCAAATACTGTCTAGTGTACCCAATACATCCACTAAAATCATTCACAATCTGATACAATTGGCAGTAATGTGTCAGTCAATATGAATCAACGGGAATGTACACAAAACATAGTTTGTTCCCAAAATCTGCCTGGAATCTCTATTAATGCACACAAATCTTCTAGTGTTACAGTAAACGTTTATAACAGTTGTACTATTCAACATGGGAAGTAAATTTCAATAGAAGCATCAAAAAACTTATTATCAATGTTCGTAACTGTGTTTTGTATTCTCTGTACAACTTCTTAAACATGTTTGTTAGATTAAGGACTTATATTTTGACATTTAAATATGATTTGGTTCCATTTTTTTTGTTACCAACCTCAAAAAAATAAAATTACCGTGCGATAAAGTAATACTTTATGCAACCAAAACGGAATGTCGTAAAGTGAACTTTAAAGCACCGGAATAGAAAAAGTACTTTATAAATTTTCTAGATGCTCAGATGTGTTGCTCTTAAAAAACTGTCATCGGCTGACATAAACGATTGTCAAACAGCAACTGGGCGTCCAAAATGGCTGAATTTTTTACAGTTTAATAAATTTTCATAATTGCTAATATATAGTCAACCCATAGCTTTACGAAAATTTACGAAGAATACAAATGTGTTTGTAGTTGCTCTTGGATAAGGCTTTCATAGACATTTCTTGAAAATGGTGACCGGAAACGTTATTTCTACTCTTAGCGACGAAACTTCCGGTTTGGATTTTGAAAAATTTTTTGCGCGAATCCTGTTCCAAATAATTTTCTAATAACTTTTGTATTCTTTGAAAATTTTGGCAGAACTCACGGTTGACGAGATATAGGAGATAGTTCGTATGTTATGATATCTATTTAAAATTCTATTTGTCAGAAAATTGAATGTGAAATCTCGATACACAAATCAATTTAATAAATTTCCATATTGCAAATATCTGGTCAACCGATAGTTTTACAAGAATATACGAAGAATACAAATGTGTTTGTAGTTGCTCTTGGATAAGGCTTTCATAGATATCTCTTGAAAATGGTGACCGGAAACGTTATTTTTACTCTTAGCGACGAAACTTCCGGTTTGGATTTTGAAAAATTTTTTGCGCGAATCCTGTTCGAAATAATTTTCTAATAACTTTTGTATTCTTGGAAAATTTTGGCAGAACTCACGGTTGACGAGATATAGGAGATAGTTCGTATGTTATGAAATCTATTTAAAATTTTATTTATCAGAAAATTGAATGTGAAATCTCGATACACAAATCAATTTAATAAATTTTCAAAATTGCAAATATCTGGTCAACCGATAGTTTTACGAGAATTTACGAAGAATACAAATGTGTTTGTAGTTGCTCTTGGATAAGGCTTTCATAGATATTTCTTAAAAATGGTGACCGGAAACGTTATTTTTACTCTTAGCGACGAAACTTCCGGTTTGGATTTTGAAAAGTGTTTTGTGCGAATCCTGTTCCAAATAATTTTCTAATAACTGTTGTATTCTTTGAAAATTTTGGTAGAACTAACGGTTGACGAGATTTAGGAGATAGTTCGTATGTTATGAAATCTATTTAAAATTTTATTTATCAGAAAATTGAATGTGAAATCTCGATACACAAATCAATTTAATAAATTTTCATAATTGCAAATATCTGGTCAACCGATAGTTTTACGAGAATTTACGAAGAATACAAATGTGTTTGTAGTTGCTCTTGGATAAGGCTTTCATAGATATCTCTTGAAAATGGTGACCGGAAGCGTTATTTTTACTCTTAGCGACGAAACTTCCGGTTTGGATTTTGAAAAAATTTTTGCGCGAATCCTGTTCCAAATAATTTTGTAATAACTTTTGTATTCTTGGAAAATTTTGGCAGAACTAACGGTTGACGAGATATAGGAGATAGTACGTATGTTATGAAATCTATTTAAAATTTTATTTATCAGAAAATTGAATGTGAAATCTCGATACACAAATCAATTTAATAAATTTTCATAATTGTAAATATCTGGTCAACCGATAGTTTTACGAGAATTTACGAAGAATACAAATGTGTTTGTAGTTGCTCTTGGATAAGGCTTTCATAGATATTTCTTAAAAATGGTGACCGAACACATTATTTTTACTCTTAGCGACGAAACTTCCGGTTTGGATTTTGAAAAGTCTTTTGTGCGAATCCTGTTCCAAATGATTTTCTAATAACTTTTGTATTCTTTGAAAATGTTGGTAGAACTAACGGTTGACGAGATATAGGAGATATTTCGTATATTATGATAACTATTTAAAATTTTCATAAATAATAATGAAATGATGGATCGATTTGGCTAATTCTTTTTTTAAAATGTTCGTAGCAGTTCGAATAAGGTTTTTAGGTAAAGCAAAATTGGAAAAACTGGAAGTTTGGGGAAAAAGCATTTTAATCTAAATTGGTGCGTATGTTAGTTATCGTGTAACTTCTGAAAGACTTGACCGACAGAGTTCATATTTACGCAATATATTTGTTTTGTCGAGACGACGGTTCACAGGATCCGATAGGGGACGCTGTAGTCATGTTATTAACAAATTCTATATTTATGGTCCAAAATAACTCATATTCATAATATATATTGGTTTAGTACAAAAAAAATAACATAATCTGGACTTGATAGGTGGCGCTGTAGTCTAGTTATCAATATATTTTATATTTATAAACCTTCATTATTTATACACAATTTGTTCGCGTGATCAACAAAATCGTTTTGGTATATCCTGCCTTTCGATAGATCTCGCTATTTTTTGGTAGAATACTAATCTCGCCACCTGCCGGAAAGGGCTGAACAACGTCTGCAGCTAGCTAGTATTAAATAGAATATTATTTTAAATTAACTTAAAAATGCAGCCGATATGAGAAATGTCAAAACAGACTTCGGAATGACGTCAGTGATAGCTCAAGCGAGCATACCTGTATAAGTGTATCGTCCCTTTATCATAAATAATTATTAAATAATTTGTCATGCAGGATTCCATGTTTTGGTGAAGAATATGCCTTCCCAGATGATTTTAAATTTGGTGTTGCCTCAGGTGCCTACCAAATCGAAGGAGCATGGGATGTTAACGGTAAGAAAAAATCAGTAATAATATAGTATCAGCTTTGATATGCCACCAGGAGAAACTAATAGACTATTCCTTTTCAGGTAAAGGAGAAAATGTCTGGGACACACTAACACACACGAATATGGACGCAATCGCCGACAGAAGCACAGGTGACATTGCCTGTGATGCTTATAGCAAAACTAAAGAAGACGTGCAACTCCTTAAGAAATTAGGTGTGGACTTTTACAGATTTTCAATCGCCTGGTCCAGAGTTTTACCCACAGGCAAAACGAATTACATTAATCCAGATGGCATCCGTTATTACAACGAGCTCATCGATGAACTTCTGGCGAACAATATAAAGCCCGTGGTAACAATGCACCATTTTGATCTGCTACAAGCGCTCGAAATCGAGGGTGGTTTCCAAAACTTGGCAATAGCGGATTATTTCGAAGATTACGCCGATGTTCTATTCGAGAATTTCGGTGATCGCGTCAAAGATTGGATAACTTTCAATGAACCTACAGCTCTTTGTCAATATGGATACGGAGGAGTATTTTTAGCGCCAATGCTTAACAGAACTGAGAGTGGTTATCTATGTGGACGCACGTTACTGGTTGCACACGCTAGGGCTTATCATCTTTACAATCAGAAATATAGAGCAACACAAGGAGGTATGTTGGTAACAAATACTTCTATCTCGCGTAAAGAAAGACTTTATTACGTCAATTGCATATTTGTCGAATGAAACAAATATGTGCAAAAAAATGTTTTACTTACTGCAGCCAAGAAAAACTGTCTAATTTGCAAAAAAGGTTCGTTTCAACTTCCAATAGTTTGTCGATTGAAATAATTAATTGGAATGAAAACAAACTCGTTTCACAAAAAATATATGATTTATTTCATACGCTAGATCATAGGTTCCCAAAGTGGGCGATAACGCCCCCTTGTGGGCGCTGCAGGTCTAAAGGGGGGCGGTAAGAGACCCTGAAAAAAAATGGGGGCGTTGTGTAAAGGCTTAGGGGGCGATTTGTAATTTCATCTAGAATCTAGGAGGACTCTTAGACACCGACTGAGCTCTCGACTCTCGACTAGGGATGGGCGATAAACATCGATGTTCATTGAACATCGATATTTTAGGATCGATGTTCGATGTTTTTGCATCGATGTTTGCAATTTAGATTTATCGATAAACTATCGATGTTAGAAGAAATATAGTGAACATCGAACTTTTAAGCTTGACAAAATGTATTTGCACTAATCACAAAATAAAACAGCGTCCTCTGTTGACAAATACAAAAATGTTTCCAAATTAACAGCTCACATACAGGCTACGAGGATGTAAAATTGTCTACGAATAAAAGAAGTATTTAAATTACACAGTGCTATATCATATAAATTCGAATATTTCATTTTAGGCTCTTTTAAATATTACTCAGTATAAATATTTAAATAATATATAATTAAATACATAAATTTATAGTACTTTTAATGTGCAGAATAAGAGTTAAATTATGTATGCATGCAGAATAAGTGAAGGAGGTAAACGTATTTTCATAGAAAAAGAAGGGAGATAGACATTACCGATGTATACTTCTTCGGGAAATTCCCTAGTGCGTACAATCATACACGACGATACACGTATTAAATGCAAGATGACACATCAGAAATATAAAACCATATCCATATGTATCTCGGTATTTGCCAGCGTAGTCAAAAAAAAATGCAAGACTATAAAATCCCAAATAAAAATCGTTCTCTTAAAAAGCTTTGATACACGTAAATGTATATATTTTTTAAGTATCAGACGATTTAAGTCATGTGGTTGTTTCATGCGTAATTGCATAATATTGTTTTTTTATATAGTTTTTTTTGAGTAGTTTCTAAAGTTAACTACATATTATAAATGTATATATTTCTTTTATTATTTTTTTTGAATAGTGATATCTTTTATATCATTTTGTTAAGGACGTAAATTAATTAAGTTATAATAAAGTTTTTGTTAAACTGCCAAAAAATAAATCTATAAATATAATTATCGATGTTGATCAACGATGTTAACATCGATGTTTGATATCGATGTTTACCCACCGATGTCCCATCCCTACTCTCGACTACAGCTTGTGAACATCAACTAATATTAATTAAGAGATTGCTCAAACCAACTCGGTTCGATATTTCTCTCCGAGTAGTTCATATATCTGTCCTGTTTTATTGAATAAATAAAATAAAAAACATATCAATTGGTCGCTCCGTTTCGAAACGAAAAGAGACACAAACAAACAAATAAAAAGGCAACTGTATCAATCGGCTGGTTCATAGAATACTTGTTCTTACTTGTTGAGTACAATTGAGCGTCGAATGAGATAAACGAGTTTATGCATGTTTGTCTTATTCCTGTCGGTGCGTGCTGCTTATGCAATCCTATATAAACAACGTAATATTTATTTTATTTTCATTTGCGGTTTCGCGCGTAATAGATAAGCAGTACTTAAGTTCAACACTTATACTTACGTATTTCTCAAAACAAAACAATGTCGGAAGTAAAAAAGAAGAGACGGCAATACTGTGCGGAATATATTAAATTCGGATTCATTGAAAATCCTACAAACCCATCGTCGCCTTTGTGCCTTCTATGCCTAAAAACATTTTCGAATGAAGCAATGAAGCCTTCAAGACTTCAAGATCATTTGAATAAAATGCATCTAGATAAGAAAGACAAGAATGTAGCATATTTTCAAGACCTAGAGAAGAAGCATAATACTCGGCCAAGTGTAGCAAAACTCTTTTCGGCGGCTGCTAAGCAAGATGACGACGGACTTCGAGCTTCGTACAACATCTCTTTGTTAATTGCTCAAAAAGGCAAACCACACAACATCGGAGAAGTGTTAATTTTGCCAGCAATAAAGGAAGTAATAACTACTGTGCTTCATAAACCGGCCGCAGATATTATCGGAAAAATTCCTTTGAGTAATAATTCTGTGGAAAGACGAATTGATGAAATGGCCGGAAACATAGAAGAATCATTGTGCAATCATCTGAGGACTAGTCAATTCTCAATTCAGCTCGATGAGTCCACTTTACCAACTAATGAAGCATTGTTGCTGTCTTACGTGAGGTTTATTAAAGATGAGAAAATATGTGAAGAACTATTGTTTGCTAGAAATTTAGAGACCGATACAAAAGGCGAAACCATATTCAATACATTGGAAAAGTTTTGTGATGAGAAAGAGATTCCCTTGAAAAATATTATATCAGTTGCTACGGATGGCGCTCCGGCTATGACAGGGTGCCATAAAGGCTTCATAGCGTACGTAAAAAATAAAATTCCAGATGTCCTTGCTGTACATTGCGTTATTCATAGACAACATTTGGTTGCTAGAAATTTAAGTGAACGACTATTTCAATCACTGCAATATGTCATCAAAGCAGTCAATAAAATCCGTAACTGCTCTTTGAATGATAGATTATTTCATCAGCTTTGTGTTACTAATGACGAAGATTTCAACCGTTTGTTGTTTCATACCGAAGTTCGTTGGCTATCAAGAGGCAATTGTCTGACTCGATTTTACAACCTGTTTGACTCTGTGATAGAGTTTTTGGAAACTAAAGATACAGAATTGCGCAACAAGCTCATTACATCAAAAAATGATATAGCTTACATGACAGACCTGTATAAATTGTTCAACAACATGAATCTCCAACTGCAAGGCGATGAACTAAATTTAATTAAAACAAAAAATGTCGTTGCTGCTTTCGCAGCCAAACTGCTTCTACACAAAAAGAATATGGGCAGACGTGAGTTTCATAATTTTCCGAATTTATCAGTATCCTGCAGTAACGACGACTTGTTTGCCTACTGCCAACATTTGGAAAAGCTCCACATTGACTTCACCGAACGATACCAGGATATTTTGAACTTGGAAATACCAGACTGGGTGTTGGATCCGTTTTCAAATGTCAACACAGCAATATCACCACATCTGGAAGAAGAACTTATAGAATTGACAACGAACGAGGAAATAAAAATCAAGTTCAAAAATGGCTACCAAGAATTTTGGCTACAAAAACCGATCCCGCAATTGTACCCTGGATTGTGGTCAATCATTCAACGATTCTTGATAGCATTCCCATCGTCATATTTGTGTGAACGTGGATTTAGTGCTGTAGCAACGCTGCTTACTAAAAAGAGAAATCGTTTGCATGTTACCGAACGTGGTGACTTGCGGCTGTTCTTGAGTAAATTGGAACCTGATATCAACAAACTTATTAAACAGCATCAGATTCATCCTTCACATTAGTTTTTATATTAGAATCGATTATGTTTGTTTTATTTTGAATTTTGAATAAAAGATACTTTGTCTGAATACTATAAAGTTGCGTTTCAATAATCATTCTCATTGGCAGGTGTAGCCCGTAAAAGTTAACTTGAGACCTGAGCGCCGTTGTGTACTACCTACTACGCTCAGGTCTCAAGTTAACTCATTCATTCTAAACGAGACTTTTACTATAACCCATAGTAAAAGTCTCGTTTAGAATGAATGTTTAATCTCCGCTAATATAGCTCACAATAATTAATTTAATTTGAAGTTATAGTGGTTTTTGAGTAGGTGAAAAAATGGGGGCGCTAAAAAATAATTTATTCTCAAAGTGGGCAGTAGGCAAAATAAGTTTGGGAACCACTGCGCTAGATGTACAACATTTCGTTTGCCAAGCAAACATCATCGGTAGTATAACAAATTTATTCAATGTTTTTAATTATATAGATATTGGAACGAAATACATATGTGTTCAGTAAGTTATATTTAGATGTGTTCATATAAATATTTTCCCACATATTTAAATTTATAAATCTAGTTCTCTTGATTACTTGTACGTTATCGATTGAAAATGTATGTTCTGTATTAACAAAATGATGCCCTGAAGTTGATTTATCACTATTATGATTTTTCAAATGATATAAATTTCTGATGTTCTAATTTATGCGTTTCTTTTTGTCTGCCCAATATACACTTTATTTTTATTGCAATTATTACATTCGATTTTGTATATCCCTGAGCCTTTTAAAGGGTCTGATTTTTCAGTTTTGCTATGTAATAGACTCTTAGTATTATGTGCATTGACAAACGAGTGTGTTATCCTGTATCTTATCAAATAAGTTTGAAATTTGATTTTCCCATCTCTTATTATAACTAAACTAACAAAAAAATGTATATTCTAATTTTATGGATTCTAGCGTAGTTCTGCTGGTAAAGAATTTTTTCTTATCTAATTTGTGTTTTATTCTATCTACTATATTTTTCCCGTAACCGTTATATAGGGTGTACCAGCTAAGACTTTCGGGACATATATCTCCATTATTATTGAACGAATTTTTATAAAATTTGGAATATAGACAATTTATTAAGTGAAGAACCGTTGCGCTATACTGAAACAACCATAGTCTTTAAAACGTGAATTCAACTAGCTTTTATTTCCTGTTATTCAGGCGAGTTAAAGGCAGCATACTTTATTAAATTCAAGATACTGGTTTCAGACTTTCCAGTTTTCAGTGAATCTTATTGTTAATGTCTTTACAGTGAGCAAACAATTAAACTCACAAAACACCCATTGTTACTCCACTAAACTGCCAATAAAGGATGAGTAGGGTTTTCGGGACAACAAGAGCGTTAAAACTTTGAATTTCAGGTTTGAAAGTAGTCAATTTAATAACAAAAGTTGATAACAAAGAACGACCAAAAAAACGAGAACACTAAAACAAAAATCAGAATGAAACGTCATAGTAGATGTTCGAATGTACCACCATCCGCTTCAATACATCTCTCTAAACGAATCCTAAAATCATCAATTACGTTTCGCATCATGTTAGCATTTATCGATGAGTGAAAATTACATTTTTTGACTTTCACTAATTTAAAAAGTAACACAACAATCCTCATTCAATAAAGTGTCTACATTTTAAATTTCAAAAAAAATTCGTTCAATAATAATGGAGATATATGACCCGAAAGTCTTAGCTGGGACACCCAGTATACGTATAATAACTCCTTATAATAATTTATTTCTGAAACTGGTGTGTTCTGTAGCCTATTGAGAAGGAAGAAGAATGCAGTTTGTTTGTGTCTAAAGAATGTCAACGAAGTGTTATGGATATAATTATCTGTACACGGAAAAAAAATTGTGTGAAAATGTTCTACAATTGTGGCTCTTCATCATACAATTTGTCCCGTGATTTGGGACAAGGATAAATTGTATTAAAAAGTTACAAAAAATTGTGTGAAGATTCGTAAAACAAAATGTGTTAATAGGTGCTACATAATAATACAAAATTAGAAATATTTCCAAATAACAGTGTGAACAACGAGTTAATGGGTTTAAAGGGCATGTCGCACAGAGACAAAAAGATTTTTGCTATTTTTTTACATTAAGCACGGATGAACAGCATGCAGTTCGGTCCGCTTTACAACAAAATGGTTTGATAGTATATTAGCTGGTATTGATACCTCAAATGCGAAATAATGTTTATTAAATTTTATAGTATCAAGAACTAAACATATAAAATTAACATCCGTTTCATTAGGTAAACAAATATGTTTGATTATGCCAAATTTAGGAAAGTCTAATGAATTTAATACTATAATAGATTCTAGCCTTGATGCATTTCTAATTTTGATGGTCTCCAGTGTAACCCTGGTTTCATGTTCACATTCATGCATGGAAAGAATAAAGGCAAAATCGTTAATGTATATACTTCCCAACACCTGAAATGATTGCAATGGGAATATTTTTATATAAGATTAATGTGCGGTAAAAATACTTACAGCTAGTAATTTCTGGGTGAGTATTTATATTTTTATATTGCCCAAGAACTTCTCTTAAATAGGAATCCTTTTTTGCGGTAGCAATGTTTAAAATTGAGTCACACATCAGAGGCCATTTTGCAAACAATCAATTTTCCTTTAGAGGATAAATACTATTGACGTCTGATTCAATCTAAAATAAAGTTTCAATAAAAATAATTAATTTATTTATGGAAATGAAATACCAGTGTAAAACCCAACTGTTAGCTTAAACAATGAATCTTTTTAAAATAATTGTGAACGGGGCCACTATTTTTTAACAATTCAAATCTACTTGTCTTTGTATTTTCCCAGTATTCATGCACAGTAATGAACGGTTCTGTATTGTTGTTCGTTCAACCATTGCATGTGCATCTCTTCATCAACACAATTAACGTATGTGGTTTCAGTTGGCGTACCTGAAATAATTTATTTATATAAATAACAATAATGACATCAGAAAAGTCATTAGATATTACCTGTAATTGTACATATTAGTCCCAGTTTTCTATAGTTATTCCTCAAATGAGTATAACAGCTCCATAGTTTTCCCTTTGCAGCCTTTGGTTTGCCTTTGTTATTTACGTGTGGAACATAATATATGTCTGGAATTTCATGTGGAAAGGCCTCAGTGATTTCGTTTGCTAACTGTATAAATCTTCCATCTGTATCCAATGGAACTTCGTTTACATGCTGAAAATAAGAAGGGAATAAAAGTATGTATATATTCGTATTTGCAGCCTACAATATCGACTTAGTCAAGCAACGCTTACCTCTAAGTCCTTTAACTTGCGTCTGATACCAATTATTGGATGAAGCCCACGTGTGTCGGCTGCGTTTAATAACATAAACGCTTCTTCGTCTATACACTGTTCTAAAATCAAATTATTCAATACGTCATTCAAAGATAATAAGATAAATATCTTTATCGACTAATTATTAAAAGTAGCAAAAATAATCACTATGTTCGAAGCGTTTATTTTTTACATTAATTTGTTAATTTGTTGATAAATAATCAAGGAGTAATAATTAGTATAAACGACTGTCAGTCGGACTGCAGATTAATTGGTAATCTACAGAATCTATTTAGATGTGAGAATATATTTGTTTTATATGTAGGTACTCCTTCCAATTATTTCTTATATTTTGTAACCCCCACAAATAGGTACAGTCGCCCTTTCTCATATATTATTCTTCCATTGCTTACCAATACTAAACACCATCACGGCAGAGTTACCTTGGCATTGCATTACAAAATCGTAACTTCCATTTCTATTACCCCATGCAAGTAATGCAAAAAAAAAAGAAGATACATATTTCAAAAATCCAGACAGTGTATCTATTTCCCACAGCTGTCGTGAATATACCTATATACTAGAACATTTTAGGATGTTTTTTGTACTGTTCGCCGAAACTAGAAAAAACAAGGAGATTACTGTTATTTAGGAGCGTCTTAGAAGTTTTCTGGTTTCTTGTTATACAAATGTATATCCATATACGATAGTAAATTATTGTATTTATGTGTCTAACAATTAACAGAGTCGCCTGTAACTCATACATACATAGTACGCATAAATTGTGCCGTCTAAAAAATAGTCTTTGATGTAACAAATAATGCATAGGTAACACGCCATTACGCCCAACACGTAATCTATGGTGTTAAGTTCTTATTCATTACTATATATGTACCTACATAATAGTGCTAACATGAACAACAACCTATAGTTATCACTTATCACAGAAGATTATTTACCTTGAAAAATTGGTATTAGTTTATGCATATTCCAGTCTGTTAATTTATTCTTGACGAATTCGTCCATGACTGCATTGTAAAACAAAAAGATCGCTTGCTACAGGAATGGTAATATGTAGAGAAGTATCTGTATTTACCAATATGTTCAGTATGTGTGTGTGTGATAATAAACAAAGGGCACAGAACGATCACCAAACTTACGTACCTAATCAAGGCAAAACGACGCTGCACAATATGTTACGTATGTAAAGCTTTTGTCAACACTACATATCATACATAGGAAGACTATCAACGAGTTTAACAATTTATGTAAACCGTTTCTACAATTACCATTGATACAACATTGTGTGAAATTTTCACATACCATTTTTTTCCGTGTATGTGTGGCTTTTCGGTACATGTGGAAATGGAAACTGTTCTCGCTAATAGAGATAGGTAATCCAAAAAGGGTAAGGTGTGTTCAATTTCAATTTGAGTATTATTATTAATGTAATTAATAAACTAGTCTATATTTATTATCAAAATGTACGCGGTCTGCGTACGAAATCACATCTTTTTTTTTCGAGTTCTTGCGATTTATATTATGACATTGTTCTTATTTCTGAAACCTGGTTGAATGATTCTTGTAATAGTTCGGAATTTTTCCCTAGTTCATATAATGTTATTCGTTGTGATCGTAGGTTTGCCACAGTTGGTGGATCTATGGGGGGCGGAGTACTGTTGGGCCTGAACTCTTCAATTACATACGACTGTCTGGATACATCCCATCTTACTGCCTGTGCGCCATTAATTGATTTCATTTTGTGTAAATGTATGTTTGGCTCTCTAATATTTTTCATTGGTGTACTGTATGCCCCACCAAACCTACAAAGGGATTTGCTTGAAAATTTCTTGGATGCTCTTCAAATTCTTTTGTTACACAAACCTACTTTGTTAATTGGTGACTTCAACATTCCTGAATTTTGTAATCAAGATGTGAAAGCTCTATCTCCTTCTGGTTTGATTTTATCGAATTTCTGTAATTCACTAAACTTAAAGCAAAACAACTGGATTCGGAATCAGCAGGGTAGGATTCTGGATTTGGTCTTGTGCAACTTCGCTTGTCCTCTAGAGATCCTGCATGATGATACCCCCTTTGTACCGGAGGATACTTATCATCCGGCTTTGTCTATCTCTACTGAACTATCCTTTACTAAACTTACTCAATTTTCTCCTACTGGAGATCTTCGGTACAATTTCAATAAAATAAATTATGATACACTAAATGGCATGTTGTCAGAGATTGACTGGTCGTCGTTGGATGCTTACAGTGATGTGGATCAGGCGCTTGACTGGTTTTATGAGAAGCTCTATTTGGCCTTTGATTCATCAATTCCAAAATATGTTCCAGCTACTTCACGGTACCCGCCGTGGTTTTCAAAGACTATTAGGGAGAATATAAAGATGAAGGATTACTATCGACGTAAATCGAGTACTCCTGATGGTGGGGCTTTTCATGATGATTTTAGAAGACTTAGGACTTTAATTAAACATCAAATATCAGAGGCGTACAAAAACTATGTAACCCACTCTGAAGCCGTTCTTAAGAAGCATCCAAACAAGATCTGGTCCTTTGTCCATAACAAGCAGCGTTCAACACGAATTCCTGGACGAATGTGCCACAATGATACTTGGTTGGACAATCCTAAGAATATTGTCGATGCCTTTGCTTCTACTTTTGCCACTTCATATACTACTCCCATCTCTGCGGTTCCTCCTCAAATTTTTTCTCAGTTTCCTACTTTTGCGGTCCCTTATATTTCCGGGGAGTCCCTAACTGAGATTATGGCCAAATTTGATTCGAGCTTTACTGCTGGTGATGATCTTGTCCCAAGTTTCTTGGTTAAAAACTTGCGACATTACCTGGTGAAACCGTTGTGCTCTATAATTAATCTTGCCTTGAAAACATCAGTTTTCCCGGATCGGTGGAAACGTACCAGGATTGTTCCCGTGTATAAGAAGAACGACAAATCTCATACCTCTAATTATCGACCGATAGCCATCTTGTCCAACTTTTCAAAAATTCTTGAGCAGGTCCTGTACAGATCCATATCCTTCAATACTTCCTCCCTCATATCTTCCCTTCAACATGGCTTCATGCCTGGTAGATCGGTGGTAACCAACCTTGCCACTTTCACTCAATATGTAAGTGAGGCGATGGATGACAGAAAACAGGTGGACGTTATTTATCTAGATTTTTCTCGTGCGTTCGACACGGTTGATCACAGTCTTCTTCTAGAGAAATTGTATTATTATGGATTTGCTCCACGCCTTATTAACCTGTTAAAATCATATATTACAAATCGTTCAAACTACGTATTCTATAATGGTTACAGATCCTTTACTTTCCGTGCAACCAGTGGCGTTCCCCAGGGTTCCAATCTTGGACCAGTGCTGTTTAACATTTTCGTTAACGATATATTTCCTCTTCTGACTTGTCAGGCATTAGCTTATGCTGATGACTTAAAAATTTTTACAACAGTCCATTGTGAAGATGATTCCATCAAATTGCAGCATAACCTTGATGTCGTCACTGCGTGATCGCACTCGAATGGCCTGGTCCTAAATATCGAAAAATGTAATTCGATGATATTTACTCGTAAATCCGTTTCTCTGGACTACAATTACACCATTTGTGGGCAATTGATCAGTGGGGTTCAGTCGATAAGGGACCTGGGCGTTGTATTTGACACGTCCTTGACGGTCACGCCACATATAACATCTATGTGTGCCGCAGCGTCAAGGATGTTGGGATTTCTGATGAGAATCTCGAGGTACTTCACGGATCCCTGCCTCCTCAAGTCCCTCTACTTTGCGTTGGTAGTCAGTAGGTTGGAGTTTGCCTCGGTTATATGGTACCCCCTCTACACTTCACAACAACTTCCTATTGATTGTATTCAGCGGAGATTTCTAAGATTTTTGTCTTTTAAACTCACTGGACCCTACCCGGATTGGAACATTTCTTACACTCATTTGTTGGAGGTGCATCAGCTCCAATCCTTGGCCGTGCGACGCTCCATGCATAGTGCCAGATTTTTATACAAGCTAATTAACAGTAGGATTGACTGTCCGCAGCTGCTTGGTGCTGTGCCTTTCTACGTTCCGCGATGCTCGGCTCGGCATGCAGCATTCTTCAATCTGCCAACGGCCAGGACCAATGTGCTCAGGAAGTCGCCCTTGCACCACATGGCACGGAATGCCGAACTTTTCTTTTCAGACATTTACGCTGGATACTGGAATCGATAGTGACGCCTGTTACATTTTTCTTTTTGTGTCCTTTTATTTTACATGTTCATTTCTTTTTTTTTGTCTGCATTAATGTATGTGTTTATTTATATTTTGTCCTGTAATTGGAAATATCTGTTGGGCAAATAAATGTATTATTATTATATCAAAATCTCTTGGAATAATTGCAAAAATTTCATCTACGTATCTGACCCATCTACTGTATGAAATAAATCATATATTTTTTGTGAAACGAGTTTGTTTTCACTTATAATTACAGGAGAGCTTTCTTTTTTCCGGATAAATTGTCACTTTTTAACGAAAATTTTTGTTGCTAGGTACGGAACAAATTGCCCGTCCTTCGGACTCGTCGTTTTATCGAAGAGGCAATTTGTTGAGTTCAGTTACCATTTAGCAACTAAATTTGAGTTTAAAAAATTGAAAATTTATTTGGAAATAAAAAGAAAGCTCGAATATAATTCGGTAAGATAATTTACTAAATGTGTAAACAATTACTGAAAAATTTATTACATAGTAATCATACTATTTAAAAATACAGTTATTAAAAACACAGTTCTTATATATTTTGTGAAGATTACTTACAATGAGTATGCAAATTTTGTCATAACAACACTTCACAACGCACACTATGATGATAAAGTAAGCAAATTGATGTCGGATCAACTACAGATAGTACGCAAAGCTTAGGGTTGCGTCGACTTTGACATTTCAGTTTGACAGTGGGTTCGTTGAGTTTATGACACAACGGGAAAACACAAGTTGTTGTCAGGCCAACCAAAGATAAACACCTTTTTTGGGGATATAAATGTTAAAGTAAACTTTTATCGCTGTCAAGGTGACAAAACAATTCCGACTTATGGGTTTTTTACACATGCATTAAATTATCTTTCTAATTAATTGTTTAAAATTCACAAGTGCTCAATTTATCAATATCGATTGTCAATTGAAATGTTAAAATGACTCAAGTACGACATTTTGTTGAATTAAGTATCGCATATTGTTTCCTGGAAAATTGATATTTTCAAAGATTTTTTATTTTCAAAAAATCATGAAAAGCTGAAAGCTACATATACTTAGATGGTTTAAGTTAATTACGTTAAACATGCTTTCTTGAATCAGCACAATTGAACTGGACAAGAATTAATTGGTGAAACTTGATTTTTTCACTGAAGTAAACTACCACATACTTATATATAGGTCATTTACCCAAACAGGCGATACACGTCATATGAAACGTCACTGTGATGTCATAACAGTGTTGACAAATAACGTTGCTTTGAAAATAATCTGTGGTTAGGACTAGGTTGACATTTTAAAATATTAGCAAATACTATTAATATGTTTTAAATTATTCGACTATGTCTACAAAAAATATAAACAAATTCTAAATACATGTGAGTTTATTTATTTTAGACTATATTCACAAAAATAATATACACAAAATCTATATATTATTATACATATTAGTGATTAAAAAACTCGTAACATTGCGATAAGCATATGATAAAAAGAAAATAATATTAGGTTGAAATGCTAGTTTTCTTCATCCTTTAACACTGTCTTCTGCATCGGAATCATTTACATTAATTATAAAAGGTAATATATCTTGTCTCTCAAAACCTACTTCTCTATCCCACCATTTTTGAATTTCAGTTTCACAGTGGTTAACGCTATTTGCCCAAATGGCTGGGGTTACTTGTGTTAATGCCTCTTTCCACAGTTTTATGCACTCGTCCACTTTTCTACCATATTTTCCAATGTGATTGTTATAGTATGTTTTTGTTATTCCCCACACTAGTTCTATGGGGTTAAATATACAATGGTAGGGTGGAAGTCGTAGAACTACGTGCCCATACTTATTGAATAAAATAATTAAATATATATGTACTAACCGTTTAACTAAATCCAGTAATTGTATTTTAAAAGCAGCTCCGTCATAGTCAAAGTTATTATTGGTGAGCCATGTCTGAATTTCATTTTTAGTGGCAGATGATGTTGGACTTTTATTTTTAATAGTACTGTGGTAACTGGCATTATCCAAAACAATTATGGACGGCTCTTTTAAACTTATAAGACGTTGGTGTTCAAACCAGTATAAAAAGTTGTCTCTGTTCATATCACCGTGATAATTTAAATACTGACTATTTGTCGGAAATATTAGGTCTGCTCCAGGAATAAATCCATTAGAACTACCTGCATGTAATACAATATATCTAAAACAAGATAATATAATAAATATACATAAGATAAGAATATGTTATTCTTAGAAATATAATGTACCTTTTTCCACCTACTTTTGAAGCTTTTGTGGTTTCTATAGATTCATTTTGCCAAGATTTACGAATTGTTCCATCTTGGAAAACCCAGGTTTCATCAAGGAACACCAACTGGCGAACATTTTCATGTTTCATACGAACATATTGTTGCAAGAATGTAACACGTTTTAATACAATTTGTGGTAGTTCCATTAAAGCTCGTTTAGGATCATCCTTCTTGTAATTAAAACCAATATTGTGTAATACTGTCCGTAAAGATGACTTGCCACCAGAAAAGAGTTCCTTTTCTTTAAGAGTAATATTCAGTGAATGAAGAGTGATATGTTGTTCTGTAAAAAACTCAAATATTAATTTTATAAACGTAAATCCTTAAGAACTTACTGTTTCTATAATGTCATATACTGTATTTCTTTTTGCACACTGAGTAAAGTCATCAAGATTTACAACAGGCTTACTTCTAGGCCGTTTTCGCTTTGGGCTAGATGGTCCAACCCCCTGTTTTGATGTAGATGATATTTTATTTACAGTTGCAATGTGAATATTTAAAGCACTTGCTACTCTCTAAATGAAAAATATTATTATTAAAACGTTTATTGTATAAACTATAAATAACAGAAAATATTACCTCTCGAACTGCTGTTAGGGGTAGCAATGGCGCATTATTATCGCGTTCTTTTTCAAAATACCCGATTAAAGAGAGAATTATTTCTTTCGCTTGCTTACCTAACGGTTTAGGCATGATTTAGTTGTGAAAACAACTGATTGTTAAAAATGAAATCGGCGTATAAATATATAGTCCGTCTCAACCTTATTATGCAGTACAGGTCTTATGGGAATTGTGTTCATGGTTGCCAAATCGTCTCATTGTATAATGTCGTTACAGTTCCGGTTCAATATCTGACATTTTTTGTAATCAAAACATAACCTATACGACTGTTTGTCATTCAATTGATGCATACTGCATACAAAAAATTAATAGTAATTTGAAACACTAAAAGGGGAGAATATATGGGAAGATGGATTACTTAAAATATTTGTAATAATATAATCCTTTGGGATTGTTCTGTAAAAAATTATTTAAAATCTAACTGAATATAGTAAGCCAGAGTAAATGAATTAATATTTCAAAGAAACACTTAAGGTATACAATTTTCTTCGACACTGAATATTGACATCTTAATCAACTATCCACTATAAATTCAGACCATCAAGACAAAGTTAATCACAAGTTTATTTTTCATAAGAAACATTTCTATTTATAAAAACAATTTAAATAATACATATTTATGAAAAGAATAACAATAACCACACACAACATGTACTTTTATTTCTTAATATGTTATATGACATATAGTCTTATTGAATATTAATATGTTAACCTACATTGCGTTATACACATTTAAAGACACAAATTCCTCACAAATTCATTTTGCAAAAACATATTTTCCCATTTATAAGAACAAGTTAATAATACATGATAACATTTATGAAAAAAACTAACCATGACCATAAAAAGAAGTAGGTACACATATTGTTTTATTTTTCTTCATCACTTAAAGAATCTTGATCTGATGATGAATGTGTGACGTTAATTATAAACTCTTCAACATCGTCTTGCAAGTTGGCAAGGTGGCCAATGTAATTCCGCCAGTTGTTCACTGTTACATTCTGATAACCCTTCACAATTAATTGTTCAATATCTCTTTGTTTGAATGTCGTATTGTGCATTTCAACGTAGTGCTTAACTTGTGCCCACACTATTTCAATTGGGTTTAATTCACAATGATAAGTTGAAAGCCGAAGAACATAATGCCCTTTATTCTTTGCAAATTCATCAATTTTGTTTCTCTCATACTGAGACCTAACCTCTGACACACAAGCCAGTAAATCTCTTTTTAACATGTCATTATCAAGTGGAATATTCTTCTCAGTGAGCCATTCAATAATTTGGTCTTCTCCGTGCTACTGCTGGAAACTTTTCTAATTTTCTCGTGTGATATGAGGCATTATCGAGACCAACAACCGAGTTCTCTAGTATACTTGGAAGCAATTTATTCTTGAACCAATCTCCATATGTATCTGCATCAATTTCGCTATGAACATCAGCAGTATTTTTCTTACAAAGAAATTTACATTCAGCACCAATAACAAAACCTTGCTCGCCTCCAGCATGAGTTAATGGAAATCGAGGCCCAAGACCACTTGGTGATTTTAAACCAGTGCTGAGTCCTTACGTAAAAGCTTGTCGACTGCTTTGAACAGTAACGTCAGTCCACTTTTTATTTACCAAGTGTCCTGCATTCACTCATGATTCATCAGTATATATTATAGTTCTACCTAAAAATAAAACAATCACAATCAAACACAAGCAAGTAATAAATTGCGTAATGAACATAAAAGTATAACAAATTAAATGATAAACTATACCTTCGTCTCTGAATTTTCTGATGTCTCGGAAGTATGTATGTCTCCACCTAATGATGTCATCTCTTTCAATAAGAATACTCTTTCGTCCCACTTTTTAAAATTCAAAACTCATATCATGTAGCAATCTGTAAAAAGTATATGTATATGTATATAGGTTATCACGTTTATCAGAATTATAGATATAGTATGCATACTTACTTTTAAATGCTTGAAAAAGATAATATGCTTGCTAAAAAGAACGATTTAACAGAAATTATATATAAATAAATTAAAGATAATATATAAGTTTACAGACTACGGCAAAAACTGACAATTGACAGCAACGATTACTCATATGCCCATCATATATTGCATAATAGAACTTGCAACAAGGCAACCGGATATAAAGATGTCGTTATTAAGAGACTACTAAAGATAATAAGAGATGCAATATCCCTATTAAACCTGTACTGCATAATAGGGTTGAGACGGACTATAGTAAAAATGGAAGAAATACGTATGATAATGAAGTGACTGAAAAATGTAAACAACTATGACAGTATGACATTTGACAGAATAAAATGTTACCATTTTATATGTTGCAACGGCGTACAGTTCTGGTAACATAAAACGTTACCGGAAGCTAGAATAATATTAGGATTAGTAGGTATTATTGTAGTTTAATGTTACTTGGACCGAAATTATTCTTTATGACGTGTATCGTCTGTTTGGGTAATCGACCCATATAGTAGTTTTGATATTGATATCTTTAGTAGTTTGGCCGTTATCGTGCTCGGAGAGGGGGCAGAAGAAAGAGACTTTTTTTAAATCCCCTTTTAAAAATGATGTCTTTTTTCCATTATATCCGAACCCTTACCCTTTTCTCCTTTAATATTTTAAATAGCATCAAACTATGCATGGAATATTATCCGCAAAGAAATCTAATGAAGAATTCATACATGGATTCGGTTATTCATGTAAAAATAAGATCTAACATTAGAGTATTTTAGTAAATTTAAAAATAGTAACAAATTTTTAAAATTATGACTTAAGATTTAGTTTGATGAGCAGGTTGTTGTATTTATACCTTTAGGTCGCATTGCTATTACTAATGTCGTCTTCTGGTTCGAGCCTCTTACCAACAGTAAGGAGGATATTGAGGCTGCTGAAGCAGCTATGCAATTTTTCGTAAGTAGACGATTAATTTTTCTTTGTTTCCTTTTCACTGATAACTTTAACCAACCGCTTTTCTAAATTCATTTACTTAAATGATGGAAATGCTTACAGTATGGCTGGTTTGCTCACCCAATCTTTACTAAAGATGGCGATTATCCTAAAATCATGAAAGATAGAATTGCGGAGACCAGCAAAAAAGAAGGATTCACAAAGTCTAAACTCCCTGAACTGACTACTCAAGAAATAGAACTGATCAGAGGAACGTCGGACTTTATGGGATTGAATCACTACACCACTTATCGTTGCACACGAATTGGCTCCAAACACATAGACAATCCTCTAATGATCTTCCATTATCCAGACATGGACGTCACCTGCCTTGCTGATGAGACTGCAGAACAAGCCGCTACCATCTGGATTAAGAATAATACCGTATGGTATGAGAAAGTCATTGCAATGGGCAAAAGAAAATTATAATAATCCAGAGGTGATTATAACAGAGAATGGCATGTCTACTACTGTCGATGTTGTATTAAATGACTGCAGAAGAATTAATTATTATAATGTAAGTATATTAACTTTGCTTATTGAACTGTTTCTTTTTAAATATTATACTTTTAGTTATACCTGACGGAAGTACTGAAGGCTATACATGAAGATGGATGCAACGTTACTGGATATACAGCTTGGAGTTTCATGGATAATTTTGAATGGACAAGCGGTTATAGGTACTATATTTTCTGCATTATATCTTGAGTCTTCATCGGCACTTGGTTTTATCTGTTTCTTCATCATTTCAGTGCAAGATTTGGTCTGTACGCTGTTGATTTTAATGATCCCCATAGACGAAGAACTCCAAAAATGTCTTCCCATGTCTTCAGGAAAATTATCGAAGACAGGAAAATTAACTGGAAATACACCCCAGAAGGTTTTGATGACTGCGAATGGGTCAATTCGAAAGATGAATTGTAACTTATCATATAAATTGTGCTTATGAAAATTAGTTTTATAATGCTGACGTAAATAAAATGCATGTAATTTCGAGTTTTAAAGTAATTTGCGAAATTCATGTAATACTATGAACAAGGAATAAAATATTTATTCTTCAATTTCAAGTTAAAACTCTTTGTCGTGTTATTAAATTAATCCGGCAACAATTAAAATATAACATAATGGAATTGGTCCTTTTTTTATTATTTTATATATTTCTCACTTTTAGAATTAGTGCTTCTTCAGCGTTAAAGATATGACTCCTCTGTGGAAAAAATTGCAATGCGTTTTTAGTCAACTAGAAGGCACTTTTGAATTATAGGCAAATACTTTTGTAAATGTCACTTTTTCACCTTAATCAGAAAAAACTCAACTTTAACTTTACCGGTTAATTATCTTAATAAAAAATATTTCTCCTTTCAGGTAAAATCTAAATTTGAAGTTAGATTTGGGGATTCAATTAAATAAATATACATTTTTTGTGCCATTGATTTATGAATCACACTGTATATGTGTATATGTTTTTAAATTGTAAAGCAATTGCAGCGCTATCAACTACACTGGGCGAACTAACCTCTTACTTACTTACTAAACTTACTTTATCAGGTTGTTGACTCACCCTGTATATATTCGATTTTTCAGAAGAAAACTAATTAGCCTAAAACTATCGAATTTAAACCTAATAACGAAAGAAGAAAAATTGTATGAAAAGAAACTAATAATAATTTACTCATAGTTTTATTATTATCAACACAAAACAATTACAATGTAATTAATAGTTCAACAAGTAAAAGTATAGATATTTATATTTGGTATGGGTAGATATAAATAGCAAAGACTTGTCATGATCAAATTGTTAAATAGAAAACTTTACGAGTAACTTTTTTGGTGGAATTCCATTGTATATAAATCATGTATATCATTTCAAAGTCAAATTTTTAACCTGTAGTCGATAAACATTGGTTGTGAAGCATCCCCATTCACTAGCGAAGACCTTTAAGACGGGCGTTTAAGTTGTTTCACAATTGTTTGACAAACAGTGATAACAAACATTTCCGAAACAAGTGTTCGTCGAAATCTCCATTACCATTTGGGTATGAATAAAATTAGTGCTAGATGGGTAACGCGGCTTCTTTATGCTCTCTAACGTAAACGTCGAGTCGAATGTGCGCAGTCGTTTCTAAACATGTGTGGAGACGACCCAAAATCGATTTTAGAGTCCATTGTCAGGGGATGAAATACTGGTTCTGTTTTACTATTGTCTATCGAAAAGGGAGTCCATGGAATGGCGGCGACCTGATGAACCTCGTCCCAGAAAGGCGAAAGTCGTTCAATCAACGAAAAAGATGATGGCCACAATATTCTGGGATTGTGAGGGCATTTTGCCAACTGACTTTAACGAGCGCAGTACAAGTGTGAACGGCACATATTATGAGTCTTTATTGCATAAATTATGGGACAGTATTCGTGCAAAACGTCGTGGAAAATTGACAAAAGGTGTGCGATTATTGCACGACAATGCATCCCGTCCATACTGACGCCAATTCACAAGTTGCCATCCGCGAATGCGGTTTTCAAGAATTGGAACATCCGCCGTATAGTTCGGATATGGCTCCTTGTGATTTTTGTTTGTTTTCTAATTTAAAGACCTTATGGGACGTAGTTTTAAAGACGACAGTGAGTTGCAAGCAGGTGTTATAGAACATTTTCATTGTAATAAATATATAGAAATTAGATTACATTGAAAAATAAAAATTCTTATATTGTTCCAAGTATCTTTTTTGTATATCAGGCTGAGAATTTATGGCGCCTACTAAGTGCATATACAAACTAAAGCTTAAGCACGTTCGTCACGTAAAATCGCAAGGCAATTGAGTTATCTATGTCGCAATCTTATACAAATAACTATTATAAATACAGTTGTTGGTAACCTATTTGCTTGCTATCAATTTTCGACAGATAAACGGTGGATAATTAATTCTCAACTACGCCCGTATGTTATCTCAACAATATAAATTTTATGTAATGTCTTTATCTAAGATCTGGAGCAGTTTCAACGATAATGTATTGCATATTTGTGTTGTGTTTGTATTTACATGTAAACTCAACTTGCATTTAGGTGCATACCACAAGAGTCGTTCACATCTGAGTGCACAAAATGCAGATCTCAATTTTAATACTGTGTATAACAACGTAAGTGTGACATTGCAATATGATGATTTTAGTTAGTGTAGTGTGATTTTAAACCAACAATTTATACATTTTTAATAACTTTAGTGAAGAACAATTATATAGGTACATACTACAAATTGCATTTTCATTTGTTTATTATAAATTTTGGTGATAATTTATTAGTTTTTATTATTAGTATTATGTTTAAAATATGGTTACAGTAAGATCTGGTAGGTAATAATTAGTATGTATGTTCTTCGTCACTGTAATTTAACTTTCCCCAACAGCATCCCTAGTAGCGCACAGTATTGGGCCAAAATTGGCTGCCGGTCGTTTATTCGTTTCCCCGACCTTGGCGACAGATAAATGTATCGTATAAAAGTTAACATTTGACAACGTTCGATAAAATTGGCCCAATATTTTGTACAGATTTGAATAACATCGTCTCAGGGTAGGCAACCGACACTGAGCCGTTTTTGTCTTATTTTTATCGCCACTATGACTTTACTTGAAACACTAGTTTTTAATTTAATCATAGTTGGCTAAATTTAAATTCCAAAAACCATTTATTCCTATAAAAATATTAATCGTAATGGCCTCTATCACTGGGAGAATGAATTTGTTTTTAACCCATTAACGCCGAAATCATTTTTTTGTAATACATAATTTAATTTTTCGCCGCTGTAAATTAAAATTAATTGTATATTTAAACAAAAAATAGCTTATTTTGAACAATTTATTTGACAGTTCTTGGTACCATATGGTGGACAGCGGTAGTAATACTAATAAAAAAAAAAGTCGAGAAAATTAACTAAAACAACGATATATTTTTTGGCAAATTGTACTAACTCTGCTTCTATACAGGGTGAGTCATTAGTAGTAGCTTCTTCGATTGCTCTTGTGTGTTTTAAATAAAAGAAAAAACAATTAGTGGAGGATCTATGGTTGTTGGTGGCGCATATTGTAAAAATACTTTAAGCTCTGACGCACTTCCGGTTTCACCGGAAATGCACCCTATATATTTTTGGATTTTCTTGTACTGCTTTAAATTGTCTGTTTATGTGTCTTACCTTTTTCAAAATTGAGTCAATAGTTTTTGAGTTATTAATTTTTTTTTGAAAATATTTGACCAAAACACGTGTTCAGAAAAAAATCATTTTCACATTGTTTTTAAAAGTAAAAACATTAACTTTGGTGGTGCTTGTAGCCAAGAAATCTATGCAACATTTGGTAAAGTTGCACTCGACAATACCTGAAAAGACTTTGTTTTTTCAAAGCCTACTTCCTGAAATTTTCACATACCAAAAACTTATTTTTTTTAAATAGAACACCCAGTATTTTATTTAGGCATTTTGTTCCTTTTTTTATTCTCTTTCATTTTTGTAAGCAATGTCCTATACCTATCTTTTATAATTTTTGAGATAATCACTATAGGAGCAATTAGAGATCAATTAAAGAACTAAGGGCGTTGTTCTATGCACCCAATTGTTAAAGAAAGCCGGTATACATTTATGTCAAACTTATAAAAGCATCGCTATTAGTTATCATCCAAATGAATTATTCTTATGAAGAGTTAATAGATATGATTGACGTTTTGGGTGAATCTGAAAGAAACTCTTTGCTAGCATCCAGACTTTATGCACAGCGATCCCGGGTAGAAGTCAACCGAAGCCAGAAACCGTCGAAAGTAGAAAGAGCCGGTTTGAGTGAACAGAAAGTATTGAATATGAAGGAAAGAGCGGAAAAAGCAATAACTTGTGAGGATAAGACGTTTACAGTACTTGCGAGTGTAATCGAACACACCCATACTTGTACTACGAAAATTAGTCGTCAGTTAGATGTAAGTCAAATTTGAGAATCCAGAATAATTAGGAAATATGAAATTCACCCGTAGCATATTCATACACAGGGTTAGATGAAAAACAATTTTAGAATCGCTTACAATTTTGTAAATGGGCAACAGATAAATTATCCTGGCTTTCTCAATTTTCTGTTGTTTACCAACGAAGCCACCTTCCATTAAAGTAAATACGTTCATCGTCACAATTTCCGTTATTATAACACATAAAACCCCCCACTTTATCACACCTGTAAACTTTCAAAATCGTTGGTCATTAAAGCTGTGGGGAGGAATAGTGGGTAGTTACATAATTGGACCTTATTTCTTTGATGAAAATGTTAATGGAGGAGAGTATCTTCACTATCTACGGACGGATATTCAAAACTTTTTGAAGACATCTTCAAATATGGTAGTAAACATAATCTTTACTTTACTTCGATGTTAACCAACAGTGTCAAAAATGAAATACCGAACCTGGACATTGCCGGAATTACAAGATTGAAATGCGATGCTCTTCATTCTGTAAAATTATTACATTTGGGATAGTTGGATTTAACATTTACTTTGTTTGACAGTTGACTAAGGAAGTCGGGCGCCATTCCTGCCTTCCATTAGTTGAACGAATATTTTGGTGCATAGAACGACAGCGCTCGTAGTTCTTTAATTGACCGCTATTGCTCCTATAGTGATTATCTCAGAAATTACAAAAGATAGGTATAGGACTTTGTTAACAAAAATGAAAGGGAATACAAAAAAGAACAAAATGCTTCAATAAAATACTGGGTGTTTTATTTAAAAAAAAAAGATTTTGGTATTTGAAAATTTCAGGAAGTAGGCTTTGAAAAAACAAAGTTTTTTTTAGGTATTATCTAGTGCAACTTATACCAAATGATGCAGAATTTTCTTAGCTACAAGCACCACCAAAGTTAATGTTTTTACTTTTAAAAACAATGTGCAAATGATTTTTTTTCTGAACACGTGTTTTGGTCAAATATTTTCAAAAAAAAATTAATAACTCAAAAACTATTGACTCAATTTTGAAAAAGAAAAAACAGTTCAACATACAATTTAAAGTAGTACAAGAAAATCCAAAAATATATAGGGTGTCATTTAAAAAAAAAATAAGTTCCGTGCATTTCCGGTGAAACCGGAAGTGCGTTAGAGCTTAAAGTATTTTTACAATATGCGCCACAAGTAACCATGGATCCTCCACTAATTGTTTTTTCTTTTATTTAAAACACAAAAGAGCAATCGAAGAAGCGGCTACTAATGACTCACCCCTGTACAGAGATCCTGCACATCTTCTCCTGCCTGGTTCTCGTGTTAGAACCACATAGTGACGGGTTCCATCATACCTAACGCCCTCAAAAACTCGAATGTCGTTGCCAGGTGCCTTTGATGTCCTACTTGCGCCTTCTGGTTCGTTTTTAAATCGTGTGAAATATGTTGCCTTTTGATTATTATTTTTATTAAATTATAATTATTGAAGTTGTGTAGGAAATCTGTCATTTACTAAAAAAAAGGTACCAATTTTTTATGTAACCCTTTAAGGAGCAAGAAGGTCTATTAAAGACAGACCAAAATAGTAAAGGTTGTCATTCAAAAAAATTGATGATGACGTCATTGTGCAAAAACCAATAATGTCATATAAAAAAAATTGTTTCAAAGAGTAATTTTAAAAACAAAAATTCAGCGTCCGAGCGATTTTCTTAAAAACAATATAGAATAAATGTTGTTTTAAACTTTATAACCACACTGTATATTTTCAAAAGACAGATCAGGTATGCAGCGTATTTCAATTCAGTTTGTGTCATAATATTTTCAACACTATTAGAAGCTATACAAACCTGAAATAATTAATACTAAATGCTGTGATGCATGCAGTGCCTTAATAGTTAGTTACGAACCAAGTGCGGCAAGGCTATTTTCCCTCATGAGCGCA
Source organism: Amphimallon solstitiale (assembly GCA_963170755.1). Classification (NCBI taxonomy): domain Eukaryota; kingdom Metazoa; phylum Arthropoda; class Insecta; order Coleoptera; family Scarabaeidae; genus Amphimallon; species Amphimallon solstitiale. The sequence continues at coordinate 21,869,769 of OY720676.1, read as the reverse complement.
TTTTGAAAGTACGAGCGACCGAAGGAAGCGAGTGCTTTTAATTGCTTGAATGCGTAGAAAATATATTCACGCAAGTGGTTTGTACAATATTTTTTGTACGAGCATTAAATTAAAAAAAAATATTGATTAAAGTGATTAGTATCATACGTAACCTAAAATAGATTACCTAATTAATTTAAGCATTTCATGTATGTACGTACCTATTACTCACATTTCCATTAAGTTTAAGTTACTATATTGTTGAATATAACGTTATTATTCTAATATTTATAGTGGATTTACCGCTTTTTGGGTTTGATTACAATTAACTGTCAATGTGAATGTTAAATGATCGTCAAATAGATGGCGCTTACAAACTTTATGAAAGAATTTTTAGGAATTACTGTTATATCCCCTACTTTTAATAAGGGAAGTAGTATTTTATAGCCCCAATTTTATTACTATAAAAATAAATTTGTTTTTAATGCTCCAAAGAGCCACTGTTTTTTTGCATTCCTTATAGTCGAGTCAACCGAGAAACACCCTTTACTGGTCAAGCGATGTATGTGCAAAATGTCACCTTACAGGCAATGATTGCAAAAAGTACTTTTTGTACTCACCGCCTGTAAGGTCACATTTGGCGCATGTGTAGCTCGACTAGGAAATACGTTTTCCCGGTTGAGGCGACTGTAAAAATTGAAAAAAACACTGGCACTTTGGGACATTTAAAAAAAAATCTAACTTGGTAGTAATAAAATTTAGTCTATAAAATACTACTTCCCTCCACTATTCTTCACTAAAAGTTGGGGAAACAGGAGTAATAATTAAATATTCTTCCAAAAAAATTGTGACGCCATCTATTTGACGATATTTTAAGCGACATCTTAAGCAAGATTCAAGCGCCATCTATTTGAACCACGTCGACATTCATATTGGCAGTTCGGAATTGTTTGTATTTAAACCAAAAAACGCAATAAATGTACTATAAATTTATAAATATAAGAATAAATAAATAAATGTTTGCCATGTGTAAGAATATAATAACTTAATTTTATGGAAAGGTGACTAATGCCCGATCTCACCGACTTATCTTAAATTTTAAGCAACACTTAAAGTACTAAGTTCTACTTATTCTGTTGCACGGTACGTTTAAGGAGTACTTAAATATAAAATGGAATCTTAAATTTAAAAAATTACTTTGAAACCAATGAGAATGATCACAAAGTCCGCACTAATAAATGGCAAATAGGCAACACATAATTCAACCTCTTACTCACACTTTCGTAATGTCTAAGACCAGCTATATGGAAGGTATACCTGATCGACTGTATTAAGCCGAACATCATATAAACAGAGAGATCTTCACCTTTTTTTATTTAAACGAATGCTTCATTCAGATATCGGCTTTATTTTCTAATTATTTTAATGATATTTGGGAGAATGTATTAGAATTCTTCGTCTGGAATAAATATATGTTGTTATTATTATGAAATTTAACTTGTTACTTAATTTCTGGCGGTGATATTTTGCTTTATATGTTGAAGGTTTTTAATCTTAATAATATGAGTAATGTTGTAGTCAACTAAAATATTACAAAAACAATTCTGTGCTGTAACAGTAACAGTAACAGTGCCTGTTTTGTTTTTTAATAAAATGTAAATATATATATTTTATAATAATCAGATGTTTTGGATTGTTGAATATTATATTCTTCCCAATCGGCATTGATGGAGTTGATTAGCAAAATTAAATTATAAAACATTTTGTCACAGGGAAGATTCGAACTAAATTTTATCACCAAATAAAGTTGTATTCATTATTTCATACATAAGTTTGAGTATACATTAAACATATTTGTAAAAGAAAATACGTGCGGTTGATATATACAAGCAAATTTTAATATATTTCAGATATTTGTCGGTGTTCATTTATGATTGATTACGTGATAACATTGATGTGTCTACTTTATTAGACTCTTTTTCTGTTCCTTGATATTCTTCTCGCTTTCAAAATGTATTTTATTTTTCAAGGACAAGGTTTCGGCTTTATGGAATTTCAGAAATGCAGTTTTCTTCAGCAATAAATATACATTATTATTATTAATTATGAAGTTGCACGACTTATTGTTATTTTTAACCTTACATGTTGAAGCTTTTTAATAATATGAACAATGTTTGTAGAAAACTAAAATCTGACAAAAACAACTTTATGTCATTGTAAGATAAGAAATTTAGAGATTTTCCGGACTCTTCAAACTAAGATGCATTGGTTTTAGACAGCAAGTTACACAAATTTCAGTTTTCTAGATGGTAAAAGCATTTATTTAAATATCTGAGTTTGTTGTGCCTTCATGTTTTTGTTTTATTTGTACTTTGTATTTTGACCACAGGGCAGTTTTTAGATTTTTTTTTTTGTATATGTGAATAAGTAAAAGAGCATGGGCCAAACGAGTGCATAAGCCTAATTACAGCAGTTTATCAGGAGTGACAGCAATTGTTTAATGGCCAGCGAAAAAAATGTTGTATGTAGGCGTAAAAAACAAATTTTGTTTAATTTGTGCAAAATATGGTGAATCTAAAAATCCCGTATGCTACAAAAATTGGTCTTCGTCGTCAACAGCCATGGAGTCGCCAATTATTCCGGAAGGTTTTCGACATTCTGGTGAAATGCACGGTGTAATTTATGGTAGATTAATAGGGGACTGTCATAGCAGCGTTCTTAGAAAACTACGTGAGATGGCTCCTTACGGTCCCCAAAAAATTATTGAAAAAATTGAGTGCCGAAATCATATATTATGTAATAAATAAAATTAGCGACTGTTTGAAAAAACCTAAATTCAATTCGGACATAGGACAATTAATAACAAAAAATTTACTTAAATTCAGAGCGGCCTTGACAAAAGCAATTGAACATTACAAAAATTCGAACTTAACAATAACAAACCAGATTGTGAAACTGCAACGTCACATTATAAATGGATCAAGACCTATTTTTGGTGAACACTCGGATTGTGCTTCTTACTTTTGTCAAGGATCTAATGAAGGTGAGATCAATATGTTTGAAAAATTTCAGAATTTTAATATGTATGATAACTTTATTAACGCTTTAAGTCGGCTCAGCCTAATAGTAGATATTTAATAGGAAACGTAGATGCCAACATTATAGAATCTTTTAATTCAGTCATTGCAAAATTTGTAGGAGGTAAAAAGATTGTATTATATTCAACGTAATTCTTACAGTGCACGTTGCAAAGCGGCAGCAGTTTGATTTAATTGTAAGGGAAAATATCACTCAAAGCTTCAGACCAAATATGGATGTATACGACAGTGTGTGAAAAAAACGGTATGAGAAGAAAAATTTTTTATAAGAAACAAAAAATACATTCAGGAACTATGGACGATCGCGACTATGGGCCAGAGGCAAATGCATATTTTATTGAAGATATAAATAATCATAACAATACCAGTGTCGACTGTGAAGAATATAATTTTCAATAATTTAAAACATGTGCTATTTAGAGAATATAAATTTTTACATTTTGTAAGAAACACCGACACTGTTTTTTTAGCAGATTTTAGTTTTCTCTAAAACATTACTCATTACATTACAAAGCCTCAACATGTAAAGTAAATACAAATCATGGTGAGAAATAATAAGAAGTACAACTTAAATAATTGTTAATCATAAATAATAATAATTAAGTTATATATTTATTGCAGAATAAAACTTAATATCTAATTAATTTCGGCAAATATCATTAAAATAATTACAAATTACATAAATCGGGAGTCTTAATAAAACTAAATAAATACAAGCCAGGAGAATACTCAGAAACAGCAAAAACAAATTTCGAAGAAAATAGCCGCACCAATATTTTCATGCAATAAATGCAGGAGGCAAATATCCCAAATTTATTTGCTTTCCAGTTGACCAGGCATATCCCTTCATATTGCTAGCCGGTATGCATCGTGTACAAGATGCAGGCATTTTAAACTCGGTAAATATATTCAATTTATTTCAGGCAACCCGACATACGCCGTTCGGGAATTTTTCTTAAGGAAAGCCCACCCTTAAAAAGATGGAAAGGGGAATATTTCAATTTAATGCAAATGAATAATGGTATTATAGATATAATTGTGTTAGTTTTAGTGGTTAATGGAATTCCACGGCAGATTAGTATTAGAAACGATCATTTTAATAGTATACCCGACTTACAATTTTTTAATTATTTTCTTCTGCGAAAAGAAACCGTACTAGATTTATTACCCCGATTAAAATACACACAAATTCAAATGATGACAATAATGAAATGTTAGAGCAACTCATACAAAATGGCAATATCCTTTAGGCATTAATGCTTTTAATAATAATAACAACGGTTTTCAAGTTAGATTAGTGATAAATTATATTTCTCAGCAGTAAATAGAAAATATAATATGCATTAGCATTTTTAATAAATTATTATCAAGTCTTTTTATTTAAAATAAATTTTAATTCAAATTCAAACGCAAAAAAATTCTACATTTATTTATTTATATAATTAAATATACATATTATGTAAACATATTTTTGAAAATTACCTTTTATTAGTGTTAACAAAATTGTCCACCCAATTTGGGTTTATTTTCTTCAATTCCTCTAATTTTAATTGTAATTCAACTTGTAGAATTTGTACATTTGACAAACATGTGCAACAAACGTGTGTTGAGGGTATCGGTTGCTATAGTAACTCAACTTTTACTACTATACGTTTTCTATAGAGCGGAGACTGAATACACTATTGTCATTGCTATCTTCTATGATAAAAATCTTTTGCCGCTCGATATGCATGATTTCAGTACGTATAAGTTTAAGGGGGGGTTTTACTTGATCGGCGTATGCCACAAAATGGTCAAATTCAACACAAAAAATCGCAAAAATCAAGGCACTTGAAAAAGTTGCCGCTACGTGAACGAAATAATGAATATTTGTTCTAGCGACTGACGATTCAAATTTGCAATTATATTAAAAAATAGTTAAAATACAGCACTTTGAATTTTTTTCGTTTTATAGCGATATAGAGCTTACTCTGTATAAAAAGTACTTTTTTGAATCGTGAGTACCTAGATATTTTTATTCTGAACTCGACAATGTATTTACTTTACTTTCAAAATAACCCTGGTCTCCAAAGAATTACTTTGAAACCAATGAGAATGATCACAAAGTCCGCACTAATAAATGGCAAATACACATAACTCAACCTCTTACTCACACTTTCGTAATGTCTAAGACCAGCTATATGGAAGGTATACCTGGTCGACTGTATTAAGCCGAACATCATATAAACAGAGAGATCTTCACCTTTTTTTATTACCTTAGGTAAACGAATGCTTCATTCATATATCGGCTTTATTTTCTAATTATTTTAATGATATTTGGGAGAATGTATTAGATATTTAATTCTTCGTCTGGAATAAATATATGTTGTTATTATTATGAAATTTAACTTGTTACTTAATTTCTGGCAGTGATATTTTGCTTTAGATGTTGAAAGTTTTTAATCTTAATAATATGAGCAATGTTGTAGTCAACTAAAATATTACAAAAACAATTCTGTGCTGTAACAGTAACAGTAACGGCATTGATGGAGTTGATTAGCAAAATTAAATTATAAAACATTTTGTCACAGGGAAGATTCGAACTAAATTTTATCACCAAATAAAGTTGTATTCATTATTTCATACATAAGTTTTAGTATACATTAAACATATTTGTAAAAGAAAATACGTGCGGTTGATATATACAAGCAAATTTTAATATATTTCAGATATTTGTCGGTGTTCATTTATGATTGATTACGTGATAACATTGAGGTGTCTACTTTGTTAAACTCTTTTTCTGTTCCTTGATATTCTTCTCGCTTTCAAAATGTATTTTATTTTTCAAGGACAAGGTTTCGGCTTTATGGAATTTCAGAAATGCAGTTTTCTTCGGCAATAAATATACATTATTATTATTAATTATGAAGTTGCACGACTTATTGTTATTTTTAACCTTACATGTTGAAGCTTTTTAATAATATGAACAATGTTTGTAGAAAACTAAAATCTGACAAAAACAACTTTATGTTATTGTAAGATACGAAATTTAGAGATTTTCCGGACTCTTCAAACTAAGATGCATTGGTTTTAGACAGCAAGTTACACAAATTTCAGTTTTCTAGATGGCAAAAGCATTTATTTAAATATCTGAGTTTGTTGTGCCTTCATGTTTTTGTTTTATTTGTACTTTGTATTTTGACCACAGGACAGTTTTTAGATTTTTTTTTGTATATGTGAATAAGTAAAAGAGCATGGGCCAAACGAGCGCATAAGCCTAATTACAGCAGTTTATCAGGAGTGACAGCAATTGTTTAATGGCGAGCGAAAAAAATGTTGTATGTAGGCGTAAAAAACAAATTTTGTTTAATTTGTGCAAAATATGGTGAATCTAAAAATCACGTATGCTACAAAAATTGGTCTTCGTCGTCAACAGCCATGGAGTCGCCAATTATTCCGGAAGGTTTTCGACATTCCGGTGAAATGCACGGTGTAATTTATGGTAGATTAATAGGGGACTGTGATAGCAGCGTTCTTAGAAAACTACGTGAGATGGCTCCTTACGGTCCCCAAAAAATTATTGAAAAAATTGAGTGCCGAAATCATATTATGTAATAAATAAAATTAGCGACTGTTTGAAAAAACCTAAATTCAATTCGGACATAGGACAATTAATAACAAAAAATTTACTTAGATTCAGAGCGGCCTTGACAAAAGCAATTGAACATTACAAAAGTTCGAACTTAACAATAACAAATCAGATTGTGAAACTGCAACGTCATATTATAAATGGATCAAGACATATTTTTGGTGAACACTCGGATTGTGCTTCTTACTTTTGTCAAGGATCTAATGAAGGTGAGATCAATATGTTTGAAAAATTTCAGAATTTTAATATGTATGATAACTTTATTAACGCTTTAAGTCGGCTCAGCCTAATAGTAGATCTTTAATAGGAAACGTAGATGCCAACATTGTAGAATCTTTTAATTCAGTCATTGCAAAATTTGTAGGAGGTAAAAAGATTGTATTATATTCAACGTAATTCTTACAGTGCACGTTGCAAAGCGGCAGCAGTTTGATTTAATTGTAAGGGAAAATATCACTCAAAGCTTCAGACCAAATATGGATGTATACGACAGTGTGTGAAAAAAACGGTATGAGAAGAAAAAATTTTTATAAGAAACAAAAAATACATTCAGGAACTACGGACGATCGCGACTATGGGCCAGAGGCAAATGCATATTTTATTGAAGATATAAATAATCATAACAATACCAGTGTCGACTGTGAAGAATATAATTTTCAATAATTTAAAACATGTGCTATTTAGAGAATATAAATTTTTACATTTTGTAAGAAACACCGGCACTGTTTTTTTAGCAGATTTTAGTTTTCTCTAAAACATTACTCATATTATTACAAAGCCTCAACATGTAAAGTAAATACAAATCATGGTGAGAAATAATAAGAAGTACAACTTAAATAATTGTTAATCATAAATAATAATAATTAAGTTATATATTTATTGCAGAATAAAACTTAATATCTAATTAATTTCGGCAAATGTCATTAAAATAATTACAAATTACATAAATCGGGAGTCTTAATAAAACTAAATAAATACAAGCCAGGAGAATACTCAGAAACAGCAAAAACAAATTTCGAAGAAAATAGCCGCACCAATATTTTCATGCAATAAATGCAGGAGGCAAATATCCCAAATTTATTTGCTTTCCAGTTGACCAGGCATATCCCTTCATATTGCTAGCCGGTATCTGCATCGTGTACAAGATGCAGGCATTTTAAACTCGGTAAATATATTCAATTTATTTCAGGCAACCCGACATACGCCGTTCGGGAATTTTTCTTAAGGAAAGCCCACCCTTAAGTCGTGACTTAAATCAAACGGTGCAACTAAATAGGAAAATAAGTAACACTTATATTTAAGCAGAACTTAAATTTTTCACAGTTTAAGTTCTGTCGGTGAGATCGGGCATAATAGTTACGTACATTAAATGCTTAAATTAATTAGGTGAGCTATTTTAGGTTAGGTATGATACTAATGACATTAATCAATCATATATCTTTAATTTAATGTTCGTACAAAAAATATTGTACAAACTACTTGCGTGAAGACATTTTCCACGCATTCGCGCAATTAAAAGCACTCGCTTCCTGCGGTGGCTCGTGCTTACAATGTGCGCTCATGCGGGAAAACAGTCTTCCCGCACTTGGTTCGTAAATAACTATTATATATGTTCTAGATGCTCAGATGTGTTGCTCTTAATGTGAAGAATCCTGGCAAAAAGAGTATTAAATTGAACAGTTTAGTTTTACAGGTGATAGGTCAGCAAACATTGGACACTCTGTATACGCGAGTAGTCTAAAATGTTTTTTTTTTAGTCAAATGTAGTTTTACTTCTCAACGTAGTCTTTTTGTAAGTCTATACACAGTTGTCAAAATAATAGTTGGCATCTTTCTCCGCAAAATAGGCGTTTACTATGCGATAATCCCCTCTGTCTGTTCTCCAAGCTAAACTTTAAGGTTAGGAAACAGGAAAAAGTGCTGGGGGGTCAGATCTGGAGAATACGGTGGGTGCTCAACCAATTCGAAGTGCAATTCATAAATTTTAGCAATGGCAACCCGCCAAGTGTGAGCAGGTGTGGTGTTGGTAAAACAGAACTTGCTTCTTTTCAAATGCGACCGTTTTTATGCAATTTCTGGCCTCAGCTCATCAAGTAATGATGCGTGATACATTCCCGTTATTATATTTTTAAAACCTTTTTCGAAATGGTCGATGAACACGATCCCGTAACTATCCCGAAAAACAGTCACAATAACCTTCCCAGTAACCAAATTTGCCTTTCTTGATTGTTCTTTTGCCTCGAGAGTGTCGTGGTGGACAAAATTTTATCTACAGTTGTGAATTGACGTAAAAAATTCGACTCATTTCGCTTAAACCGCTTCAACAAGACCTTGGAACTTTTTATTCGAATGAGTTTCTGGTCGAAAGTGAGTAAACGCGGCACCCAATTCGACGGTCGTCCAACATCATTCGCTAAACATTTTCGATGTCATCGGTTGTGGTCGCAGTCCTTGGCAGTCCCGAAAGCTCATTAGTCAATCTGGTACGACTACGTTTAAATTCAGTTTCACATTGGCAAGTTATGGGACCCGTAAACAGCGTACAACTGAGTTTTAATTTGTGTAGACGATTGTCTCTCAAATGCAAGAATTGAATCACGGCACGATATTGGGTTTTTTCCATTTTTGCAAAATGGAAAAACGATTGTCAAACAACAACTGGGCGTCCAAAATGGCTGAAATTTTTACAGGCTTCTTTCAACGCATGCTCAATTATATTATCAAAATGATTTTGACTAGTAACGCAATCTCCATGTTAAGGCTCAAAACATTTGGGACTACCGTCGTAGCTTGAAATTTAGTCGTGGAACGTAAAATTTTTGTTTTTTAAAAATATTCATTCCATTGTTCATTCCTTCAAGTTGTATTTTCTTTGAATCAGGAAGGAATGTCGTAGTATGGAAATTACATGTGAATTTAAATCTCTGTACGATTTATTGCAATATTGATGTAATTATTGTTGGAGCGATATACTAAAACATGATGGCGCAAAAAGAATGGAACAAATACGTGCTAAAATAATTTATCTTTGAAAATATGAACAATGATACAAACAATTTCTTCTTCTACTGTAACTACGACAACCGTACACAGCACAACTTGATATCTATATAAATAATAATGAAATGATGAACATGAAGATTTTTAGGTAAAGAAAAATTGGACCATAACTCACGATTCGAACGATGGATATGCCTAATTCTGTTTTGTTTTGTTCAAGAAAGAAAAATCTGGACAATTACAAAAGAAAGCCGGAAAATTCGGACAAACTACAAAAATCATAATTTTTATATTTCTTGATTTTTTGTTTTGTTCGTTATGCTCCCGGGATGGAAATAATTCAATTGAATGTTTTAAACTGAAAAAAAAAGCCGGAGGTTTGGGAAAAAAGCATTTCAACCTAAATTGGTGCGTCCGTTATTTATCGTGTAACTTCTGAACGACTTGACCGACTGAGTTCATATTCACGCCATATATTTGTTTTGTCGAGACGATGGTTCATAGGATCCGATAGGGGGCGCTGTTTGTGGCGGAACCACAGGGGTTCCTTTGGTTCGTCGTGTAAATAATACAAGTAGTACACTTTTATACTTAAGACGGTTAGGTTAATTCTATTATTATCATGATGTTGTATATGTACCTATATATATGTATATGTATCTGTCTGTTGTCATTTCTGCGTCTATCCGATTGCTGCGTGAGCATGTAAGTGCATTAGCTTCGAACGTGCTTCTATGCGGCAATCGACTAAGTACGGAAGCGCAACAGACGCATGATCTAATATTACAATAAGATATGATAATATTGTGTATTACATACATCCTGTCAAGGTATACACTACACCTTCCCTTTCTCCGAGAATGATCCTCATTGCAAATGAGATCATTCTTTGTTGACATAAATAAAATTTGACACCTTAGATCTTAAATCGTCTTAATACAAACTTACATTTATCTGAAAAATACATATACACAATGTACTTAATATCTACGTATTCCTATATTAACATATTATGACACGTTCATGCGTATTACAAACTAGACATTTATATTCTTAAAGTATACATTCAAATTTCTTAACTAATTTTCTTAAAATGATAATCCTTAAATATTTATTCAGTAAATATATACATACCTTACTTAGTTATTCAGTAAATATGTATATACACCTTAACCTAACCGTCTTACAATAAAGAAGTATAAAAGTGTACTACTTGTATTATTTACACAACGAACCAAAGGAACCCCTGTGGTTCCGCCACATGTTGTCATGTTATTAACAAATTCTATATTTACGGTCCAAAATAACTCATATTTATAATATATATTGGTTTAGTGTCAAGAAAAAATAACATAATCTGGACCTGATAGGTGGCGCTGTGGTCCAGTTATCAATATATTTTATATTTATAAATCTACATTATTTATTTATACACAATTTGTTCGAGTGATCAACAAAATCGTTTTGGTATATCCTGCCTTCCGATAGATGTCGCTATATTTTGGTAGAATACTAATCTCGCCACCTGCCGGAAAGGGCTGAACAAAGTCTGCAGCTAGCTAGTATTAAGTAGAATATTATTTTAAAAATTCAATAAAATAACTTAAAATTGTGTCAAAATGCAGCCGATATGAGAACTGTCAAAACTGACTTGCTTCAGAATGACGTCAGTGATAAATCCGCCGTGCTTTTACCATAAATAATTATTAAATGATTTGGTTGCGTATTTGTTATGCAGAATCCCATGTTTTGGTCAAGAATATGCCTTCCCAGATGATTTTAAATTTGGTGTTGCCACAGCTGCCTACCAAGTCGAAGGAGCATGGGATGTAAAAGGTAAGAAAAAATCAGTAAGATTATGGTTTCAGCTTTGACATGCCACCAAGAGAAACTAACAGACTATTCCTTTTCAGGAAAAGGAGAAAATATCTGGGACACACTAACACACACGAATATCGACGCAATCGCTGACAGAAGCACAGGTGACATTGCCTGTGATGCTTATAGCAAAACTAAAGAAGACGTGCAACTCCTTAAGAAATTAGGTGTTGACTTTTACAGATTTTCAATCGCCTGGTCCAGAGTTTTACCCACAGGCAAAACGAATTACATCAATCCAGATGGCATCCGTTATTACAACGAGCTCATCGATGAACTTCTGGCGAACGATATAAAGCCCATGGTGACAATGCACCATTTTGATCTGCCACAAGCGCTCGAAATCGAGGGTGGTTTCCAAAACTTGGCAATAGCGGATTATTTCGAAGATTACGCCGATGTTTTGTTTGAGAATTTTGGTGATCGCGTCAAAGATTGGATAACTTTCAATGAACCTACACCTCTTTGTCAATATGGATACGGAGGAGTATTTTTAGCGCCAATGCTTAACAGGATTGAGAGTGGTTATCTATGTGGACGCACGTTACTGATTGCACACGCTAGGGCTTATCATCTTTACAATCAGAAATATAGAGCAACACAAGGAGGTATGTTGGTAACAAACACTTCTATATCGCGTAAAGAAAGACTTTATTGCGTCAGTTGCATATTTGCCGAATGAAACAAGTGTCTCGTTCGAATATGTGCAAAAAAATATTTTACTTACTGCAGCCAAGAAAAACTGTTTAATTTGCAAAAAAAGTTGGTATCAACTTCCAATCAATTGTCGATTGAAATAATTAATTAGAAAGAAAACAAACTCGTTTCACAAAAAATATATGATTTATTTCATACACTAGAATCTAGATATACAACATTTCGTTTGCCAAGCAAACATCATCGGTAGTATAACAAATTTATTCAGTGTTTTTACATTATATAGATATTCGAACGTTTATTGTGAAAACATCCTTATTGTAGTTGCTAAAATCTTCTTAAATCGAACCGTCGTACTTTTATTACAGTAATATTATCGTGGGTTTTTACTGAATGTCTAAGGCTGGTATGCATTCTAAGAAACTCTGACTAAGTGGAGGTACATCTGTGTTCAGTATGTTATTTTTAAATTTCTTCATATAAATACTTTCCCACATATTTAAATTTATACAACTAGTTCTCTTGATTACTTGAACGTTATCGATTGAAAATATATGTCCTGTGTTAACAAAATGATGCGCTAAAGCTGATTTATCACAATTATAATTTTTCAAATGATATCTGATGTTCTAATTTCTGCGTTTCTTTTTGTCTTCCTAATATACACTTTATTGCGATTACTACATTCGATTTTGTATATCACTGAACCTTTTAAAGGGTGTGATTTTTCAAATTTGGTATGTAATAGACTCTTAGTATTATGTGCATTGACAAACGAGTGTGTTATCCTGTATCTTTTACATAAGTTTGAAAATTGATTTTCCCATCTTTTATTGTAGGGTAGGTTGTCCAACAGTGGATCACCATTTTTTTAGAGTCGCGTATCTTTATGAAAAACGGCAATGTTTTTGCAAAACTTTAGTAGGAGTTATATTACATACTGTTACATGGTATTATATTTGCATAAAGTCATTTAGATAACAAGAAAAAACTTACTTGAACTTTATTGAGTTTTGGAAAAATGATCCACTGTTGAACACAGTGTTATACAGTGGATTGCCTGGTAGTACACAATGGATCGTGATCGTTTTTTTCACTTTTATTTCAGGAACATGCTGCACATTTTTTTTATCATTTATTAACAAAGGTTCGTTGTTTATAAAAAGACTAATATTTTATAAAAATACAAACCATTCTTATGATTAGCCATCAACACAAAGGTAAGAAACTAACTTATTTGGTATTTTAGGAACTAAAAATTTCATTCTAAAACAACAAAAACAAAGTTGTTATACAAAATAATATTTTTAACTTTAAAAGAGAAACATTGACAGGAAATTTATAGTACGACTGACATTTAGCCCAACCACTTACGAAGGGAGTTAGAAGGATAAATTTAACATCTTGTTCCTTCATAAGTGATATGTCCGGCACATCAGGCATATAAAATTGCTGTTGGGATTTGTTTTTTAATCTTAAAAAACTAACATTGTATTCCATGTTGTCATTTAAAGCTTCTAAAACTTTAGCCACATAAAAAAACTTTTTGTTTCTTTGTACAAAATAAGACAACCGCAAATTCACCAACTTGAGCTTTGCGTAATAACCCACTTTTCAAAAGATGTTCTTCAGTTAACACAATCTCATCTTTCTCAGGATCATCGTCTTCATACCAGTCATTATCATCGTCACTTTCTTGGAAAACCATTTCAACACTTTCACAGTCGTCTTTAGAATCGCTTTGTAAGACTTGACGCTTAACTTAAAGTTCTACTTTTTGCCCGGTTGGCAGGTTTCCATAGCAACGCAGGTGTAATGTCACTTGATATGTCACATCGATTGATTTTCTGACTTTAATATAAAGTATTTACGTGTTTCTTTCAATATTAAATCGTCGTTTTTCCCATCACAGAAAAAAATAGTGTATTATACACGGGGAAAAAAAATAGATTTTAGCTCTCGGTAACCTTACCTCGAGCTAAAATCTAATACTTTTTTTTCCTTGTATAATAATATCTAATTTTCAGAATCCTTTTTTATTTACCTGACTTTTAATTTTATTAGAATTACGCTTTTGTTTGTGTCATGCAGCGTGAACGCAGCTTAATAATTCCCTGCATTTACTGAAAGGAAAAAGAAAAACAAATCCATGCAACTCGTAAATATTATTTCTGAACGCATTACAAACACCCAAGCCGGTGGTCGAATAGGTACTGCTAACTTGTATTTTCGAGCATGTATCGGTCGTGCTGGCATTGGAAAGGAAAGAAGGGGTACTATGTTGCCATGTACTGTATGGATTAATCGCCTATGGCTAATGAAAATTGACACATGCTGTATAGGCTGTCCCAGCTAAGACTTTCGGGTCATATATCTCCATTATTATTGAACGAATTTTTATAAAATTTGGAATTTATTAAGTGAAGAACCGTTGCGCTATACTGAAACAACCATAGTCTTTAAAACGTGAAATTAACTAGCTTTTATTTCCTGTTATTTCAGCGAGTTAAAGGCAGCATACTTTATTAAATGCAAGATATTGGTTTCAGACTGTCCAGTTTTCAGTGAATCTTATTGTTAATGTCTTTACAGTGTGCAAACAATTAAACTCACAGAACACCCATAGATAATCCACTAAACTGCCAATAAAGGTTAAGTAGGGTTTTCGAGGCAACAAGAGCGTTAAAACTTTGAATTTCAGGTTTGAAAGTAGTCAATTTAATAAGAAAAGTTGATAACAAAGAACGACCAAAAAAACGAGAATACTAAAACAAAAATCAGAATAAAACGTCATAGTAGATGTTCGAATGTACCACCATCCGCTTCAATACATCTCTCTAAACGAATCCTAAAATCATCAATTAAGTTTCGCATCATGTTAGCATTTATCGATGAGTGAAAATTACATTTTTTAACTTTCACTAATTTTAAAAGTAACAGAACAATCCTCATTCAATAAAGTATCTATATTTTAAATTTCAAAAAAATTCGTTCAATAATAATGGAGATATATGAAATGGAAACTGTTCTCCCTAATAGAGATCCAAAAAGGGTAAGGTGTGTTCAATTTCAGTTTGAATAAACTTAATAGATGGGTGCTGGTTATTAATGTAATTAACAAACTGGTCTATATCAAAATCTCTTGGAATAATTGCAAAAATTTCATCTACGTACCTGACCCATCTACTGTATGAAATAAATCATATATTTTTTGTGAAACGAGTTTGCTTTCTTTCTAATTAATTGTATAAAATTCACAAGTGCTCAATTTATCAATATCTATTGTCAATTGAAATGTTTGAAAAAAAATAACTCAAGTACGACATTTTATTGAATTAAATATCGCATATTGATGCCTGGAAAATTGAATTTTTCAAAGATTTTTTATTTTCAACAAATCATGAAAAGCTGAAAGCTACATATACTTAGATGGTTTAACTTAATTACGTACTTACGTTAAACATGCTTTCTTGAATCAAATAAGTAAAGGGTTAAATCAAGTCTGAAATTTTTCAACTGGACAAGAATTAATTGGTGAAACTTGATTTTTTCACTGAAGTAAACTACCACATACTTATATATACTAGTTTTGATATTGATATCTTTAGTAGTTTGGCCGCTATCGTGCTCGGAAAGGGGGCAGAAGAAAGAGTTTTTTTTTAAAATCCCCCTTTTAAACATGATGTTTTTTTTTTATTACCTCCGAACCCCTACCCTTTTCTCCTTTAATATTTTAAAAAGCATCAAACTATGCATGGAACATTATCCGAAAAGAAATCTTATGAAGAACTCATATATGGATTCGGTTATTCATGCAAAAATAAGATGTATCATTAGAGTATTTTAGCGAATTTAAAAATAGTAACAAATTTTTAAAATTATGACTTAAGATTTACTTTGATGAGCAGGTTGTTGTATTTATACCTTTAGGTCGCATTGGTATTACTAATGTCGTCTTTTGGTTCGAGCCTCTTACCAACAGTAAGGAGGATATCGAGGCAGCTGAAGAAGCATTGCAATTTTTCGTAAGTAGACGAGTAATATTTCTTTGTTTCCGTTTCACTGATAACTATAACCAACAGCTTTTCTAAATTCATTTAGTTAAATGATGGAAATGCTTACAGTATGGCTGGTTTGCACATCCAATCTTTACTGAAGATGGCGATTATCCTAAAATCATGAAAGATAGAATTGCGGAGGCCAGCAAAAAAGAAGGATTCATAAAGTCTAAACTTCCTGAACTAACTACTCAAGAAATAGAACTGATCAGAGGAACGGCGGACTTTATGGGATTGAATCATTACACCACTTATCGTTGCACACGAATTGGCGATGAACACATGGACAATCCTCTAATGCTCTTCCATTATCCAGACATGGACGTTACCTGCCTTGCTCATGAGACTGCAGAACAAGCCGCTTCCACCTGGCTGAGAATAATACCGTATGGTATTAGAAAGTCATTGCAATGGGTAAAAGAAAATTATAATAATCCAGAGGTGATTATAACAGAGAATGGCATGTCTAACACCGCCGATATTGTATTAAATGACTGCAGAAGAATTAATTATTATAATGTAAGTATATTAACTTTGCTTATTGAACTGTTTCTTTTTAAATATTATACTTTTAGTCATACCTGACAGAATTACTCAAGGCTATACATGAAGATAAATGCAACGTTACCGGATATACAGCTTGGAGTTTCATGGATAATTTTGAATGGAGAAGCGGTTATAGGTACTACATTTTCTGCATTATATCTTGAGTCTTCATCAGCACTTGGTTTTATCTGTTTCTTCATGATTTCAGTGAAAGATTTGGTCTGTACGCTGTTGATTTTAATGATCCCAATAGACGAAGAATTCCAAAAATGTCCTCCCATGTCTTCAGGAAAATTATCGAAGACAGGAAAATTAACTGGAAATACACCCCAGAAGGTTTTGATGACTGCGAATGGGTCAATTCAAAAGATGAATTGTAACCTATCATATAAATTGTGCTTATAGAAATTAGTTTTATAATTTTGCTGACGCAAACAAAATGCCTGTAATTTAGAGTTTTAAAGTAATTTGCGAAATTCATGTAATATTATGAACAAGGAATAAAATATTTATTCTTCAATTTCAAATTAAAACTCCTTGCCGTGTTATTAAATTAATGCATAGGGAGTCCGGCAACAATTAAAATATAAGAATGGAAGTGGTCTTTTTTTTTATTATTTTATATATTTCTCACTTTTAGAATTAGTGCTTCTTCAGCGTTAAAGATATGACTCCTGTGTTGAAAAAATTGCAATGCGTTTTTAGTTAACTAGAAGGCACTTTTGAATTATAGGCAAAGACTTTTGTAAATGTCACTTTTTCACCTTAATCAGAAAAAAACTCAACTCTAACTTTAGCGGTTAATTATCTTAATAAAAAATATTTCTCCTTTCAGGTAAAATCCAAATTTGAAGTTATATATGGGGTATTCAATTTTAAAAAATATACATTTTTTGGTGCTATTGATTTATGAATTACACTGTATATGTATATATATATTTAAATTGTAAAGCAATTGCAGCTCTATGAACTACACTGGGCGAAGTAACCCCTTACTTACTTACTAAACTTACTTTATCAGGTTGTTGACTCAACCTGTATATATTCGATTTTTCAGAAGAAGACTAATTAGTCTAAAACTATCGAATTTAAACCTAATAACTAAAGAAAAAAAAATTGTATGGATAGAAACTAATAATAATTTACTCATCGTTTTATTATTATCAACACAAAACAATTACAATGTAATTAATAGTTCAACAAGTAAAAGTAATAGATTTTTATATTTGGTATCGGTAGATATAAATAGCAATGACTTGTCATGTTCAAATTGGTGGATAGAAAGCTTAACGAGTAACTTTTTTGGTGGAATTCCATTGTATATAAATCATGTATATCATTTTAAAGTCAAATTTTTAACCTGTAGTCGATAAACATTGGCTGTGAAGCATCAATATTGCCTGCATAACAATGAATTGTACTATATTTTTAAAAAATTTTGATGATACTCAATTGTGAAATAAATTAGTGTTATAAAAAGAATTTTATTAGAAGAAATTGAATTAAAACAGGTGGTCAACTATCTAACAACATATTTTTTTTTATTACGCGGCCCGCTTATGAAACAAGCATGTTAAAATTACTGAAAACATTTTGGTTAATTATTGTGAGTAAATTATTCAATGGCTTTAATACTTCCACTTTACACCGTCAAGGGAAAGAACTGTTACTTAAGTCCTCAATAATTAATTAGGAGCAACTAGGTCGATGGTTTAACCTACAATAAATAGTAAAATGTTCATTCCTAATGATTAGTATATAAATGAAGATTACGAATTAATAATGATAATATTAAATCGGAAACCAAGAAATAAAATATTAATAACTTTGGGGACTTGAGAAACTTTGTATGTTGATTGGTAAATCAGAGTTTGTTTGCCAGGAAATCATTGGCAAGCAGATAAGAAGAAAGAAATAGTCGAAATCTGCAAATTATTTTTCATACTTATCAAACCTTAAGATTTAGTCACTTAAAATGTTGAATTATTGATAATATGTTAATGATATCCACTAGATTCATTACCTTCTCATAGATGTCAAGCACTAGTTTCAACTTCAGAGTAAAAAGCATGCAAAAGCAAATTATATATACTTTAATCGGTGCTTTTTATATATCCTGATAATTGAAACTTGTAACTTTTAAACTGTCCAAGTGCCCGAAGACGATGTTTTATGTGCTGTGCACTAGAAGGATATATGTAGAAAGCCTAATAATATTGTAAAAGGTCTAATAAAACCCTGTGATGCATCTTGTCTTAGATAAAGTTCAATAGATGTCGTAACTTGTATGTACCACAGCAGTTTTAATCTCTAAAAGATTAGTGCCATTGTTAAATTCATGTCAAGGTACGCTTGGTTGACGCTGCTCAAAGCAAGAAACAAAGAAAGAGAGTATACTGAGACTGTGATACAAGAACGAAGGATATTTGCATGGTTGATTGTTGTAGGAGGCTGTGTGTCGCTGCAAAATGCAATGTAGTGATCTCCAGAGAGACCAAAGTTATTTGATTATATTTATGCAATAGAAGACCCCATAAAGCAGAATATATATTTGCTTGGTTTACTACAAGTTGGCAAAATAAATCGACGGCGCCATTGAAACTATAATGACTCCACGCATTTTCGTGGATCAAACGACTCTTGGGCTGTTCCAGATGGAAAAGTATTGGCAAAACGTTTGCCAATATTTTTCTAATAAGTAGTAAGAAAACCCAAGGACTTGCTCAAAGAGAAATCTGGAAGTAGTAATATCTATCAGGACAATAGAGGCAAAGCAACTAAACCAAGGTAATATACTCAAGGTATTAAAGAGCAGGTGATAAGACATTTTGAAAGCTTTCCGAAGGAAGAAGAATCATTATAACAGAAACAAATCCGAAAAAGAATTCCTCAGTCCTGACTTAAATATATACCGTTTGTTCGTGGCTGAGGGTGTCAACAGAGAAATTTTAATTCAAAATTGAAGGTGCACCAAAGAAGAGAAGAAGCAGCAAAGCAGCTGATGAATAATGATAGTGTACTCTAGCATAAACCAACCAGTAACAGTCTAGTAATGTGAGAACTATAATCTTGAACTATAACCTCTCAGATACGAACAGTGCGATTATATGTTTGTGAAATGAGTCTCTAGGTAGACGCGAAGGTAACGAAATCGGATCTGTATTAGTACTGAATGGTGAAAGTGCTTCATTCTTCACCTCTTGTGGTAACCAAAAAAAGAACTGATCATATGGAGTGATAACTGCATAGATAGAACAAGAATCGCATGCAACTTATGGTTTCCGTATACTTAGTGGCTACAGGTAATTTTGAACAAATTGACCACATGTTTCTGATAAGTGTCGTCCATTCATATCTTTAGTGCGACAGGGGCTTTGCTCAGATAAAAAAATATAGACGCGATATTGAAAAAATGATTAGTAAAGCTCGCCATACAAATCTATTTGAAGTCATGTACAGTGCCTGACAGAATTAATGTCTTCCCCATAAAAC
The DNA here is from genome assembly GCA_963170755.1 of Amphimallon solstitiale. Taxonomy (NCBI): domain Eukaryota; kingdom Metazoa; phylum Arthropoda; class Insecta; order Coleoptera; family Scarabaeidae; genus Amphimallon; species Amphimallon solstitiale. The sequence goes on along the minus strand of OY720676.1, from coordinate 21,849,433 downwards.
ACGTAAATATCATAACTACCTACCTTGTTTTCGTCTGGCAACCCGTATCGGTATTTTTCAGTTATGGAAAAAGGAGCATTGTAATCTTTGTATGTAAATATGACAAGTAAAAGTAAATAAGTTTAAATATCTGCAAGTATATGTAAAACTATTTTAGAATTTTACACGAATAGTGGATATGTGGGTTGATATAAATAGATAATAAACACTGTTATAATTATTTTTGTTGTATTTTATCTCTTAATTGATTATTTTAGTTTTATCGTTGGATACTTAAATTATCGTGGTTAAATAAATCATCATTCTGACTCCTTCTGCCACCTAGCGGAGAGAATTCCATAAGAGTCCTACCGCTGTGCGTTTTGCATTACTCATGTGCGTAATGTATACCTTTCCTGGCGGGTAGATGGCGTACGATGTTTTATCTAATAGATTGGGTATTTTAATTATTTCTAATTTAGTTTTGGAGTTTCTTTTTGGGCTTAGAGTTATGCAACAAATTAATTATAATTATTTTCCACTTTTCTATTGTCATTTGAATCTGCGTTTATGTCGTGTGTGTAAAATATCAGTTTAGGTCTCGTGGGCTTTAGTCCTAATGTGTTGATAACGCTTAAGATCGCTAGATGACAAGTGGATTCTTTCTCTTTTGAACGATAACTGTCGTAGAAGAAGCATTAAACATCACAGAGCAGATGCAATCTTCTTATTCACTAACTACTTGAGAAATGTTGGATGTTAAGTATATCGTGTTTAATCGCTAGTAAAAAGCGGATAGTATAATATTTCTCAAGGTTTATTATGGATTTGGCGTTATAAGTATAATCTTGTTGAGGATATTGTTGTCGTGGCTTAAGAATTGTTTAACTGCTGTAAGTATATTTTCCACGTGTCTGATCGATCTTAATTGTGTTGTTTCTATATTCAAATATAGCTGTTAGTGCATGGCATAGACCTCATTTGAGCACTTTTGTTGGGTTAAGTCTAAGAACCACGTGCCTGATGTAATTTTACGGTTCCAAGGGAATTAATTGCTGTATCCTGCGGTGAAGACATAATTTGAGGTGCAGATAAATGAAATACTGTAGCCTTCCTACGCTAAGTTTCCTGAAGATGTCGTTAGCCGAAGATATGTGAGGCAGTTTTCCTTGTAACGAGTGGGATCCGTAGAAGGTATCGTGTATGGTAGCTGTGGATGTGGTTTTCTTTAAGGTACTGTGACTGTGTAATTTTCCTGATATTACCCGTAACGTGGGAATTATTGGCCAAACAGTTTTGGTAAAATTTATGTCAATTTCGAGTACTTCGTACAGTAAATTTCAATTTTCCGGCCTAGCTAATCAAATAAGTCGTCGTAATTTCTTAAATTAACTTCTTGTGGCATGTGAGCCTTTATAATTTGAATTTATTAAATTAACGTAGTTTTATTAATAACAGTGACCCCAGTTTGGGGGTTACTTTGTCATTTTTGGAGACGTTACGTAGCCTTTTTATTTTTGGATTTAGAACTTGAACAAATTTTGGATGTGTATTGGCGTTGTAGCCTCACATCTGTCTTGTGTAAATTCGTAGCTTGTTATTTAGTGTAATTAGTCAACCATTTAAATCTATACTTGTACAATCTTGTAAGAAATTATTGAATTTAATTTTAATCACGTTCTCTTGTGTAAAGCATAGTTAACTAGCGCTAATATTTATAGTATTAGATACCATATAACTTAGAGTCTGCACTCTAATGTCGAATAGATTGTCGGTTGCCTCTGGTATACAGAGTGGTTTATTTTGGTGTTGACGTGTTGCAAATCACGATCAAACTGTTCGACTTTGGAGGGACTTTCGGCAAGTTGCCTTATAACTGTATGCTTTTGGTAGGAATATTGTCGGTTAATTATTTTAACTTTAAGGTTGTTTCATGTGTTTTCCATTTTGAATTTCTTAAATTTTGTAATTATAAATCATTGGTAATTTGAAGTTGTGAATCACCTTGGGTGACCATTTAAGATTTTATTCATTCCTTCAGAAGTTTATTACTGGCAACTGAGTTGCGCTTTTGTGATTCACATTTCATTGTTTTGTGTCTTTGAATATCTTGTTGGAAAAGATTAGTTAGTAATAGCCGGTTTTGTGTTCGATATTTGAAACGAACTGTTTGTTCCAATTTATAGTTTTCAATAAACCGTATGTTAAGTTTGAATGAGTGTGTGTTGGTCTTATTTTTCTTATCACCTGGGGAATCTTATATTGGATCTTGTCCGGGGTCTGAATATCTGTTGGACTCAGCATATTTTTACGGATAGGCGCCCTGACAACGTAACCTTCGACTTAGTACTGTGTTCGAACTCGCCCTAATTCTGACTGTAGCTGGAGGCGGTGCTGACTCCCATATTTAACATCGACCCCTGGGAAGTAAGAGGTAAGACTTGAGTGTTATAAGTTGGTGATTATTTAATAGACAAGCGTCTTCCTAAATTTAAATAGAAGGTTAATTACCGTGGTGGTGTCTGACTTACTACCTTCTTGGAATTTGGGTACCGAATCTGTTTAGGGCCTTGGCCATTTATAATTTAAATACAAGAGGGTAGCAACACATAATGAACTTTAATTATTCTTATTTCAACGTTTCAGTATTATAGTTGTTTTGTTTATTATAGCTATAATAATCATTGTCATTCTTGTTAATTAGCAGGCTTTTTAAAATTAAAAAATGTAACAAATTGTCACCGTTTTGTTCGATAAAAATTATGAAAAAAATATAAAATTATAGAAACGTTTTTAATGTATGCAGTGAATACATATAAATGTCAAATTAAGAAAGTATGTGGGATAAAAACTCAAATATTACAATAAAATGAAAAACACAAGAAACAGTTCTAATAATAACGTACTAAAGAAATACAACTAATAAATAACATATTCTAAAAAATAAGAATGAAACAAATTAATTCCGAAAATGATTAAGTAAACCACTTCAAAAAATACATCATATAAATAAATAAGAAAACAAAATAAATCTGGCTTCCACGGTCTTTCTCCGTATTCTTTTCTTAGTTTCCGGACTGCATGGCTTCGTCTATCGACGTTTCGTCAACAATACTATGGAACTATCTGCTTTGGGAGGGTTTATATTGGGCACAGTCACTGTGTAGCAGCAGATGCAGTAGCAACAAAAGAAGACCCTGAAGATGTCCTATACGTTTGATGACAAAACGTCGGTAGATTAAGCCATAACGACTCGGTCCCAGTCCGGAAACCAAGAAGAGAATAAGAAAACTAATATTTTGTGTAGTAGCCATTAGCGGTTATACAATTTCTTAGTCTGGCGGGCAATAAATGTACTAGTTTTTCACAATATTGACTACCACGTAACTCTTCTCACACGTTGCATACAAATTCCGATTTATTTATGCGGACCGCTTCCTCCATGCATTTCCTAGCGGAGCTGTACCTTATTCCAAACAGGAGAAAAACGAAATTCTGAACAGACCTCTACCCCCCGCGCCAAAATTACAACCTATAGCTGGTGAAATCAATTTTAGGCGGAAAATTAAACAGTTAAGGGAACAGAATAGTCAACAACACTCGAAAGTAAAAAAAAAGATGTCTAAAAAACAAACAATGTCAAAGACGTCCAAATATTTGACTATTGATAGCAAAAAGCGAATGTAGTACGGTGTTATTTCACCTTGCTGTCAACCAATAAGCAAAAACTCTCACTTGGGTCTGTTCAGAATTTCGTTTCTTTCTTTTTGGAATAAGGTATAGATCAAAATGGGAGGAGAGGCTCTGGTAATAACGTTGAGTCGCTCTCGCAACCGATATGCGCCACTAAATTAAAATATTTAGAAACTAATACTTAAGCACATTCCTCACGTAAAATCGCGAGGCAATTGTAGTATCTATGTCGCAATCTTATGCAAATAGCAATTATAAATACAATTGTTAGTAATCTTCCTGCTTGCTATCATTTTTCGACAGATAAACAGTGGATAATTAATTCTCAACTACGCCTGTGTGTTATCTCAACAATATAAATTTTATGTAATGTCTTTATATAACATCTGGAGCAGTTTCAGCGATAATGTATTGCATATTTGTATTGTGTTTGTATTTATATGTAAACTCTACTTACATTTAGGTGCATACCACAAAAGTCGTTCACATCTGAGTACAGAAAATGCAGATTTCAATTTTAATATTGTGTATAGCAGCGTAAGTGTGATTAGTTGTAATACGGTGATACTAGTTATTGTAGTGTGATTTTTATCCAATATTTTATACATTCCTAATTTTAATGAAGCAAAATTATATAGGTACTACAAGTTCCATTTCTACTTGTTTATTATAAATTCTAATGATAACTTAATAGTTTTTGTGATTAGTATTTTGTTCAGAATATGTTTAGAGTAAGATTTAGTAGGTGATAATTAGTTAATCTCAGGGTTGGCAGCTGATATTAAGCCGTTTTTGTCCGATTTTTATCGTTACTATGACTTACTTAAATCACTAGTTTTTAATTTAATCATAGTCGGCCAGATTTAAATTCCAAAAAACCATTCATTCTAATAAAAATATTAATTGTAAAGGCCTCTATCACTGAGTAAATAAATGGGTTATTAACCCATTTACACCGAAATTAAATCTTTTTGTAATAATTTAATTTTTTTCTGCTGTAAATTAAAATTAATTATATATTTAAACAAAAAATACCTTATTTTGAATAATTTGTTTAACAGTTTTAGAAAAAAATAGGTGTTATCATATGCTATGACGATTTTTCCTAAACTTTCTAAAAGAGGCACTACTACTAATAAAAAGTCACTTAAAATAACTTTATTTAGTGGCGAAATTTTTAAAATATTCTGTGCCACACATTTTGGCACATTGTTCTAACTTTGCTGTTACACAAAGATTCTGCACTGAAAAAAATCTCCTCAGGAATTTTAGCTACAGCCTTGTAATTATCTTTTTGTAGTTGAAGTGTTACAATTGTAGCAAACCTATGAACATGGTTGTAGGAGAATAATATTAATCTTTGTAATTATTTTTTGTGTTAAAAACACATTTTTGAGTGTAGTAAAATTAACTAATGTTAACAAATAATTTCAAGAAGCAGTTTTTTTACTACATCTTGTAGTCAAAATATATACCATTTTTCGTAAAAGTTTAAAAACATAATAATATGCTTTTTAAAATCTTGATGTGTCAAATTATCTCCTTTAGCTTTGTATCTTGGGAATACAATAATGTCTTGAGAATTTGCACAAAAAAGTCTATTCTAAATATAGAACTGACATCATATACAATACCATTCGTAGAGACTGTTACATTTTTTAATACTATAAATAACAATTACAAATACATGACACATACTGAATTGCTGGTCTTTCATTCGGACTTGCTTGTGAGGTGAACGCCTGAACATTCATATTTTCTAAAGTAGTATCATCGGTTAATGTTACTTAATGCGCTTGTGGAGAAGAACTAACGTATTTAACAATGACAGTGACTCACAACATTTGCAAATGGCGGAGAAAAATAGCATGACAACAACAACTCTAACAAAATTCACCAACGCAGCCAACTATATTGAGAGTTATGTTTTCGATCCTGTATAAAGTGCTGCCCTCTAATAATAATAATAATAATAATAATATTTTATTCATTGTAATTACCATTACAAGAAAGTCAGTGAATTACTTTAAAATGCACAGTTAGCTGTCAATAAAACAAACAATAACAACAAAACAATAACGAGTATATAATGCATTAATGTATTTAAAAGTCATTAATGTTCTAAGTCACACTTTAAGAACTCTTCTATTGAATAAAAGCTGTGATAGCTTAAAATTTCCTCAACTTTTTTTATGAATAATTTGTCCCTCTCTTCAATATGGTTCTTGATTTTGTTATACAGTTTGGGCCCCCAATAGTCTACGTAGCGTTGTGTCGTTTGCAGGCGGTGATATGGGATTTGAAACTCTTTTCTGTGGCGGGTTTCGTAGTTATGATGCTCTCCATTCAATATATACTTTTCTTGGTTTTTTCTGACGTATTTTATACATGTAAGTATAAATAGGCAAGGCAAGGTCAGTATTCTTTCTTGCTTGAAATGTTCCTTACAACCATCCGTGTATTTCAGATTACAAAGAGCTCTAATCGCTTTTTTTTGCAAGCAGAAGATTCTTGTTGCTGCAGGTGATGTGCCCCAAAACAAAATTCCGTAGCTTATCCTACTGTGGAAGTTCGCAAAATAGGCAGATTTTGCAGCGGCATGGGTAGCAATAGTCTTCAGTCTTCTTATAGTATATATAGCTATCGTTAGCGAGTTAGCTAATTCTGATATGTGCATGTCCCAAGTGAGTTTATTGTCAATCGTGAGCCCCAGATATCGAATGGCGTGGGATGACTGTTCATTTCTTGCTGGAAAACAGAGATGCTGTGTTTTCTCTTCATTTAATTTTCGTTCATTATCTTGGAACCATTGTATGATTTCTTCCATTACCCGTTTGCTCTCTTTTCCAATTTCGTCAATTGACTTTCCAGTAACTACGTAGGATGTATCATCAGCATAGAGACAGCTTTGTTTAGGTGTTATATTTTTTGGGAGATCATTAACGTACATCAAAAATAAAATTGGTCCCAATATCGATCCTTGTGGTACCCCATTATGAGTTAGTCTGGTATTTGATATTTCTCCATTTAAGTCCACTCTCTGGCATCTTCCCCTCAAATAGGAGGCAAGTAGATCATGTTCCGTACCTCTAATACCATAATAGTATAGTTTCTGTAGTAGAATTTGGTGATTTACCATATCGAAAGCCTTACTGAGGTCACAACATATCAGTTCACATAGTTCTTTATTGTCGTAGGCGTCAATTACTGCCTCCATCACCTCCAGTATTCCAGTCACTGTGGATTTGTTTTTCCTGTATCCATGCTGTTCATTAGATATATAGTTCTTTCTTTCTAAGTATTCTAGTAGACGGTCTACTATCAACCGCTCTAAAATTTTGGAAATTGCAGGCAGAATAATGATGGGCCTGTAATTGCTGCAATCATTCGGATCTCCCTTTTTATGAATTGCAACCGCTCTTCCTACTTTCAGTTGTTCCGGAAAGATACCTTCGCGGACACACTTATTGAAAACTGTTGTCAGAATAGGTGTTATTTCAATTTCTACCTCTTTAATGATATTTGTTGTAACGTCATACACATCCCTGGTTTGTTTGTTTTTCACATTTCTTATTACCTCCGATACTTCTATTTCTGTAATAGTTTTAAAATAGAACGAACATCTATTATCTAGTCTCATATTTTCTAGGTATATCTGTATTTGTGTATGTGATTCCGTGCTTATTAGGATCTGTTTTCCAATGCCCGTAAAATAGTTATTAACTTCGTTTGCAGAGAGTTTTGTATCTGATTTTCCTTTATTTCTAGTTTTGTTTGTTTCCCTGTTGATGACCGTCCATATAGCTTTTTGTTTGTTACATGCTTCATTTATATATATTTGATTTGCATTTTGTTTTGCTTTATTTATTTGATCATGGAAGTTTTTCTTGTATTCTTTGTATGCTTTGTATATGTCTTCATCTTTAGTTACCTGAGATACCCTCATTAAACCAAAACACTGATAAGGTGTAGGAAACAAAATATAGAATATAAGAACTGTCAGAATTGACTTGCTTCGAAATGACATCAGTGATAGCTGAAGTGAGCACGCCGGTATAAGTGTATCTTGCTTTTATCATAAATAATTTTAAATAATTTAGTTATATATTTATCATGCAGGATTCCATGCTTCGGTCAAGAATATGCCTTCTCAGATGATTTTAAATTTGCTGTTGCCACAGCTGCCTACCAAGTCGAAGGAGCATGGGATGTAAACGGTAAGAAAAATTCAGTAAGATTGTGGTTTCAGCTCTGACATGCCACCAAGAGAAACTAATAGACTATTCCTTTTCAGGAAAAGGAGAAAATGTCTGGGACACACTGACACACACGAATATCGACGCAATTGCCGACAGAAGCACAGGTGACATTGCCTGTGATGCTTATAGCAAAACTAAAGAAGACGTGCAACTCCTTAAGAAATTAGGTGTGGACTTTTACAGATTTTCAATCGCCTGGTCCAGAGTTTTACCTACAGGCAAAACGAATTACATCAATCCAGATGGTATTCGTTATTACAACGAGCTCATCGATGAACTTCTGGCGAACGGTATAAAGCCTATGGTGACAATGCACCATTTTGATCTGCCACAAGCGCTTGAAATCGAGGGTGGTTTCCAAAACTTGGCAATAGCGGATTATTTCGAAGCTTACGCCGATGTTTTGTTCGAGAATTTTGGTGACCGCGTCAAAGATTGGATAACTTTCAATGAACCCACACCTCTTTGTCAATATGGATATGGGGGAGTATTTATACCACCAATGCTTAGCAGGATTGAGAGTGGTTATCTATGTGGACGCACGTTATTGATCGCACACGCTAGGGCTTTTCATCTTTACAATCAGAAATATAGAGCAACACAAGGAGGTATGTTGATGACAGACACTTCTATATCACAGAAAGAAAGACTTTGTTGCGTCAATTGCATATTTGTCGAATGAAACAAGCTTCTGGTTTAAATATGTGCAAAAAAGTATCTTACTTACTGCAGCCTAGAAACTCTGTTTAATTTGCAAAAAAAGGTTGCTGTCAACTTCCAATAGTTTGTCAATTGAAATAATTAATTAGAAAGAAAACAAACTCGTTTCACAAAAAATATATGATTTATTTCATACGCTAGATGTCCATTTCGTTTGCCAAGCAAACATCATCGGTAGTATAACAAATGTATTCAGTGTTTTTACTTTATATAGATATTCGAACGTTTATTGTGAAAACATTCTTAGTGTAGTTGTTAAAACCTTCTTAAATGGAACCGTACTTTTATTACAGTAGTATTATAAACTATGGTGGTGTTTACTGAATGTGTAAGGGTGGTATGAATTCTAAGAAACTCTGACTAAGTGGAGATACATCTGTGTTTAATAAATTATTTTTAAATTTCTTCATATAAATACTTTCCCACATATTTAGATTTTTACATCCAGTTCTCTTGATTACTTGTACATTATCGATTGAAAATGTATGTCCTGTGTTAACAAAATGATGCGCCAAAGCTGATTTATCACTATTATGATTTTTCAAATGATATAAATGTTCTGATGTTCTAATTTCCGCGTTTCTTTTTGTCTGTCCAATATACATTTTATTGCAATTATTACATTCAATTTGGTATATCCCTGAGTCTATTAAAGGGTCTGATTTTTCAATTTTAGTATGTAATAGACTCTTAGTATTATGTGCATTGACAAACGAGGGTGTTATCCTGTATCTTTTACATAAGTTTGAAATTTGATTTTCCCATCTTTTATTGAAACTAAATTAACAAAAAATTTATATTCTAATTTTATGGATTCTAGTATAGTTCTGGTGATAATGAATTTTTTCTTATCTAATTTGTGTTTTATTCTATCTACTATATTTGTCCGGTAACCGTTCTCAGCGGCTACTTTGTATATATATGATAACTCCTTATTATAATTTATTTCTGAATGTGGTGTGTTCTGTAGTCTATTGGGAAGTACAAAAAATATAGTTTTTGTACCAGTAGTAAAATATCATAGCATTTTTATACTTAATAAAACGCCATGAAATGTCATTTCTCCACCTGAACTAATAACAGGTAAATAATGAGCGTATTATTGACCTAAGTGAATAATGACAACAAATAAAGCGCATGCCGCAACCATGCAATCGCAGTAATATGTCAACCGTCAAAATTTATTGTAGTTTTACCAGTTTAACCAGTTTCACTATTGTATAGCGACATATCATCGTGGATTTATACCATAAATCATACCTAAACTGTAAAACTTATAAATGCTCTACCACTAAGGTAAAATAAATAACTGTATTTCAGGTTACCAATAGATAGTATAATATGGAAACAATATAACACGTAACTATTACAGATGTAAAGAATTATTTAATTTATTTATAAAAATTGATATTTCAATTATGGCATGTCAAATTTATTGATGGTCCAATTCTATTTGAAAAAACATGATTGTGTAAATCTGTAGGCACAATAACGACAGTATTATTTATTGAGTTAATTCCATTTACGATATCTTCAGTCGAAATAGATCCTGATTGTACTGCTGATGTTGATGGAATTTGATTCATATCGAAAACTAATTGCAACTTATTGCAGGTGTGGTTCCCTAAGTAGATGTAGCTAGACCTTGTAACATACAAGCTATATTTTTTTTATTTACTAGGGAATCTTCAATATAACCTTCAGCTGCACTAGAAGATTTTCAACCGTCATGTTGTTTTAACTGAAGGATATTACCACAATTGACAACTAAAAGTGTAGCCGAGGTTCTACGGAAACTATGACCAGTATATAATTGTGGATTTTGTGAATTTAAGTAAACGGCAATTTTTTTTTGCATCTGTCCTATTGTGTTATGTCCAATGTTTTGTATAGTACAGTAATAAAGAATTTTGCTATATCTGGAATTGGTCTAATTTTTAAATAGTTTTTAATTATTTCGCTCCATTATTACAAACTTTCGAGACGAACCATTTTTGCTATTGCGGATTTGAATAATAGATAATTAAATCATCTTTCATGATGAGATCAGAAATTAATAAATTACACAGCTCCTCACTTCGGCTTGCACCAGCAACACCAAATTACAAGAGCTGTCTACAGGGTTATAAATTGTCAATAATTTCAAAGTATTAATATATAAACGTACTACCTTAGTTGCCATGTAACATGCGTCGGGTGCCTCAGTAAGGAATTTTATACTTTCTTCTTGACTAAATACGAATGCTTTTTGGGCTTATAATTATCATTTTTTCTTTTTAAAAAGGCAACTAATTTAAAATATTTTGATATATTCCTTTAGGCCAAGTGTAGCTTTCAACATTGAATAATGCGCCCATAAAATCGAGGCTTTTATATATTTTGAATATTCTTGAAAATAAGCCAGAAGTACGTTTTCAGAAATTACTACTCTATTTTTGGAATTACACCATTTTTTAAATTCTATATATATTTTCATGTTTAAGAGTTTAGATTTATGCGGAAATAACTACTCAACTGCCTGTTCTGCAATCTTGCGCATTTCAGGTGGTGTACATCTAAACTCTTCAGACATTATAAATGGAATGAAAAATAATCTAATAAATACTTGGCTTTTAGTTTCAGTATTTATGTCAAAACTTATTTGTCAACATCAAAATATAGTCTACTTATTTGTTTATATGAAGTTTTATTACAAGAGCATTCTTACATATATGAGCAAATTTACATAATTATTAAGGTTTCAAGATCCAGTTAGACTACTGGTACAAAAAATAGTATACATACTACGGTTGAGTAGACTATTATTGCTCGTGTGGCTTAAATTACTCGGCGCTGCGCGCCTCGGAATTTAATCTCGCCACTCGTGCAATAATTGTTATCTTCTCAACCTTAATATGTAATATACTATTGTTTGTGTCTAAAGGAAGTGTACGAAGTGTTATGGATATAATTATCTGTACGTGTGGCTTTTCGGTACATCTCAAAATGGAGACTGTTCTCCCTAATAAGTAAGATGTGTTCAATTTCCATTTCATGATGATGAGTGAATTTAATAGATGGGTGCTAGTTATTAATGTAATTAACAATCTGGTCTAAATCAAAACCGCTTGGAATAGTTGCAAAGATGTCATCTACGTATCTGACCCATCTAGTGTATGAAATAAATCATATATTTTTTGTGAAAAGAGTTTCTTTCTAATTAATTTTTTAAAATTCACAAGTGCTCAATTTATCAACATCGATTGTCAACTGAAATGTTTGAAAAGAATAACTCAAGTACGACATTTTGTTGAATTAAGTATTAATTTTCGAGGAAACAATATTCCTCGAAAATTGAATTTTTCAAAGAATTTTTAATTTCAACAAATAATGAAAAGTTGAAAGTTACATATACTTGGTTGGTTTAACTTAATTACATACTTAACGTTAAACATGCTCTTTCTTGAATCAAATAAGTAAAACGTTAAATCAAGTCTTCAATTTTTCAACTGGACAAAAATTAATTGGTAAAACTTGATTTTTTCACTAAAGTATACTGCCGCATATCATATACTAGTTTTGACATTGATATCTTTAGTAGTTTGGCCGTTATCGTGCACGAAGAAGGGGGAGAAGAGAGCATGTTTTTAAATCCCCTTTTAAACATGAAGTGTCTTTCTCTTATTATCTACGAACCCCTACCATTTTCTCCTTTAATATTTTAAATAGCATCAAACTATGCGTGGAACATTATGCGAAAAGAAATCTTATAAAGAATTCATACATGAATTGGGTTATTCATGTAAAAATAAGATGTAACATTAGAGTATTTTAGTTAAGTTAAAAATAGAAACAAATTTTCAAAATTATGACTTAAGATCATATATACTATATTAATTAAAACCATAAAACTGACAAAATTATATAAAACGCGACAATAGCTCAGTAATAGTCACTTTTAGGGTATTAACGTCTTAGATGTTTTTGATGTGAAATATAATAAGAACTTCAAAAATGAAATAATATACAGGCTGTTCTATTTAAAAAAATTGACTATTTTGCAAAAACTAACAAATGCATATCAAAAAACGACAGTAGCTCAGTAATAGTCACATTTAAAGTATTAACGTCTTACATGTTTCTGACATGAAATTTAATAAACAATTCAAAAATGAACTGATATACAGGGTGTTCCATTTAAAAAAAATACTTTTATACAAAAACGTGTCATGTAATTTTAATCCAGTTTTCTGAAAATTCAGTTAGTAATTGCATAAAAATAAAATATGCTTGTATTAGGCCCTTTTATTATAAATAACTCTACCAAAAATTGTATTTATCTAATACGACGTTTTCGAGAAATATGATTTTATAAAAACATTGAATTTTTCAGAAAAATGGTAATAAGTCAAAAATCTTAGATTTTAGGCCTATACTATCTTATAACTTTTTGGCTAAAAATTATGCGGGGAATACAAAAATGTAATAATATATAGGGAGTTCCAATTAAAAAACTATCACTATGGTCAGCCACCAAGTTATGGAACACTCTGTATAATACAAAATATTTTTAAAATGTGCTCCTAATGAACAGCTATCACAGGAAAAAAACCGCTTCGAAATATCTTTACTCATAAAGGCATAATCGGCCTTACCCGCTTAGATGACTCACCCTGTATATGCTTAAGATCTACTTTGGTGAGCAGGATGTTGTATTTATACCTTTAGGTCGCATTGGTATTACTAATCTCGTCTTCTGGTTCGAGCCTCTGACGAACAGTAAGGAGGACATCGAGGCAACTGAAGCAGCTATGCAATTTTTCGTAAGTAGCCGTCGATTAATTGTCCCTTGTTTCCTTTTTACTGACAACTTTTTCAGTCAACCGCTTTTCTAAATACATTTACTTAAATGATGTAAATGCTTACAGTATGGTTGGTTTGCCCATCCAATCTTTACTGAAGATGGCGATTATCCTAAAATCATGAAAGATAGAATTGCGGAGGCTAGCAAAAAAGCTGGATTCACAAAATCTAAACTCCCTGAACTTACACCTCAGGAAATAGAACTGATCAGAGGAACGGCGGACTTTATGGGATTGAATCATTACACCACTTACCGCTGCACACGAATTGGCGATGAACACATGGACAATCCTCTAATGCTCTTCCATTATCCAGACATGGACGTCACCTGCTTTGCTGATGAAACTGCAGAACAGGCCGCTTCCACCTGGCTGAGAATAATACCGTATGGTATTAGAAAGTCATTGCAATGGGTAAAAGAAAATTATAATAATCCAGAGGTGATTATAACAGAGAATGGCATGTCTAACACTGGCGATATTGTATTAAATGACTGCAGAAGAATTAATTATTATAATGTAAATATACTAACTTTGCTTATTGAACTGTTTCTTTTTAAATATTACACTTTTAGTTATACCTGACGGAAGTACTGAAGGCTATACATGAAGATGGATGCAACGTTACCGGATATACAGCTTGGAGTTTCATGGATAATTTTGAATGGAGAAGCGGTTATAGGTACTACATTTTCTGCATTATATCTTGAGTCTTCATCAGCACTTGGTTTTATCTGTTTCTTCATAATTTCAGTGAAAGATTTGGTTTGTACGCTGTTGATTTTAATGATCCGAATAGACGAAGAATTCCAAAAATGTCCTCCCATGTCTTCAGGAAAATTATCGAAGACAGGAAAATTAACTGGAAATACACCCCAGAAGGTTTTGATGATTGCGAATGGGTCAATTCAAAAGACGAATTGTAACTTTGAAGTCTGCTTATAGAAATTAGTTTTATAATTTTGCTGGCGTAGACAAAATGGCTGTTATTTAGAATTGTGAAATTCATGTTATATTATGAACAAGGAATAAATTATTTATTCTTCAATTTCAAATTAAGAATCTTTGCTCTCTTATTAAATTAATAGATGAAAGATCTTCGGGAGTCCGGCAACAAATAAAATATAAATGGAAATCGTAATTTTTTATATTTCGCACTTTTTGAATTAATGCTTCTTTGGCGTTAAGATATGACTCCTTTGTGGAAAAACCTGCAATGCATTCTTAAACAGCTGAATGGAACTTTTGAATTATCGGCAATTAAAAAGGCGTTTGTAAATCTCACTTTTTCACTTTAATCGTAAATAACTCGAAAACAATTCCATTTTTTTATTAGTTTGAATATCAAACTAACCTCTTACTTATTAAACTTACTTTGTCAGATCGTTGACTCACCCTGTATATATAGGATTTATCAGCAATATCCTAAATAGTCCAAAACTATCGAATTTAATCCAAATAACGAAAGAAAAAAATTGTATTAAAAACAACTAATAATAATTTTCTCATTGTTTTATTATTACCAACACAAAACAATTAGGTACAATATAATTAATAGTTCAATAAGTAAAAGTAATAGATTTTTATATTTGGTATCGGTAGATATAAATAGCAATTGACTTGTCATGTTCAAATTGATGCATGGAAAGCTTATGTGTAACCTTTTTGGTGGAATTCTATCATATAATAATATAAATCATGTATATCATTTTAAAGTCAAAATTTTAACCTGTAATCCATAACCGTTGGTTGTGAAGTATCAATATCGCATCCATAGCAATGATTTGTATTAAAATTTAAAAAATGTTGATGATTCTCAATTGAGAAATAAATTAGTGTTATAATACGCATTTTATAGGAAAAAATTGAACTAAAAACAGGTTGTCAGCTATATAACTTATTTTTTCTTCTATTGTGCGACCCGCTTATGAAACTTAAGCATGTTAATATTACTGAAAACATTTTGGTTAATTATTGTGCGTAAATTATTCCATAGAATTGATACTTCCCCTTTACAAGGTCAGGTGAAAGAACTGTTATTTAAGTCTTCAATAATTAATGAGAAGCATGCTCGAACACAATTTTTATTAATTACCAGATCGATGGTTTAAACCTACAATAAATTCTAAAATTTCATTCAAATACTCTTCATCAAATCACAGTGGGTTATCCCACTGGCGATTTGGTATATTTGGAGCATATATTCAGGTTACACCTTAACTACAAGCACTACTTTTAACCCTCCCTTCTGTATTTCTATAGGTCTCTACTGAAGATGGCAACTTAGTGGCCGAAATACGTATATAGATATTTTTTTAAAATATATATGGTAAGGGATTCGTCCTTTTGCATTTTGTTTCAGATTTAGAGCCACAGTCTCCACCCATTAGTGGAAACTGCAATCAATTATTTGAAATCTAACTCAAATATAGAAACATAACTTGTAATTGCTATTAAAGCTCTATTATATATACCGGGTGTCTGTTTAAGCTCGGCCACCGGCCATATCTCGGCAACCGTTTATCGTACAACCTGGAGGAAAAAATGTTGATAGTAAAATGGACCATAGGAATTCCAACCAAAATATTTTTAAGTTTTCTTAATGTTCACAAGGGGGTGCAATTTTCAAGATGAATTAAAAATTCGATAATTTTTCATTAAATTCTAGAGTAAGATAGATTAAAATTTTTACAAGCAAGATTTTTAGACGTTTTTATACAATTTTTATTTGAATCTTTTTGATCGAACTTTCATACGAAGGGGAGGGTGGAGGGGGGTATGTCTGCGTACAGAAGTACGTATAATTTCGATTTGCCCCAACGGATTTGAATGTTTCTGGGCCCATCTGATAGAGAATTTTACAAGGAATTGAAGTATATGTAGTACGCAATTACGTGGTTGACAGAAAAAGTAACAGGGGGCGCTGTTCTCAATTTAAGTATATTACTTGTTTTTTCTTTAAAATTTTAAATGGAACGCTATATTTTTAATATCGTAATATTGAAGCACACAAAAAATTAAAGAGAGTGATGAACACCGGAAGTTGCTACCTCTTTTCTTGACAAAGGTATAGTCATACGAAGAGAATCCAGAAAAATAAAAAAAATTAAATATTAATTTATTTATTTATTGGGAGTAATAATTTTATTTTAATTTTAGGAGAGTCTCTGGACAGTGTATAGTTCGTTTTCACATGAATTTTCATCATACTCTTCCATAAATGTATTACGTTAGATTCTTCTTTTAAATGTTTCGAAATTCTATAATTATTTTTAAATTTCATGTCTTGTCTTTTTGGATATTGAAATAAAATAATAACAATAATAATAATAATAATAATAATATATCTTAATTACCCAACAGATATACATCTAATTATAGGTAAAGAGCAAAAATAATTTCCATAACTCATGAACTAAGTAGACAATAATCAGAAAATAAACAATGTAAATATAAATCATTTACTTATTAGTAATGAAAGGGTACAAAAATTGATATTTAATTCATCCCCACTGTAACATGAAAGTAAGTAAAGGAACATATACCTAAACATAAATAAGAAAATATATTGACCAAGTAATATAAACGAAAAAAATATATATTTAAATGTGAAAGCACAAAAAAAAACATCAACTTAATAAATGTTCAAAGTGTTACCATTATTTTTAATACACATGTTCACTTGTCGATTAGTAGACAGCACAGTTACTTCAATTTCGGAGGCAGCAATTCTTGTAATCGGCTTTTGTGATAAACTATGCCTTTTATTTTGCCTCATAAATAAAAATCAAGACTATCTCGCAAGGCGAATAAAAACTCAATAATGCCTTCTTTCCGGATAATTTAGGGAATATTGCCGGGAAGCAAGAATGCATTTTCAAAGCATTGAAAATACATTCTGATCAGGTCATAAGCTTCAACGTTAGAATATGACATTTTACAAACTTAATAATTATGTGCAGGTGTCCAAAAGGACTTAATGAATTAAAAATTCGATAAAAGGATTGAAATGAATACAATTATGGTAGAATATGATGAAAATTCAAGTGAAAACGAACTTTACACTGTATAAAGACTATCTTAAAATTAAAATAAAGTTATTACTCCCATTAAATAAATAAATCTATATTTAATTGTTTTTATTTTTATGGATTTTCTTCGTATGACTATATCTTCAAGAAAACAGGTAGCAACTTCCGGTTTTCATCACTCTCTTCAGTTTTTTGTCATTCAATATTACGATAATAAAAATATACCGTTCCATTTAAAATGTTAAAGAAAAAACAAGTAATATACATAAATTGCGAACAGTGCCCCCTGTTACTTTTTTTGACAACCACGTATTGCGTACTTCAATTTCTTGTAAAATTCTCTATCTAATGAGCCCAGAAACATTCAAATCCGTTGGGGCAAACCGAAATTATACCTACTTTTGTACGCATACATACCCCCTCCACCCTCCCCTTCGTATGGGACTTAGATCAAAAAGTGTCTAATGAAAATTGTATAAAAACGTCTAAAAATGTTACTAGTAAAAATTTTAATCTATCTTAATCTAGAATTTAATGGAAAATTGTCGAATTTTTAATTCATCTTGAAATCATTTTGGAAACTAAAAAATATTTTTGTTGAAGTTCCTGTGGTTCATTTTACTATCAAGATTTTTTCTGCCAGGTTGTACGATAAACGGTTGTCGAGATATAGCCGGTGGCCGAGCTTAAACAGACACCCGGTATATACAGGGTGTATTTGAAATAAAGGGACAGAATATGACAAATGGAAAGGTGCAATTATGTAGAATATAAATCCCAAAAATTATGAGTCAATTACGACACGAACGCCAAAATTAAAAACCTCCGAAAAGTGTTTAATGTGCCGCCTATGGATTTAGCATGTGTCTATATGTCGTAGGTATCGCGCCAAACGTCGACGGTTCCACACAGGTTGAGGAGACGTAATAATTTCCATCGAAGTAAATAAACACGCATAGATATACGCAATAACAGCTGTAGACGTTATAAAAACCCCAATGATAGCATTGTTTACTATTTCTAAACAGGTGTTCATGCTAAGAGTTCAACAACCTTAATATGAAATATCAGCTGTTAAAATATCTTATTTTTCAACAACGAGAATTTTTTTTATTGAGATGGATTATTTAGATATTACGTTTTCTTCCGCTATTACTGTTATTATGATTAAATTCAACGACTTTTTACTTCTTATTTCTCACAAAAACAAATTTGTGTTGTAAAATTTGCCCAACTCTACTTATGAGAAACTTTTATTTTAATTGTACGCAAGTAAATTAGAAAAAAACATAATTTATTTCAGTTCGTGTGTTGTGTAAACAATAGTTGAAACATCCACACGTAACAATCGAACGAGACTGACCTCGCACGCCATCACTCTCCTACATACTAACCCACCCTTCCATAGCCTACAGTCGTATTAAAGTGCAGTGGCGCGACGAATATTTTAAAAATATCTTTGTAATTTTTAAAATTTGAATTTGCGCAAAATATTTTAGATTTGAGTCTAATAAAATTACATCTTTCCATTAATCATACTCTGTCCCCTTATTTCAAATACACCCTGTATATTCGTATGAAATTATATATAATAGAGCTATATATATATATATTTATAAAGCTTTATTAAAACTTTACTACGTCTTTCGAAACTTTACATCGCGACTTAATTAAATACACCTATTTAATATCCTAATAAAATTGAATTATGGCTGTAATAAAATATCCTTGTTACGATTTGACAATGCTTTCTAACAAATAAATTGAGGCGTCAAATACTTTCTTCTAATGCGACACTCCGCTTGCCGCATGTGTAATAACACAACTGAAACAAAGAAATTAAATATTACTGGATCAGCATATGTATTAAATGATTTATCAATAGGTAGACATAAAAATGTATTATTACCTTTACGTTGCATGTTAGATATACTTTATCCGTATCTGGGAATTTAAATGCCGTAAAAGTGGAATATAAAATCGACGTGAGATTAGATCCTTTGGGATAATTCACTTTAATCCACTCTCGAGTGCCCCTGAAAGGAATATTAGATTAATTGGAGCATTAAAGTTTATTAGAGCGGTAGCATCGTTTATTTCTGAGGATTAATGGTCGAAATACATATAAATATAAATAATAACGCGAATGAGTATTAAGTGCGATGGCTTGAATTTAATGTAATTTATCGACAAAAATAAAAAAATATATATACAGTATGCCCACATTTCGATGCTCACAATTGGTATATCGGTTATTAGAAGAGATGTTTTGCATCTCATTTCAAATTCTTTCGAACTTTTACAATTCTGAGATATTTTGAAAATATAATATTTGGCGCTTTCAATTTATCTCAATAACTCGATAGCGCCAAAAGCGATTGCTTTTTTAACTATAACATTCAGACACTTTTTTAAGACAAATTGTTTGGTGTTAACAGTAACACCAGATTTTCATTTTCTTCCAAATTCTCAGAGCTATCTTTTGTTTTTCTTACGGCGGCCATATTGGATTCTTAACTAGTTAGGTAGTGTTAAAAATAGTTTTTCAATAATGTACAACATGCCTAATAAATTTCACCCCAATACGAAATTAGTTGGCTATGAAAGTAAATGTTAGTGTGAAACAGACGATTACTGATATGTAAAATGTGCAATTGGTTGCTGATCAGCTGTTTGACTAACCGTCCTAACAATGTAATAAGTAAGATCAATCAGCAGCAGGCCTAATGGCTGGGCGGAAGAAAGAATCGCGGGAGAACGTGAAAAACATCGTTACAAATAATTGAGCTGGATTTGAATAGAACTGAAATCAGAATCTGGTAAGGAAGAGCAGAGGATAAAAAACTCTAGGGATAGTGTATAGGATAAGTGTTTGAAAGAATATAAATAAATGGTAAAAGGTGTGGATCTCCTCAACACGTAAAGACCTAGAGAACTTACACGTGTATTATCAATACATCCATTAAATCCGACACAACGACCAATTTTCCGAGAAGCGATGGCAAATCTTTTAATTTTCGCAAAGCTAATTTTCCTCAATTGTATGCTGCAATTTTTAACTTCAATTGGGACTTTATGGATAATAATTCTGATGTCAATACTCTGTGCAATGCTTTATATAATGCGCTTTCTATTTTCCAGAAGCACGTTCCTAGCTATACCAACCGTTCCCGTATTTATCCCAAGTGGATTTCCCCCGAGATTATTTCCAATCTTAAATTAAAGCGTAAATATTTTGAGCAATATAAGCGCACCAAATCAGTTAGTTCATTGTCGTTGTTCAAGCAACTAAGAGCACTGGTAAAAAAACAAACATCTGCTGCCTAGAAGGCCTACCTTGCTAAAATCGAAAATCAAATCTCAACTGACCCAAGACAGTTTTGAACGTTTTTTAGAGAGAGAAAGAAAAGAACTCGCATTCCTGGAAAAATTCAATACTCAGGAATGATTATGGAGGATTCCCAAACCATTGTCAACGCGTTTGCTGACTATTTCAAAACCGTGTACAGTACTCCCTCTAGACCTATCGTTAATGAAGTAATGCTTGATAACTCCCTAGGAGTACACGTTAATCAGGTGTCCGAAGAGGAGATGCTGAACAGCATTAGAAGACTGAGGGCCGATTTTACTTCCGGCGAGGATCAGATTCCGGCTTTTATGATTAGGGACTGTGCAGGTGTTCTTGCCGCCCCTTTGACAAGAATATTTAACTTGGTCCTTTCTACGTCATCGTTTCCGGCTGTTTGGAAGCAAACGAGAGTTATCCCGGTCCTAAAGACAGGAGATTCTTCGGATATTGGTAACTATCGTCCTATTGCCATTTTGAATAACTTTTCTAAGATATTCGAAATCACTTTGCATTCACGAATTTTTCCCTTAATCAAGAGTCAAATTTCTTCTCGCCAGCATGGGTTTATGGATCTACAGTTTCTAATTTGGCAATTTTTACTGAATATGTGATTAAAGCGCTGGATGGCAGACTACAGGTGGATACCATCTACACGGACTTTGCTAAGGCATTCGACAGAGTTGACCATGCGATTTTGCCTTGCAAGTTAAAAGGTTTTGGATTTAGAGATCAGTTAATTCAGCTGTTTGCTTCATATCTACGCGATAGGCCGCAGAGAGTTTTCTGCAGTGGTCATGGTTCCACACCATATACGGCCACTTCTGGAGTGCCTCAGGGCTCTAATTTGGGTCCGATGATCTTTAATATTTTCATTAATGATATTGTAGTCTACATTGAGTCCAATATATTTCTGTTTGCTGACGATTTGAAACTGTTTCAGTGTATTAATAACGTTAGTGATGGCCATCAGCTGCAGAATGACTTGGAGAGAATACGTAATTGATGCTTAATAAACAACTTGCCTCTTAATCCTACCAAATGTATGGTTGCTACTTTCTCCAGAAGGCAGGAGCCTGCTCACTATTGCTATTTACTGGGTCATGTGGAGCTGGAAAGAGTTCTGCTGATGGTCAAAGACTTAGGGGTTACTTTCGATGCTAAACTTTCTTTTAACGCACATGTTCATTGCATAACCAGGCAGGCTAGACAAGTGCTGGGTTTTGTCGTTCGGAACAGCAGAGAGTTTTCTAACATCCGGGTACTAACCACTCTATATACGCTACTAGTGAGGCCGAAGCTGGAGTATGCCAGCCTTATCTGGTATCCATATTATATTGCTCAGAAGCGCCCCGTGGAGCTTGTGCAGCGACGATTTGTCAAATTCCTATGGTATAAGGTTGATGGCGCTTATCCACCTAGAGGCTCGGACCATTCCCTACTCCTCTCTAGTTTTGAAATCCCTTCCCTCTCTTTCAGACGTATCTATAATAGCCTTACCTTCCTCTACAAGTTGCTGCATGACAAGGTCGACTCACCTGCGCTGTTATCATTCCTAGACTTTCTGGTTCCGCAATTCTTCACCCGTCCCTCCTCTGCCTTTAATCTTCCTTTTCCCAGGACTAACACCAGTTTCAAATCTCCCGTCTATGTAATGTCCTCCAATTATAATCTTAATTTCTGTAGTGCTGACATCCACGTCGATTCCCTTCCTTTCTTCCGGAGCATTATCTATGACTCTTTTGATAGATTCTCAATTTGATGTTAACAATCTTTCAAGTGTTTGCTACCCTTGCCTTTTGTTGCTGGTGTCGTTGGTTGGTGTGTCGATTTTGGTTTAAATTTTGAATTATTGTTAATTTTTTGTTAGTTAAAAGTTTACTTTTACATTTTATACTTATATAATTCTAATTCTTTTTGTTTAATTATTGAATTGCTGCTTGGCATATTCTTATCTTTAACTAATTTATCCTGTAATTGGCGCTACTGCTGTTGGATAATAAAGTTATGTAGTTATTATTAACTCCTTCCATAAATTAGGAATATGCGAAGTCTATAACTACCAATTGTAGAACAAAAGAGAAATTTCAAGAAGGCATCAAGTGACCCTCAATTTATTTAGAAACAATTTAGAAGAAATCTTTCAGTATGACAGGTGTTGCAAATAGCTCAAGGAATGAATATCTAATTTGAAAAGAACATTAATGATCTAATTATTTTCTATTAACCAAATACCTACTTAATATCTTGAAGCAAATTCAATTTATTCTTTGTTCTGTTGTAGTTTTCATTGTCGTACGCCCAGCAGTCCTCGATGGATATGTCGTATTTGTCGCTGGGATCTTTGAAATAAATGAGTAGGGTGACCAATTCGCCGATGTTGACTTTTGCACGAATTGGTGAAATCTAGAAATAAACATATTACCAATAACTTTATTTATAGTAATAACGATAATCATCTCATCCAAGGAAATTCAATTAGGGGAAAGTGTCCTAAAATGACATCGCATGTAAAATGACATAGTGCTATTTATTTTGAAACTACAGGTGCCATCTAGCGAAAAGGTAATGTTCTGTCGAGCAAAAGCCGTCCTAACGTGGTATTAGAAATCTATTTTGTTTGTCGCTGCGACAGGCAGCAGTTAACCTTACAAAAGTGTTTTACTGGCGGGAGAAAGTTTTAACGTGGTATAGTGCAAGTGTGTTTTTATTGAGAATTTGTGTACTTCTTGAGGCGAAATTGCTACTGCGTGTAAGTGTAAGCGTATACTACAGATGGACATTAGCAAAATTGTGATTCATCATCAGCTAAAAAAATCAGGTACGGACAAAGGACTTTGTGTCATGGCGTGTAAAACGACATACCCATGCATAAAGGTAAAATGGCATACTATGTCATTTTACAATCATGTATCTGAAATCAATTTGCATTCACTAATATAATTATCTTGCTTTTTATAGCTTCACAATGGTGGGTAACCGTCAAAGGACCTCAACCAGACAAACGTGGAATGAAGGCGCAATGTTAAATGCGATTGATGCTGTAAAAAATGGTGAGATGGAATGGCTGAAAGCAGCCAAACTTTTCAACGTCCCTCAGGCAACACTAAGAAGAAGAGCTAATGATGTCAATAAGAAAGCCAAAGGCTGTGAGAACGTGCTGGGACGATTTTCATCAACATTTAATGAAGCAGAAGAGAAAGAGCTTGTCGGGCACGTATTGTTATTGGAATCCAGATTATTTGGGTTAACTACCAAAGAAATTAAGCAACTTGCATTTGAATTTGCCACTAGAAATGGTATTCCAAACAGGTTCAAAGATCGCAGCGCTGGACGTGAATGGTTAAGAGGTTTTCGTATGCGACATCCTGAAATATCCTTAAGACAGCCGGAAGCTGTGTCTGCTGCTAGAGCAGCAGCCTTTAACAGGCCGCAAATTCAAAATTTTTTTGATACGTTGGAAAACGAGAAAATTGATGTTCATCACATTTATAATATGGATGAAAGTGGTCTGTCCACAGTGCAGAGACCCCCCAAAATTTTCGCAAAGACCGGAAGAAAGCAAGTTGGATCTCTAACCAGCGCTGAAAGAGGTCAGCATGTTACATGTGTCTGCTGCATGAATGCTATAGGTAATGTTGTGCCGCCAGCTCTGATCTTCCCTAGAAAAAATAGAAAAGAGGAACTTCTAGATGCCTTACCTCTAGGGTCCTTCGGCTTGTTTCACGAAACAGGATGGATAACCGGAAATACTTTCGTTTTATGGTTGGAGCATTTTCAGAATATTGTTAATGCATCTCTTGAATCAAAAGTTCTATTACTTTTGGATGGGCACTCCAGTCATAAATCTCTAAAGGCCCTAACTTTTGCATAAAACAATGGAATTGTCATGATGTGCTTCCCCGCACACTGCACGCATCGTATTCAGCCGCTTGATGTGTCTTTCTTTGGTCCCTTGAAGACTTTCTACAATCAGGAATGCGCACTCTGGTTAAAAAACCATCCAGGGCGAGTCATCACACAGAATCAAATTGGGGCCTATTTACTTCTGCTTATGGAAAAGCAGCAACAATAAAAAAACGGGCATTTGCCCATTTAACTCACATATTTTTCTAGACGAGTTTTTTGAACCAGCGGTGACCACAGAGAGATTGTTGGAGCCAAGCTGTATAGAAAAAGAAATATGTAGTCAATCTGATAAGTCAGTCAGTAATGACATAGAGGGAAATGACGACGTGGAACAAGCGGTGCAAACAAAACCAGATCAAATTGACGGCTGAAATAGCATCAAAGAAAATACGCTTCCAAAAAAAAGAATCACTCTGCAGAACATTTCTCCAGTACCCGAAATAACAGAAATTAGAAAAAGGAAGACAAGGCAAGCAATAACTGGTGTTTTAACAACTACTCCAAATTTGGCGGAACTTAAGGAAAAAGAAGAAAAGAAAAGACACCGAGAAAGCAAAGAAAACCTTCGTCAATGTAAAAAAAAGGTTTTTGGTCATCCAAGTTCCACTACGCAAACAGAAGATGATGAAGAAGAAGAAGATCCTTTCGCAGCCGAAGACAATGAACATGAAGGCATGCCTTTATTGTAACGATTTGTTTACAAATTCACGGTCTAGGGAACCGTGGATTAGTTGCATGAATTGCACGAAGTGGGCACATACTGAATGTGCCGAAGTGTCTCCGAAGATAAAAAAATTCATTTATGAAATTTGCAATTGATTTTTTTTTTAGTTTTTTAAATTCTCTTAATTTCTGTATTTTTTATCAGTTGTTCTGGGCATTTTCCAGATTTATTCTGTTTTTTTAATGTTTCTAGATTTTCTATACCATTTGTTTTAAGCATATGTCATTTTACACCAATAGGTGTGTGTCATTTTACAATATACCTGGTTGTAAAATGACATAGTTTAAATTTTTTCGAAAAACTTTTTTTTACGTTTTCGGTAGAGATGAAATAATTTTGCTCCAATTTATCAATAAAGTTTATTGAGACAAACGTGTCATATTTTTTATAGCTTGACATTTTGAATGGTCTTAGCAAAAACGAGTCGTAAGTAAAAAGTATGTCATTTTAGGACACCTTCCCCTACAAAACAATAATATAAAAGTTAGGACCACGGAAGTGTACTACTTGCTCGATGTTGTAAGAAATATTAAAAATAAGAAATATATATCAATCTCTTTTGTAGTTATTTGATATCCACGCGAAAAAGGACACTTATTTGAAAACTGTTCAATCATAAGAAATTTTTAAAATAATAATACATATATCTCCTTTACCCAATGTAAAGATGTTTATTTTATTTAATGGACAAGCATTTTAATAAAGTTGAAGTTAAAAATATGTCAATATTGTCAAGGTTTAAATTCATATTTGACTTTAGTTTGAGTAATTTCACAGTCCAGGCATATGCACGATATCTTACATAATATGCCTACTGCTTTTAAATTAATAGGCTTGTATTGAATGCTTTGAAGGACTTCACATAGCAATTATTATTTACGAAAGGTCGATAATGAAAAATATTACGCAAGTTACCTCTTAACAAATGAAATAATAAATAAATCATGTTATTAATTACTGCAATCTATCACGGCCAATTCCTAACATTTATTTTTATTTGTCAAATAGAATAGATTGAATGCGTTTAGAGACGACAACGAATTATAATCTGTTTGTTTGTCATTCAATAAAATAAAAGCCTTTTTTCGTATAATTTCCCGCTATATTAAGTGTAGGAGTGTATTAAAAGCAATGAGTTGTCTTGGCGCAGCGGCAATATTAAGACAATTAATAATAACAAAATGACAATTTGACAGAAAGCTGTGATGTAAAAAGTTTGAATCACTACAAGTTATGATGTAAACTAGAAATGTGTAAAAGTAAAAATATGAACAATTAAGCACACAACCATCACTATTATCCACGCAGCTTCATCAAATGGTCTTGATTTATCTAAGACATGCGTTCAACTCCAGCATTACACATAACTTAGATTGCACATCTATGCATTGTATTTCTTAATATTGCACATATTGTTTTGATTACACATATTATTTGAATTAAAACACACCTGATGAAACCAAATAAGGTAGAAATATGCATGCCTGTGACTACTAGCATATTTAATACTTTCATGTTTGAATTGCACAATTCTATATTATATCTTTGACACATAGTATTATTTCTGTGTTAATATTGGATGTTCGCTCAAGATAAATCTAACCCTTCTAATTGACCCATATGAATGGTATATGACAACACTACTCTCAATTTTTACATTATCTAGTCTTCTACATATTATGCAATTTGCGTCAATATTATTTGTGTTGTGGAGTTGAATACGTGTGTTAGATAAATCAAGACCATTTGCTGAAACTGCGTGGATAATAGTTATGGTTCTCTGCTTGATTGTTCACATTTTTACTTTTTCGCATTTATAGTTTGCATTATATTTTGCAAGTCATTGAAACTCTTTAGATGACAGCTTACTGTCAAATTGTCATTTTATTATTATTAATTGTTTTTATACTGCCGCTGCGCCAAGATAACTCATTGCTTTTAATACATTCTTGGATATTTCGGCACAACAAATTTTGATATTATATATACAGGGTGAGTCATTAGTAGCCGCTTCTTCGATTACTCTTTTGTGTTTTAAATAAAAGAAAAAAACAATTAGTCATGGTTGCTTGTGGCGCATATTGTAAAAATACTTCAAGCTCTGACGCACTTCCGGTTTCACCGGAAATGCCAGGAACTTAATTTTTTTTAAATGACACCCTATATATTTTTGGATTTTCTTGTACTGCCTTAAATTGTCTGTTCAAATGTTTTTTCTTTTTCAAAATTTAACCAATAGTTTTTGAGTTATTAATTTTTTTTTGAAAATATTTGACCAAAAGACGTATTCAGAAAAAAATCATTTTCGCATTGTTTTTAAAAGTAAAAACATTAACTTTGGTGGTGCTTGTAGCCAAGACCAACCAGATAGGTATAGGCCATTGTTAACAAAAATTAAAGAGAATAAAAAAGCGAACAAAATGTCACGATAAAATACTGGATGTTCCATTTAAAGTTTTTGGTATGTGAAGATTTCGAGAAATAGGAAGTGAAATAAAGTTTTTTGAGGTATTGTCGTGTGCAACTTATACCAAATGATGCAGAATTTTCTTGGATACAAACACCATCAAAATTAATGTTTTTGCTTTTAAAAACAATGTGAAAATGATTTTTTTCTGAATACGTGATTTGGTCAAATATTTTCAAACAAAAATTAAAAACTCAAAAACTATTAGCTCAATTTTGAAAAAGAAAAAACAGTTGAATAGACAATGTAAAGCATTACTAGAAAGTCCAAAAATAAATAAAGTGAGTCGTTTAAAAAAATTAAGTTCCGTGCATTTCCGGTGAAACGGAAGCGCGTCAAAGCTTAAAGTATTTTTACAATATGCGCCACAAGCAACCATGAATATTCCACTAATTGTTTTTTCTATTATGTAAAACAGAAAAGAGCATTCGGAGAAGCGGTTACTAATGACTCACCCTGTATATATTGAAAAATGAATTAAATTTCTTAGCAGTAGCGGCAAATGATTGTGAATTTTAATTTTTCAAAAATGTAAATTTTAAACCACTCATGAAATTCAAAAATGACTGATATACAGGGTGTTCCATTTGAAACAATTTACTGTTATACAAAAACTAACAAAATTATATCAAAAAACGAAAGTAGCTCAGTAATAGTCACATTTTAAGTATTAACATCTTACATGTTTCTGACATCAAATTTAATAAACATTTCAAAAATGAACTGATATATAGGGTGTTCCATTTAAAAAATTGACTTTTATACAAAAATGTGTAATTTTAATCCATTTTCTGCACATCCAGTTAGTAACAGTAAAAAAGTAAAACATGCCTCCATTAGGACCTCTTATTGTAAACAATACTGCAAAAAATTATGTCCATCTAAAACGTCGTTTTTGAGAAATATAATTTTATACAAACATAGAATTTTTCAGAAAAATGGGAATAAGTCAAAAACTTTATATTTTAGGGCTATACTATCTTGTTACTTCTTGCAAAAAATTTCTAATTCGAAAACAACCAGCAGAAATTCAACTTCTTTAGCTAATGATATTGAATTGATACAACTGTATGATATTCCACTGAAACTTGCACAAAATTTAGATGGCTTGAGTTTTTTGTTCAATAAAAATCATAAAATTCTTAAAAATCACGATTTTTACCGATCACTAGGTTGTAAAATTAACCCCCCTGTTATTATTAACAAGAAAATAGAGACACCATAAAGCGGGTAAATGTAGATAGTGTTTGTTAATATTACGTTATAATAAAAATTGTAATTTCCTCTTTACTTAGGGTTTTTTTTTTTATTATTACTAAATTTAATGAACGCCGTAATATAGTTATTATAATCCCATTTTCACAATAAGTCCCAATTTCCATTCTATCGTATCAGCAACAGCGACACATCTATAAATAATTAGTCTTCTAATTAGATTTTCTATAATATGAAATGGTAATAAATTAAATAGCGTATACTACTCGTAATGACACAAAAATAAAAACATTTTCTCTCAATTCTTTATGAAAGAAATCCAATGCTAATTATTACGAAATAATTTTAATCGTCATTTATTCACAAAACACAATTTTCGCCTTATGACAGTGTGCGATAATACTAACTGATAATATATACATATAAACTAGAATGCTACTAATTTAGGGAACATTTTTGCTTTCGACTATCAACAGTAGATACATTCTCGGATATATTTAAGAAATTCTTACAATATTATTTCTCGTTATTTTAGCACTTGCAGAAATACATTAACACTGACATTAGACAGTAGAAAGCCTGGTGCAAGGAAGTCTGAGATGATGTGCAAATAAGTATAATTTTTGATTTAAAAAAAGATAAAACATACAAATTACGTTTAGGTATCACATGCGACATTGTTTTAAAACAAGCTAACGTATAGTACCTACGTAAACACAATTAACGCAATTTTAGAAACTATTGCGGATGAGTTTGCGGACCGTGAAAAAGTTATCAAAGTGTAAAATAAAAGTAACAAGAGTTACATCATATACTGCATACCGAAAGAGAACATGCAAATTTTATTCTTTTTAATATAGGTCACATTTATTTCATTGTATTTCCAACAGGTTCCTTACGATAAGAAAATTATTTATTTCAATATATATACTTTATAGAGGAACTATAGTTCAGTAGCGCGGTGTATGAAAATTATACAGATAGGTACTTATTTGTTTGTTGTTAATTCATAACCCAAAAACTAATGAGAAAAATTAATACTCGACAATTAGAGTTTATGACATGGAATTTACGCAAGATGATAATAGTAATAATAATAATCTTTATTACCCAACAGAAATATCTATTTACAGAGTAAAACACAAAAATTAACAATAATTGACAATATGGTACAATAATAAAAATAATAATACGAAAACTAAAATATATTATTCAAAAATTAAATAAATAAAAAACCAGATTGTACTCAATGCAAAGAAGAAAATGAAGAAGCTATTTTCTTATACCTGGGTACTAAGACATTAACTTTAGAAAGAAGAGCATGTGAATCGATGCCATTGTTAACAACTTTGTTATAAGCATGAAATAGCAATAGTACTGACAGCTTTTTTATTTAATTTAGGAATATATTCCAAGTAATCAATAAATTTCTGTCAGTAACACAGAAATTCTCATATTCAATAATCACAATGAAATTTATAATTACATATAATACTAGCGGCTCGGCAGACGTTGTTCTGCCTTTTCCGGTAGGTGGCGCAATAAGTGTGATATGGTTAAGGTCCCTATATAAGAATGTCTGAACAGAAGAGGTCATTAGTGCGATTGCAAGATAGGCATGAGGACCGAAAAATGGCCTTTGTCAAAATTCAGTTCTACCAAAAAAGAAATAGCGCCATCTATTGGACGACATCAATTTTGTTGACCACGCTAACATGTGTAGGTACATTTCTGTTTATAAATATAAAATTTATTAATAGCTCGACCACAGCGCCACCTATTGTGTCTAGATTTTGATTATTTGTTTTTGTTACTAAACCAACATATATTGTGAATATGAGTCATGTTGGTCCATAAATATAGAATTTGTTAATAACGTATCTTCAGTGCCACCTATCGAATGTTTTGTTAGCCTATTTTACGCGAATTAACGATCTAAGTATGATCTGAGAATATCATGAAGACTGGTTGAGCCATTAAAAAGTTATTGAATCACATACAGACGCACCAACCATTATATATATAAAGATAATCTTAAAGAAACTTAGTGACAAAAAGAAAACAAAAAACAGATTCAAAAATAGAAAATGGCGGCAATATTGTTAGAACAGAAAGAAAGTTAAAGTTACAACTTGTTTCTTCCTGTCTTTTACCTAAAGAACTGAAACAATGTCAAAACGCTATAATATTGTTTTAACTGATCATTCAAGGTGAACATTCCAGAAGGAATTGAATCTATAGACGGTACCAGACTTGGTACACAGACGAGTCAAAAGCTATAGCTGGCACTGGAGCAGGAGAATCCTCTGTTGGTTAAAACGAATACTACGCACTAGGAAAATATGCCTCTCTGCTTCAGGCAGATGTATGTGTTATAGTAAATAATAAGAGGAAGGGGGTCGTCATCCAGCGGATCCAAATAATGTCTGACAGTAAAGTGGTACTGATGAGTATATCCAGCCAAGAAGTGTAGTCAAGGCTAAGTGAGATAGGAATGCCTTGAAGAACTAAAAAGACTGGTGGACCAGAATATTGTATAATTAATTTGGATGCTAGGACACACAGAGATCGAAAGCAATGAATAACTAATAAACTCAACGGGAAAGGATCAGAAACAAAGCTGACCTGATCAAAACCGGAGTTACCAAAAAGTATGAGCAAAAGTTACATCAAGATTGGGTTCATTGAGAACATTGGCATTAGGGGGCAACAATTCCCGAGCGAAATCATATTATGGTATTTATTGGCTAGTCATATAACAAAAGAGCTGCTATATATGAGAAGGAATCGGATACGAATTACATTTGGTTTTCTAACTGCTCAAGCTCTGCTCATAGAGCATCTGAATAAGATCAGCCTGATAATGGAGACCTTAGCTGCAGACTCCTCAATAAGAAACCAGAAACAATTAGGCATATCTTAGTAAACTGTGAGGCATTAGATCATGGAAAGCAAAGCATTTTTGGACAAACGAACATCGACACAAAGGAATTCATTAAACACTCATATACACTAGAACAATTAGCTTTATTGGCTGCAGTACAAAGGGAAATGCAGTAGTCGATAATTAACATCAGAATTTGTACAGTGGTTTTGACAAGGGATTTATGACAG
Organism: Amphimallon solstitiale; assembly: GCA_963170755.1. Taxonomy (NCBI): domain Eukaryota; kingdom Metazoa; phylum Arthropoda; class Insecta; order Coleoptera; family Scarabaeidae; genus Amphimallon; species Amphimallon solstitiale. The sequence continues at coordinate 21,817,135 of OY720676.1, read as the reverse complement.
ATGCTATGTTTAATACTATTAGAGATAGTTTTTAAGTTTGCGAAATGAAACGATTGTATGGTAATGAGACTCTTTCCTATAGTAACTTGTTCAGTGGCTCATTATTAGTATAAATATGAAGTTTTAACACAATCGCTTCTATGGTCTTAATAAATAAATAATTTCAAGACAAGTCATATGATAAATTCAAAGTCACAATTATGAAATTTCTAATTGAAAGGAATTACTACTCGATAAGTACATTTTTAAACGATACATTGTTATGAAGGTTTTTGTGTTTTATTTTTTATGTGTGTTTATCATAAAAAAATATACATTTATGTTGATGTACTTTTATATTTCGTATTGTAATGTTTCCCCTACTCTAAAAAGAGATATAAAGCAATCTATGCAAAATTCATATTCGGAAACAATGTTGCATTCATATTTTTGCAAAATATTCGGAAAATTTGAAGCCACGACCTTATAGTCTATATATATTTTATATTAAGAAGAACATTATCAATAAAAAATGATAGTAAATATCACAAGTTACGTTCTCTCTTGAAACGAAAATCCAATAGTTTTAAAAGTAATAAATATAAAACTTTTTCTTCCCAAGAAATAAACACGACCCGATCCAAAAAATTTAATGAGTAAGGTTTGATAATCACGTATCATTGTAACAAATGTTTAGTGGTATAAACGTTTTCAGGTTGTCTTAATTTTTGGGAATTTTTCATGCTTGTCGTTGCCACGAATTAAAATATTTGAAAGTCAATGATGTAAAGGATTGTGGAGGCATACTCTCGTTGATATATAGAACTCAAAGGCAAAAGCATCACGTTCGTTTCATATTTTATAAATTTTATTGAATATCTAAAAAAATATATTTCACTAAAAATGGATCAAATTAATACAAGATCAACTATCAGAATGGAAAGTGTAGTAGAGGAATTGTCAGAATTAACAAATTTACTGAACTTTCTATAGAAATAGCTCATTATTATTATTTAAACTCGCAAATACTACCAACTCTCCATGGAAAAAAGGCCATTGTTCATTGATCAGACTATGTTCCCAATACTTGGGCTTAAGTATTTCCTCTAAAGAGATTTATAAACTTTAAAAGACAATAGTGACACATAACCCTTACTCTAAACATATTGGACCTATGTAGCCATATGCCCCTTTTCGTATTTGTGATTCTACTTAGAGAAAGACTCAAGTGATATTTAGTATAGTATTAGTAAGATTCAGTAGTTCATATATACCAGAGAAAACCCTTAGTAGATATTGTATATGAACACTTTTTATGAATTGGAATAATTTAAAGTATGAAATATTATCAAAAAGAAGACACACTAATTCTAAACATCTTTCTCTAGAGAGAAGTTGCAGAATTCATATCCCTTAGATCAGTGGCGGCTGCTGCAGGGAGGGCAACGGGGCACTGCCCCCCTGTGACAAATTTCCCCATGACAAATTTCTTTTAACAGATAAACTAATTATAAATACCTAATTTGTATGTACTTTTTCTGATTTGTTTGATAACAAATAATATGTTTTCGGAAGTAACAGTCCGTCTTTTCAGCGCGTTTAAAAATCGCAGTCTGTTGGCTCCGGGGCATCTCGCGCGACTGCCCCGTGAGGCCCCGTCTGTATTGGAAATCGAGCGATGAAACTGGCGCGGGTAGCGCGCAGATATACGTCAGCGGTGGGGCACTCCTCTATGGTGCCGCGTGGCTGTCCAGTATGTAATATATAGCGGTGGGTGTGTGTGTTGTAATTTCTATCGATGCAAATGCAACTATGAATTGCGTTAGTAACATAATTGAAATGATAGAAAATAACACACTGAGCTATGACATTAAGATAGAAAACTAATAAAACCGTGACGAGAAAATTCAACAGAAGCTCTTACAGTTTATCAGTGGGTGTAATGTTCAAAATGCTTTTTGAAGTGTAAACTTCTTTAGGCGCGTTGCGCTGATTGTAGGCCCTGAACAAGACTGACTGCAACGCTCAGATATGTAACGCTCGTTCGGGTAAAGTCGGCTAAGGGAACAAGATAAATAAATATATCATATAGAGGTATTTAATTTCAATTAAATTGAAATTTAAATGAATAAATAAATTCATGTTCCAGAACAGATTCGATCCCGAGCCGCACGGGTATGAAGTACTATGAAGCCGACACGTTACCATCAGACCAAGCGCGGGACGTAAGCGAGTATTTATATTGTCTATTTATACATACACATACGTCCGAACCGACCAAACGAAATGGCCGCTCGCGTAAATGTAATAAATGTGCGAATATGTTTTATTTAATACGTTACTGAATATTATACGCGTGTATTTCGTATTATTCAAAATTGACGTATGAAAGTGAAATTTTAGATACGGGGGTGTCTTAGGTCGCCGATCACAAATCCAAAGTCAAAATGTCAAAGAAAACAAAATGGCGGACGAGTTTTTTGAAAATTGACGTATGGATGTGAAATTTTAGATACGGGGGTTTTGGGGGTCGCCGATCACGATTCCAAAGTCAAAATGTCAAAAAAAAAAATACCGGACGAGTTTTTTGAAAATTGACGTATGGATGTGAAATTTTAGATACGGGGGTTTGGGGGTCGCCGATCACAATTCCAAAGTCAAAATGTCAAAAAAACAAAATGGCGGAAGAATTTTTTTAAAATGGACGTATGAATGTGAAATTTTAGATACGGGGGTGTCTTAGGTCGCCGATCATGAATCTAAAGTCAAGATGTCAAAAAAAACAAATGGCGGAAGAATTTTTTGATAATTGACGTATGAATGTGAAATTTTAGATACGAGGATGGTTGAGGTTTACGTTTTATTTAATACGTTTCTGAATATTATACGCGTGTATTTTGCATTATTAACCTCGCATTGATGAAGTTTTCACTTCTATAATGTTTACTTTACGACACCCGTTTTGGTTGCAAAAGTATTACTTTATCGCACGCTAATTTTGTTGTTTTGACGTTGGTAACAAAAAAAAAATGGAACCAAATTATATTTAAATGTCAAAATATAAGCCTTGAACGCAACAAACATGTGCAATAGAAGTTGTACAAAGAATAAAAAGCACACATGCTAACATTTTTTTTACTAATTAACAATATAAATTGTTAAGCAGAGTTGGTGATAAGTTTTCTGATGCTACTATTGAAATTTACTGAACTGTTATAAAAGTTTGTTTTTGATAATATGTTGAGACTATGTTGGCGAAAGATTTTGTAAATTTTCTTCTGCTATTTTGCGAATCTCTAGAAGCGTGCAATTATTTATTTCGTCCTTTTTGTTGATAATTTGAAATAATTTGTTGCATAAATCAGGCTGAATTTTAGTCATAATTACATATAACACTGCCTATATTCAAATATTTATAATGTTCGAACGAAACATGTCTCTCATTTTAAGCTTTTTTGAACTTTTAATAACCAAAATAGCTTGTTCTTGTTCTCAACTTAAACGTGTGCGCAAAAATCGTGTGTTATGAAACTTGGTTAATTTATTGGTAGGAATTGACAGCACCCACAAGTCTAATAATAGAGTTTTTATGGGTTTGTCAAAAACCATTCAAAATAAATTGCTGGACAGTATCTACGAAGTTTCTCGCACTTAGATTCTAGACGAAATTAACAAAGCCCATTATATCGCTATACAAGCAGACGAGACGACAGATTCAGCTACATTTTCCCAGTTAGCTTTCATAGTTCGATACGAATTGGTAGTTTTGTAAGACCAGATTTTGGAACTGCTTCACCTGCTCTAACATTACTGTAATGTTTCTATGAAAATAAATTAACAACTACATTTGCCGAATCTGTGAAGCTATTGAAAATAATTTGCACCATACCGATGACAACAGCTGAAAGTGTTTTTCTACTTTGAAGAGAATAAAAACATTTTCTAGAAATACCATGCGGGAAAACAGACTATGTGCCTTAGCACTGTGTTCCATTGAAAAACAATTACTGACATCAACACCAAACTTCAATGAATTAGTTATTAATCATTTTGCTGATTGTAAGGAACGGCGGATGGATATCATTTTCAAACAAGTTAAATAAATAGCATATTGAGTTTATTTTTTGTCTGTACTTAATTTTTGATATTAAACACTCAGACTCCCCGGTGCCCTCCCATTCCCAAAAAATCACGAGCCGCCACTGTCTTAGATCTTTTCAACAAAGTTGTAGTTATATTAGCTTAAAGCCTAATGAAAATGAAGACGATGATTGTCCAACCGAATTAGAATATAACCAATAAGTAATGTAGTTTATATGAACAATGGTCTATACCTTTTGAATTATTTTTATTGTTTGTTGTTCTTTTATTTGAACAAAATACTTGATTTAATTTTGTATTAGAATATTATATTGTAACAAGATTCATAACATTCCCCAAATTTCTTTTCAAACCCAGTAGCGTTACTTAATTATTTATTTATTGTGATTTATACAAACTAAACAAAGTATCTATCACGTAGGACCAAAAAAAAGTTTAACCTGAAGATGGTTTGCTATAATAATGGGGTTAAAGCGCAACTTACTACCACACAAAGTCAAATTAATATTCTTTGATGCCAGTGTGACAATTATAGTACCCTACATCAAAGACCAATGTGAAACTAGACAAATACACCTAGGACCAATGTAACACAATCTTGATTATTCGTTGAAACACCATAAAAACATGTTCTTTTGTAAACAATGGGTGATGAAAAAAGTAAATTCCAAATTTCAGCTGTTTGTGTCTTAAAGTGATTGATTTATAAGTGTTTTAAAAATATTATTTAAATGACGATTTTTTCAAAACTACATGTATGTTGTACTTGGGCCTTTTTTCACTATATATTAAAGTATTAATTGCAGAGTTGAGAATGTAGATTCAACGTTTAGAGATAAATAGTTTTCATTTACCTAGAATTGCGTATTTATTGTCTCAGATAATAACTATTGTAAAGTACTTTATCATTTTATATAATTTAGTATATGTGATTAAAAGAGAACAACGTTTTCTTTTAATAAGGCGCTGTTTATTACATCAATCAATATTAATTTTACTACATACCTGAGGATATGTTCCCTTCTGTATTTCAATCCAACTAGCTAAGGGCTTCTTAGTCAGGGGTGCCGTAAAATAAGAGATTTGTTTATCGGATGAAAGTTCCACACTGTCCGCGTTTTCATTAGAAGCACACCCCGCTCCAAATAATACCACACAAATCTGGAAAAGAAAACATTCCGTTTTAAACAATATCGAAATTACCAACACCGCTCGCATACAGCAACCCACCACGAATTCAAAAATAATACGAAGTTGTGCCATTGTCTTTTCCCGCCTCAAAAATCTGTTATTTATTACCGGCTAACATAGTACGCTGGCGACATTGACTCTCGCCGATCGATGAAAGCTGGTTAGAAACTGCACTTTTATCATTATAGAGAGTTTTATTTCCTAAACACGGGATGTTCTTCAGGGACACAGTAGCACGAGGAAAAAGTGGTGGAATAATATGCTGTTTCATTAATAATATATTTGACGAGTATACAAGGTTTAATCAGAAAATCGTACTTGTTTAGTGAGAGTGTGTGACAAGTTACAATATATTCGGCGAAGTCAGTCGGTTGTCAGCCTCTTTTAGTCAAAAGTATAAAATGTTGTTTCAAGTAACACTGATGAATATTATTTAATATGACCGGTCTGCATAATATAGTAATGATTTAAAATTGGTTTATATATATTTTAAAAATACATTAATAAAGACAACAGTGGTAGTTTGTAAGATCCTTAAGGGGGAGTTTTACAAAATCGGGGACACTACATATATCCACCCGTTATTGATATAATTCAGTACGAGCGGGAGGTTTTAGGTTAGTTGCTCAGCCATGGATAACTTTTAAAAATTAAAAAGTAATCTAATTAAAAGTTAAAAAATGAGGTGTGGCCACCACACGACTCTCTTATACGTATGAGCGTTTCAAACTATACTTAAAATTGTATAGTTTGAAATTTTTTTATACAAAACTTATTCAAAATCCTATTCTAGGTACTTTCATTCGCTTAATAAATCGCTATAGAATGCATACTTTGCAAGATATTATCAAAAAAGTGCTCCTCGCTAAGAGTAAAAGTGCTACTTCCGGTCCGAATTTTGAAATTTCATATATACAAAAAATATTGCGAATCCAGTTCTAAATACTTTTGTACTCTTGATAAATATATATAGAATGCATAACTTACGACATATTTGCAAAAAATCGCTATTCGATAAGAGTAAAAGTGGTACTTCCGGTCTGAATTTTGAAATTTTTTTTATACAAAAGATATTGAAAATTATGTTTTAAATACTTTTATACCCGTAACGTACTTGTCTAAAAAGCATGACTTGCGAAATATTCGCAAAAAACTGATTTTCGATAAGAGTAAAAGACCTACTTCCGGTAGGAATTTCGAAAAACTTTTTAAATAAAATTATTCTCAATTTTAATTTTAAGTATATATGAATTCTTTATAAATTTGTTTAAACTTAGTAGTTGACGAAATATTCGCAAAATTCGATTTTTTCACTGAAGTAAACTGCTACTTCCGGTCTACCGATTTTACTGAAAAACTAATCAGATCTCAAGAGGGAGATTATACACGTAAATACAAAATTTGGAATTGATATCTACAGCGGTTTGGCCGCTATCGCGGTCACACGCACACACACACAGCCAGACACACAGACATTTTTTAAAAACCACTTTTTCGGTATCAGGGGACTTCAAAACGTGGACATCTGCAAAAATCTCGAGGTCGAAAATTTTCATCATCACAATACGTCCTTATACTACGTATAAGAAAGTAAAAAGCGTACAACTTTAGAGAATTGAAAAATTAATAAAAAAATCAAAATATATACTTACTTGATTTGCCAGCAACTCTGCAATTATGAATTCCATCGAAAATACGAGGTGGTACCTAAAATTCGCAACAGAAATATCAGTAGAAAAGAGGAATTATTTCAAAAAAGAAAATAATTACTAATAGGTACATACATATGTATTTGGTTCAATAGCCAAAATCTTGCTAGAACAGTAAAAAATTTAATTGAAAATATGTCACTAATAATTGGTCACTTACATGATCTCGTTGTTGAAGTTGAACAAAATATTGTTAAGAAAGAACAGCTAAATTCAATATTAAACAAATTTGTCGCTTGCTTAAAGTTTTTAATAATATTTTAAAAAAAATTGTTTTTAGGCATTCAGAAACAACTATTTAAGAATGGAAACGCGTTCTTATGGTTCTGCTCAAAGCATTTTAACAAAAGAATTAAACATGAAGCTAGTGCGCGCTAAATTAATTTCTCGTGTTTTGAGAACCGACGAAAATGAATACCACCGCCACCATAAACCTTAGAATCATCATTCTTTTTAATATCATGGCAAGAGGTAAACCTTAGATCTATTTGTATGATTTCAAAATCAATTTTTAAGACTGTCAGTTGAAATTGCCTGTATTGACCCATCTGAGGAAAACGAGTTAAATAGGGTTATGGTAGTAATAAAGGCAGATGATATCGTGAAAAGATGGAGAAAGTATTTCCGGGAGTTCTTAGATGATGATAACGTCAGAAAAGTCATAATATTAAACTTAAAACCATGAAATAACTGATATGTTTATCACTTGATAACGATTACAAAAATCATAAATAAACCTAGCCCAATCGAACCAAACCGAACCCAACCCAATCCTGGAATAAATGATAGGCTTATCAATTGATAAAGATTAGAATCAGTCATAAATAAAAAAAAAACTTAAATATCGGGAAAAAAAGATAGAATAAAGTTAGTAATCAGTACTAATCAGTAGAAATTGCATATACTTCACAATACTTAGATAGATAATTTTTAATATTTTTTAACATTATTGTAATTTTAATATTTGTGTTTTATTAGTAGTCAGTAAATATATTTCAGTATTTTGTCGTCTAAAAAATGTATTGCCACTGCTCTCTGAGACAAGAAAGCGTTTCGATTTTTTTTTCTCGAGGCATCTTTGTATACCTACTTACGTATGTGAAAATTGTTGCAATTTCAAAAATTTTCAATTATATACGCATGTGCGTATAATTGTTTTTCAAATTAGGAAATGTTCCTTCAACTATAATAATTTATGAAATTGTCTATATTATTAATTATCATATTAAGAATATGCGAGACAAGAAAATAACTCTCTCCAAATTATTACTAAACGAAATAATTAGTGTCTTACGCTTTAAACCTGTTTTAACCCTGAAAAAGTTCTTCTGAGCAAACAGATGTACAGGTGAAACAACAAATTAACTTTTCAATAATGCTAATACAAATTTTGCAACGCCAAAAATCTTAAAATAATAATTCAAAATTGAATTTGTATTAAGAAATGAACGACATATTTAAATTTAATTATATTTCAAGTTAAGGTAAATTACCTTATTGGCGAACTACTGCCTAAACAGCCTCATGTGACAAGCTGTCAGTGAATTGATGAAATGAGATTATTGTGTGGTTAAGATATAAAATGAATAAATAAAAATAAATTTGATAAAGGAAAAACTTCAAAATTGGCTTTACATGGACTTTTAATGTATTAATCTTTTTTAATAAATCACTCTGTATATGACTCTCTTATTAATGGCACTTGAATCAAAGTAAATCAGAGTTTAAAACAAATGTACTTGTATAGTTGTTCGTGAAACATAATCAATTGTTATGCCAACGGCTTTTCCTAGAATAGTTGAGTTGCAATGAATATAGGTATACATAATATACATCACTAACATCACATATTAACATCACATATGAACACGCAGGCAGACCACAATTTATCAAATTGAAAGTGATCACAAATTCCATTAATCAGTGTGCAATATATGTAGTTTAGTGTGTCACACTGTGTTTGCTGATGGTTATTTTACAATTATTTATAAGTAAACCATGATGAATTTACAGTTGATGTGAGATCTTCTGACGAAGTGGATAAAAAACGCCGGAGTCAGGTACGATAGTAGATTTTAGATAAAACGTTCGTCTTCGTTGAAATTTGAAACCTGATTCGTGTGTTCGTAGCGAATCAAAGTTTTGATAAGGAACAGTGTTGTTTTTATTCGTATCGTTTACAATTCGTGTTTTATCCATTTACTTATATCTGTGCACATTTACACATCCATAGCAATGAATATTGCTGAATGCATGTTTATTATGTTTAATGTATGCATGGGCGAGATAGGGGAATACGGATTTGTTCCACTTAGACTAGACCGACTCGTGTTTTGTCGGCTCTCGGGCACCGTCTTATCGGTTTCCCCGACAGCCGACAAAACACGAGTCGGTCTAGTCTGTGAGTGAAACTGACCCTATTCCCCTATCTCGCCCATGTATAGTTTAATAAAAGAGTATGCGGCTTGAGAATAATCTCAGTGCGTAATTTTGCTGTATTTACAGAGTAGGTGTGTTCAGAAAAGTATAACGCTGTCTGTCCGTTCAATTTTTCTTTGCCACCCTCGAATTTTATATATACCTACATGCGAATAAAATATTTCAAATCAAATACATTCTTTCTAGTCAACTTGCATATTGAATTAGTAAACTTTTCACATTCACATGATTTTATTTGTAAATTGACAAAATTAATAGTTTGACATAACCTCAACAAAATGTTGATTGCAAAATGCTTATGTAAGTACTAAATAGGCTCAAAATTTAAATTGAAGTACTTTTTATACAATTACAATAGGTAAATACTTTAACATAGTGTGACCAGTGAAGTCCGCATCATATGGGATTTTTTTTTATTAATAGATTTATTCTAAATTTGAGTTTGGCATCGATTTCTGCTTCGATCAAGATGAAAATTAACCAAAAAAATAATAGTCACGTGATTCGCATTATCTGTTATTAGAAAAAGTTTTTCTAAAAACAATTTTTAGCCCATATGCAAAATTTCAGCTGCATAAGAATATTTAGATTTTTTGCCAATTTTTTTTGTAAATTGCACCACTGTTGCGAAATAAGACAACGCAACCTACATAAAACTTCTTAGTTTTAACAATGTTTTATTCCAGACACATTTTCTTTAAGGCAGCGCCATATTCACTGTGTGTTTTTCTACAAAATCCAAATAGGGCTATTAAAATTTGGTCACATGTGATGCAAAGTTTATTTGTTTTTGACCCTGTATAAGGTAACTTCATAAAATAACTATTTTTGAAAATGTAGTTTGTGTCTAAAAGTAATACACATTAATATTAAGAAAATAGTTTAATTGAAAAGTCAAATTTTCTAATAAAATAATCATAATACATTATAAAAATGAAACGCATTTAAAATTCCACCTTTTCAATTAATAACAATATGTATTTTTGGTATTTGAATATTAAATTAAACATAATTTGAAAAACCTAAAAATTAAAATTACATTTCTGTGTGCCTCCCATTGCGTTCAATACAAACAATTGTTCTTCTTGATACATCTTTAATGGAGTTTCTGATACTAAGGGGCCTTATTTCTAAAATACAGTTTCGAATCACCGTTTCCAAATGATCAACATTACGGAAAGGTTTTTCTTTGTAAACTTTTTGTTTTAGGTAACCCCACAAGAAAAAATCAAGTGGGGTTAAATCCGGAGACCTAGCCGGCCAGTATTGCTCCATATTACGCCCAATCACTTTGCCCCTAAATATTTCCAAGAGGCGTTCTTGAACCTGTCTTGTAGTATGGATGGGAGCACCGTCACACTGGTACCACAAATTATGCCTTATTTCAATAGGAATATTGTCCAAAACTTCAATGACCTCGGTGTTAAGGAAGCGTAGTTATTCTTCAGAATTTAAATTGCCTCTAAAAAAATAAGGCCCAACAACTTGATCGTTTAAAATACCGCACCACACATAAGTTTTAAAGGAATACTGGTCCTTGCATTCTATTATAAAATTTGGATTTTCTTGAGCCCACCATCTACAATTTTGAGAGCTAACAACGTCGTTTGATGTGAAAGTGGCCTCGTCGGTCCATAAAACGTGAAACGGAAAGGACACATTTTCTTCTTTTTCCCCCTGGTACCAAAAAGAGAATCCCAAACGTATGTCAAAATCTTGTTCCTTAAGAGTATTTATAAATTTAGGTTTATACGGCTTAAATTTATTTTTGTGCAAAATATTTCTCACACTCTCTCTTTGAACGTCAGTTCTGCGATAAACATGTCTAATACTAGTTTGACCATGTTCCACAATATCTAGGCAAACATTTAATTGGACTTCTTCACTATATTTTATAGGATTGTGAGGTTTTTTAAATGAACTTTCCACCGATCCAGTTGATTTAAATTTCACCATAATCCTACTCACAGTAGATTGTTGCACATTTTTGCTGGATGCCTTTCATTAAAAATGTTGGCCGCTACACGATGACTTGTGTTTTCACCACATATTAATACAATTTCAATTCTTTCCTGTACAGTTAACATTTTTTTATTTAATACGCAATATTAATTAAAAGCCACTATGACAAACAGAAAGCGATTTACTGTCATTAATAAAGCAAGGGCTTGTTGATCTTTTTTATCATTTGTTTTGCGGCCAACTTGTGTTTGGTGCATCATCGTAAGGTACAAAACTAGTTAATTTTTTGGAAACTAAACTTAAATAATAAAAGACTATTTTTACTTTTTATAACATAGCTCCATAACAAATTTTAATAAAGGGGTTTTAAATTAAATCATTGAAACTAGTTAAACTTACGTAAAGTTAAACGAAAATTTATTTTCCACTTAATGCAGACTTTACTTGTGACGCTGTGTACTTGTCTGTATTAATATTAATGTGTATTACTTTTAGACACAAACTACATTTTCAAAAATAGTTATTTTATGAAGTTACCTTATACAGGGTCAAAAACAAGTAAACTTTGCATCACATGTGACCAAATTTTAATAGCCCTATTTGGATTTTGTAGAAAAACACACATTGAATATGGCGCTGCCTTAAAGAAAATGTGTCTGGAATAAAGCATTGTTAAGACTAAGAAGTTTTATGTAGGTTGCGTTGCCTTATTTCGCAACAGTGGTGCAATTTACAAAAAAATTGGCAAAAAATCTAAATTATCTTATGCAGCTGAAATTTTGCATATGGGCTAAAAATTGTTTTTAGAAAAACTTTTTCTAATAACTTTTTCAATATTTTGAGAAATAACCCCACTTTTGAATTTTTTTTGGAAAAAAATTTAAATTTGACAGATAATGCGAATCTGGTGACTATTATTTTTTTGGTTAATTTTCATCTTTATCGAAGCAGAAATTTAGAATAAATCTATTAATAAAAAAACCCATATGATGCGGACTTCACTGGTCACACTGTTTATGAATGCACAAAGTAATGGACCTTCATATTTTTTCGCGTGAGAGAAACAGCAATGATATTTAGGAATAAGTAAAAAAAAATTAAATTTTGTGGCAATTACAACCATTTTTACGTTGAATAAAAATTTTTTTTTTCATAAGTAACACATGATATTGCAAGGTTAAGTAAGTTTTTGTTATTTTCAATGTTTAGAATATATTTAAAATGTTGTAGTTAGCGGCCGGCAACGCGTGCACCTAGTAAAAAGGTCACCCTAGTGACGTCAAGGTGGGCGTGAAAAATATAACGGTCCATTAGTACTTATCCCTTTGACTTTATTATTAAAGTAAAGTAAAAGATTTTCTGTTACTTGATACAATTCGAGTCATCGTACGGGCTACTAACATCTGTACGACATCTTTTTATAAATGTGTAAGTACCTAGGTCATCTTCAGGGTAACTTTGGAATCAAGTAATATATATTTATAAACTAGCGTATCTTTGTTGAGCATATCTTGCATTTTTTTATTCGATGCTGTCTTTGAATTATATGCATATATGTATTGCTAATAATGTTCAAAAATATACCAATTATTATTTTGTAGATTTGTTATCACTGACAACATTACTAGTTTCAAACACTGCAATCAATTATTACAAAAATATTGTCATTATGTTTTTAATATGTTACCGTTATTTCAGTTATCTATGCAATATGTTTTACCAGCTAAAAATACGGATAAAGTTAAAATATCTGCAAACTGCATATGTCAATTTTAACATATCAGCCAAAAAAGTTCAAATGTTGATTGATTATCGTATTATTTCCGCATTATGACAGATCCTAGTGAAAGAAAATAAATCACGTTAGTTTAAATATCCTCTATCCCTTTTTAACTACTATAGAGATTCTTATTTCATGCCCTACACAGATTCTATGTTTTTAATTTGTATATTATGTTTTTATTCTTCTCTCTCGCATATAGGTTATATGAGATTATTTGAGTGACGCTTGTAGGTATATTATATTTACATGAATTAACGGAAGAATGTCAAAGAAAATTTGACCAGACAATAAGGAATTTCGATTTGCAAATAAATGTTGTTGAAATCATCATATTGTAGCTTACAGAATCGAATAAGTTACGTTACATTCAAAGTGTATTATACTATGGCTTCCGATAATTTCCTTTTGTAAAATTTATACACCCTGCAAACGTAATTTTCGCGGTTTCCCATAAATAAAAGTCAATATTTGTTAAATTGCCTTTTTGATATCACATGATTAAAATCTAGATGCCCAGAAAGGTCATGAAATTTTCTTTGTTCAAACTTAAGTTGCTAATACAAGAGCCGGTTGTATCATCTATAGTTAATACGAAGATCAAAAAATTCTCTGAGTGAACATGAAGCTGATTTAGTGTCGTATGTACCTACTGCACCAAAACACGTGTAAAATCGATAAGTTGACAGATCAATAGAAATTGGTAACATTGAAAAGTTGAGTTTTATAAGACAGTTAACCTCCCTTTTTACGAAAATCGAAAATCTGGAGGTTGTTTGAGATTGTTCTATTATAGTTGTTCTAAAAATTGTTCCAAATAATCTCGAAAAAAATTCCGAACTGACCGAGATAATCAAAGAAAACTACATATTTATATATACTACCGATGATGTTTGCTTGGCAAACGAAATGTACCGGGTGGCCAACTAAGAATGGCCGCCGGCTATATCTCAGAAACCAGTAGTCATATTGCTCCCGGGTAAAAAAATTTCAAGTAAAAGTGCCCAAGAGAAAATGCTGGAAATTATTTTGGAGTTTGTAAAATGTCCGCAAGGGGGCGTAACAGTCAGGATCCATGTTAAAATTTAGAATTTCTTCATATTTTTACTAATTAGGGGGTATTGAAAATCTTTAAATTTTATTCCCTGCACGTTCTTTAACACTTTTAGTCTTGCACATTTTTTACTATCTAGTGAAATAAAGTAGTGGGGGCAGTTCAAATGTTTTTTTAAATAAACTAGGATTACTCCCGGTTGGCCTTACCGATTTGAATAAGTTTGGTCTCATTTAAAAGAGCCTTATTTGCTCTTCAAACTGAACTTGTGTTTTTGTATCTTGGACTTTTGCTGTCACCGGTAGATGGCGTTAACTGAAATGTAAGCAAATATTAGGCTCTTTTTCAAAAAAGTTAAATACAATGATATGTTTCTTTTTACAGAAGCGAATATAGAATTAAATCCTCTACATTTCGGTAAAAAAACCAAATTTGTATGTTTTTTAGAACAGGAGATATTGACAAAAATAGATCAAAATTCATAAATTCTCCTCTTTTACTGGCCTTTTGTTTATGAAGCTAATCATTTTGAGCTACATATATTATTATTATCTAATATATTATTATTATCAAGAAAAAAAATTTTGAAAGACCCTGTTTAATAAAGCAAGATTATTTTTAATACTTATTTTAATCCAAAAGATATACCACTGACAATAAAAAAGTAAGCTATGAAAAAATAAAACAATAACTCTGTGTTAAAACGACGAGTTGTGAAAATAATAAATATTATTGTCAGTTTTTGATTGATTCCGTTTACGTTTTTGTGTTTGGGAGAACTTCTTTTTTACTGAGATGCGGTTAGCGAATGAAGAGGCATTCGATATGATTGGTGTCTATTTCGAATGCATTCGAAATTATACAATTGCTTTCAGAGTGTATGCTACGCAGTTCCCTGGAAGACATTATGCGAGCAGTGTTTTTCGTAGGTTAGCGGAAAGGCTTAGGACCACCGGAAATATTAATCTTCCGGTGTATAGAAGGCAACCTACTGGCGGAACCGAAGAAAATGCTATAAAAGTATTAGAATATATTGTATTTAATCCACATGTAGTGAACAAAACCACAAGTAGAGAGTTGGGCATTTGTAGAACTACGGTCCAAAATATATTGAAAGATTTAAGTTAAAAATAAAATAAATTTTATTTCGAGATTTTTTTTGTAAGGCCTTTGTTAGATTTGCTATATCTCCTACAGTTTGTTTTAATATTTTTAAGCATTAAGCATAACAGTTGTTTTTAACGTTCCGTACTCGGTTCCCTTAAGTTTAACTCATACATCCATCTGCCTATTTATTGTCTGTTTACCGGTCACAGCCATTTTTATCCGATACCGTTTATATAGACTACAGTAATACTTTATAATAGTAAGTTACCTAAACAGTGTCCAACAAGTTTGGATAAATTTGATCTCGCAGTTTCGTTCACGTTTGCCATATTATTTTCAGGATGATCCTTATTACATCGTTCTTCATCAAGCTTTAACGGCTGAAGATTTCGATCGCCGGATTGACTACTGTCAATGGCTATTAAATATGGTAGCGGAAACCCCCGAAATTCTTTCTCGCGTACTATGGACGGATGAGGCAACATTTAGTAGCAATGGTGGTGTGAACTTGCACAATATGAACTATTGGTCCAGGAAAAACCCGCGTTGGATGCAGGAAGTTTAGCATCAAGGCCGCTGGTCGGTAAACGTGTGGTGCGGTATTCTAGGAGGTAAAATTATTGGACCCGTTTTCTTTAACCGACATTTTACTGGAGACGTTTATTTAATTTTTTTTATGAATGAGCTGCTCCTTCTAACAGAAGATGTCCCTCTGGACATTCGTCGTGATAAGTTTTTTCAGCACGATGGGTGTCCGGTGTATTTTGTGGCAAGCGTCCGGGATTTCTCAGATCAGACATTTCCTGGCAAGTGAATTGGACGGGGTAGTATATTTCCCTGGCCCGCCAGGTCACCAGACCTCAACATCCTAGATTTTTATATTTGGGGGAGAATTAAGGACATTGGTTTTGAAAACCGGCCTACAACAAGACAAAATATGCTGGAGAAAATTATAGCAGCAGTACGAAACATATCGGAGGCGGAAATTGAAACTTCTGTTTTATCCACGCGGCAAAAGTTGCAGGCTTGCATTAACAATGATGGGCGGCATTTTGAACAATTAGGCCGTCATTAAAAATTTTGCAAACCAATCTTTACAGTAATGTAATTGTAGTTATTTTAGTGTTTAATATTAGCTTTATTCTGATAGTGTTAGTATTAATTGTTAGTATAGTAAATCATAGTATAAGAAAATTTTAAATACATGTTTTTCGAACGTTTCCATAAAATTAAATTTATGTAATTTTGGTTTCTTAAACAGAAACTAACGAAATGTTATAAATTTTTTTTTATTATATATATTTTTATATATTTTGCATCGGTGTTACAGGAATACCTTTCAAATTTCTTCCGCTTTTGTGACATTTTATTATTTGGTCTGCGTGTTAGAATTTTACTGAATTTATTATATATACGAGGGCGTATTTTTATGTTACGTATATAATAAAAAGAAGACAATTAAAGCAAAAGAATTCATGCATTATCATCTATTTTTGCCAATATCTCCTGTTCTAAAAAACATACAAATTTGGTTTTTTTACCAAAATGTAGAGGTTTTAATTCTTTATTAACTTATGTAAAAAGAAACATGTCATTGTATTTAATTTTTTTGAAAAAAGGCCTAATATTTGCTTACATTTCAGTTAACGCCATCTACCTATGACGGCAAAAGTTCGAGATACAAAAATACAAGTTCAGTTTATAGATCAAATAAGGCTCTTTTAAATGAGACCAAACTTATTCAAATCGGTTAGGCCATACGGGAGTAATTCTAGTTTATCCAAAAAACATTTGAACTGCCCTCACCACTTTATTTCACTAGATAGTGAAAAATGTGCAAGACTAAAAGTATTAAAGAATGTGTAAGGAATAAAATTTAAAAATTTTCAATACCCCTTAATTAGTAAAAATATGAAGAAATTCTAAATTTTAACATTGATCCTGACTGTTACTCCCCCTTGCGGACATTTTACAAACTCCAAAATAATTTCCAGCATTTTCTCTTGGGCACTTTTACTTGAAATTTTTTTACCCGGAAGCAATATGACTACTGGTTTCTGAGATATAGCCGGCGGCCATTCTTAGTTGGCCACCCGGTACATTTAGTTTATGAAATAAATCATATATATTTGTGAAACGAGTTTTTCTTTCTAATTAATTATCAAGATTACATATTTATGTTTGTGTTATAAACACCGGTGTTTAAATTTACGCAATCTTATATTATAAAAATCCCGTACCTACATCATCAACCCGAATTCTTAAAAATTAACCGCCCGTCTTAAATTACAGCAATGTCAGATCAATATGAGTCGACCAGAATCAAAACCGGCTACACCATTAATTTTTGAGGAACAATAAGTGCATATTAGGTCAATTTTAATATATTTCAATAACGAAATGAATCAGAACCCATAATAATATCTGAAAGTTCCATATCTGAATCATCAGTCACATTCGACATTAGTGGTTCTCAATAGTCCCTACTAATAATTACACTTTAAATGCAAAATCATCTAATGTCACATTTTAAAAAGCAAAACCGTTTAAATACGTAATAATCTCTTTTCACTCCTTTAAAGTTGTCGTGTTTGTGAAGAATAACTCTGACAAATAATATATTTTATTACAAGTGCTATAAACATTCCCAAAATCTCGAAAATTGGATGTAGACGGTTTTGCTTCCATACGTCTGACAGGCATGAAACGCTCTTGATTTATAAAACTATTTCTTGACGTGAAATGTATGATTTTCAATAACACAATGAATTTCTTAGTATACTGCTCAAAAGAATTAACCGATATTCAATACAATTGACAATAAAATGCAATGCTAGTTAATATAACATCTGCAGATATTTTTATAAACTAGCTTCAATCTTCTTGAAGAAGAAACCGAATACATTGTTGTTTGTTAACCTGTTTATGCATGAGTTGACGCAATTGTTCTTGAGAGGTCGCTTTAATAGTATTCTGGGTCACCCAATAGGATAACCGAGTTCAGGTTGCGTGTTGATAAGACAATTGCCAACCCTGGCACGTAATTTTCAGATGCAATATACCTTCCTCTTGGTCGAACAACTTTAAGCACGTAGGAGAAGTGCTTAAATATATCACGGTGAGTTCATTTTCACAAGAAATCCTTTGTTACCCATACTCGTAAGGAATAGCCCCATTAGACCGCATACCAAAACACTAGGTTACAACTGAATTCATAGTTCAAGACTAATCTTTGGGCATTGGTCTAGTTCAAAAGTTCAGAAAATCAATGCCAATTCACTGGAATTTCGCCAAACCCAAACATTTGGAATAATAACAGATCGTAACGGTAATCAGTTATGAACTAATTTTAAAAATTGGGCAAACCTTGGGATGCTCCTCAAGGAACTGGGAAATTAGACATACCATTGTAAAAACTAAATACCACCATGTATGCTTTGCCGAGATTGAAAGAGAACTAAATCCCAAAGCGGCCTCTCATCGGAAGGTTTATTGAAAAGGAGAAAAGATTAAAGACCAGAAAACTATCGTTCTAACCTAAAAGAATTCTTGGTCAGTGTCTATTGACAAGTAAAGAAGTTCTGAAATTTTTGTCGTCCGAAATTGAAACACATCACAGTCTGCTATAGATGGAGGTTTGGAGTCCCATACGGCAATTGCAGAATAGAAGAATACTGTAAAGCGTTGCTGAAGTATTGGTAGTGATGTAGCGCGTAATCTCTAGAAATTGGCATTGCCTTTTTCGGGAACTAACCTACTCAGCATTACCAACACAAAAGACGATGAATCTGTCACAATTAGCATGGAAAATTCCAATCTTAATGAAACCCAGATACGTGTAAAGACGGTTAATTTATATTAATCGTACTAAAGAGCATAAAGAAGAGCATAGACTTCGGTTAAGTAAGCATATGCATTGCGGTCATAATGAATGGGAACGAGTATTACTCTGTGATAGATTCAGTATTACATTGATACCAAATAGTAACGCATAAGTTTTTCGGGAAAGGCATCAATATGAGTGTGGTGGTGTTATAGTGAGGGCTGGTATAAATACTGGACCTTTATTTTATACAAGAAATGGACTTCACAGTACCTATAGAGACTTGAAGAAGGACTTTACGTACAATTCTTCTGCCGTCGCACATACGGGTATTTGAGCATTCTACGCGGCCAAATTTTTTTATGCTTAGATTGCTTCCATACGGTATAAAGGATAGAACAATAGTGTTTGTAAATATATATGTACATTTATTTTATGAAAAATATGGTTTAGGAAGGAAAAAATTACAAATTAATCTTCTTCAGAAATAAATTCCCCTTCGTCGTTTTCAGATGGAAGAACCATTGGGTTTGGCTGTGCTGGCAGAAGCATATTGGTTTCAGAAAGAAACGAAGTAGATTTTCTTTTTTTAAAAGTGCTTATGCTACTGAGCAAGGGATCTGAGCTCCAGAGGACTCGGTTGGATGTATCTTTATTACAGGACTCTCTAGAAAATTTCTTTGAAAATTCTTGGCGATATGTCACAAAATGCTTGTTACGCGCTTCTGCTGCCTCCTCAGATAATTGACCAATAGGTATTCTTTATTGTGACTGCTCCGTGAATTAGAATCGTGTGCATTGTTGGTGTCATTGGATGCCAACGTTACAATTCGACATATAAACGAACAGTCTCCAATGCATATTTGTCGTATTTTTCTACATCTATCAAGAATCCGCATGAAATGGTTTCCAGTAAGACTTTCAACCTATAAATTAAGTAGTAACTGATGCCTCTAATCTCTTAAGCTAATTTCGGATCCTCAAAAAAATCTTCTACTCGTGTTGCCATCATTCGTATTACCGAAATTTGCTTTTGGCATTTTCACTAACATACCAGTTTCTTTGCAAAATTTGTCCTGTATTTCTGTTTTGCTCTCTTTTTCCATTTGTTTTTCCTCTTCTGTTTTCCTTTTCTGTATTTACTTACGGGCAATTTGTATGCCAAATGGAGAATGCTGTCGAATAATCTTAACTTGGCATGTAAAATCGACAGCCCAAATTCAATAGCTTCAAAAGATATTTGTTTTTTATTATCCAGTTGGTTGAAGTCTTTGGAAGTCGCACCACAGATGTAGCAACGATTCGTAGATTTTGTGCCAGTAACTGCGTTGCATTGTCATTATGAACAGATGTTTGACGAAAAACTTTTTTCAATCAATATCAACCTCAGTTGCTATTAAAGAGTTTATGGAATTTTGGACATACTTCATCTCCTCATTTGTGATATCAGTATTCTCTTTCACAAAACGGAATCTAATTGGGCGGCAGAACGGTGGAGAAGAAGGAGTTGGATTTCCCCCCAATACTCTTTCAGAGTCTTTGCCACAAACTAATCGCACAGGTACAAAGCAGCTCTGAAAAATATTGGTATCTAGATCACCTTCCTCATCAAATTTTTGCTTGAACTGTGATTGCTGCGACCCATCGCATCCCCATTTATATATAATTTTTAATGTATCCCTTTCTTGCTCTAGTATTGTTGATAACACCTCTTCAAGGAATTCAGAAAAGCGTTTAACGGTAATATCGATTAAAGATTGCATAGGCTTTCGGCGTTGGTACTCGTCACTGTGCATGCTTCTCGGGGCGGATAACACTTTTTTGCTTGCTGTATTAAACTATAACACGGGAAGAACTTTTTATTAGTATTTCGAATTATTTCATATTGTCCTCGTGATAGATCAGCATCTATAAACATTTTCAATGTTTGGAACGGTGTCAGACGCAAAGCGTTTTCACTTTTGGAAGTGGGATATGCTCTTTTGTATTTTGTTTCTTGTGTTGGGGTGCAAGTAATATCTTTTAGTATATTGGAAGCATCTTTTTTTCCAGATTTACTTAACTCAACTTGTGCTGCGCGAACAATAATACCGTCTTCTAAAGTACAACAAAGCTCCTCCGTCTCCCTTCTTTTACTCGTTTCACTGGACTCTCCAAACGATTTTCGAGTTCGACCTGGCCGATATTGCGTAGCCACCGGAATTTCAATTGTTCCTTCTAACCACAGGTGATTGTTTTTGAGAAAAAAGTCTTCCTTTTTATGTCTTTTGGTCCATCTTGACTTCACTTCGGATTAGAAATGTGCGAAACTGCGTTTAAATTTTTTGTATTGGTCTTCAGTGAATTCTTCACGCGACAACAGTTGGTCTTTTAATCAATTTAGTTTTTGTTCGAAATTTGACTTGCTATAAGTTTTGATGACGTCGAATAAGTATTTGCGGGTCACTATCCGTACTCCCGAAGTAGCCACTGCTCCTAAAATAAGCAAAATGTTGCTTTGTAATACATGCAACATCATTCACATATTCAGACATTTTCGTAGGAAAAAAATTAAGTACTGAGATTTTGCTTATCGGCGCTTTTCCGCGGCAAACTTTTTGATTATCTACTACTCAATACACTAAGTTCTAATATTAATAAGAACCGGAAGACACCGGATCTATCTCGATACTGAAAGTAATACGTTGATGAACATAAACTTCTCTGAAAAATCATGCTTATTATAGATGTTACTTCTACGTCATCAAAGGAGTACATTTATAGAATAAAATAGAAAAAGCAATATTACAGTAAAATAGAAAATTACCTGTAGAATCTGAATCCATCACTTTTCCGCACAAAATTAACGTAGAAAAATAATTATTCACTGTAAAAATTAAGGTTTCCACAAAATCGTCGAGAACAGTGACGTATGCTAGGTTTGACGACCAAATTTCTAATGACGCTGTCAGCACATCGTGCACGGGAAAAGGGTGGGAGGTGCTGCGTATTGTTCACTGGAATGCAGGGTTCAGAAAATACACACATTATACACACAATGTTCTGTTCAAAATCAACCAACACATATTTTTATTTTCATTACAATTATGTGCGTCTTTAAAATTCGTACGGCACCGAACACAGACATGTACGTGTACATATTTTTATTTTCATTACAATTATGTGCGTCTTTAAAATTCGTACGGCACCGAACACAGACATGTACGTGTTTTATTTTTATATTTGGTTCCGTACACGGACATGTACTGTACACGTATTGTTCGAACACAGACATGTACGTGTTTTATTTTTATATTTGGTTCCGTACACGGACATGTACTGTACACGTATTGTTCGATTCGAACACACTTAACGCGTACATGTCGACGTGTACCTATACTTTAAGTTCGTGTACGCGTACGTGTACGCTAAAAAATAGATACATGAACGATAGACATGTTCGAGTGTGTTTCCATATTTATTAACAGCATTATTCAAAGTTCAGAAAAATACGCACACTGTATAAAATACTCGTACATAAATGTAAACAAACACAGCTCGAAGCAACCAACACATATTTTTATTTTCATTACAATTATGTGTGTCTTTAAAATTCGTACGGCACCGAACACAGCCATGTACAGTACTAACCAAGTTAAGATCCAAGCTCTCAAAGAAGTCTCTTTCTAATATTTTAATAACAAAATTAAACTTTGACTTGCTCGACTGTGCAGCTCTTAAAATAGAAAACACCTGAAAACAGTGAACAACAACAGATAAATTTTAGCCGCATAGAGAAATTCATATGTTTTTTTGTCAACTATTTTTGTTTTGTTTTGTTATTTTATTTTATTTTTTGGGTTATTTCTTATTTATTTAATTATGTATTTAAATTCTTTTAAATAAATTTGGTTGAAACAATTGCTGTAATTTTTTTTATGTATACATATCAAAAAATTCATTTCTTTTGCATTTTCACTAATACGTTGTCATATTAAAAAATTATTGCAATAATCTTGTTAATGTAAAGTGATGAATTGAAATTTCAAAGCCTCGCTAAGAATTAGTGATAGTTATTGATTTAGGTAGAACCACCTGGAATTCCCGCAATTAGTATTAGCGGCAATTTAATGAGGGGAATTTCTGCATTTCACCCGAAAAACTTGACCTTTTTGTAGCACGCAGGTATTTTTTATATGGAAATATCCAATACAATTAAAGCAACAACAAAGGCATACACAGCAACTACACGTTGCAAACCATAAATTTTGCTAACTTCATGCCTGGTTTTCATTCTGCATAATGCTGTTAATAAATATGGAAACACACTCGAACATGTCTATCGTTCATGTATCTATTTTTTAGCGTACACGTACGCGTACACGAACTTAAAGTATAGGTACACGTCGACATGTACGCTTTAAGTGTGTTCGAATCGAACAATACGTGTACAGTACATGTCCGTGTACGGAACCAAATATAAAAATAAAACACGTACATGTCTGTGTTCGAACAATACGTGTACAGTACATGTCCGTGTACGGAACCAAATATAAAAATAAAACACGTACATGTCTGTGTTCGGTGCCGTACGAATTTTAAAGACGCACATAATTGTAATGAAAATAAAAATATGTACACGTACATGTCTGTGTTCGGTGCCGTACGAATTTTAAAGACGCACATAATTGTAAGGAAAATAAAAATATGTGTTGCTTGCTTCGAGCTGTGTTTGTTTACATTTATGTACGAGTATTTTATACAGTGTGCGTATTTTTCTGAACCCTGCTGGAATGTCCTCTGACGGAGGTAGTCGATTTAAGACGGTTTTTTCAATTTTGTGAAATTCACTTTTGGCCGTGTATAATGCTCAAATACCCGTCTGTGCGTCGGCAGCAGTAGTGGTATAATTATTTTTTCTAGACTCATCTAATCCGACAAACATTATGCACAATTGAATTGTTGTGCATAAGGAATTTGTTATCGAGATAATTGCGATGTTTTGGGAGAAAACTTGCTGCACGATATACACCATAAATATTGCTAAGGAGTTACAAATTGCTTTCACGGACGACAGATATATGATTTCCAATGAAATCTTCAACATCCTTTTCTGGTCGATGCCATCGAGAGAGTAAACGTTTTTAAATATTCATGGTGATGATATTATCATTCCATATTATTTGTTAGAATTTGCAATTAAACTCTTCTAAAATTTCCGAATTAACATTTAATACTCCCCCAACAAGATTACATTACAACTTGGCGAAAAAAGTTAAAGAGCAATAATGTATTCATTTACTTGTTCATAAATATTTTGAAAGCAAAGAGTTAATGTTAAATCAACTTTTATTCAAATTTATTTTTTTTAAATGTTATTAATTATTTTGAGCAGTGTATATCCCAAAGATATTACATTTCATATACAAGTGACCCAACTAACATGCATTCCTCAATAACTTCCTTGTTATTGCGACTATAGAAAAATTTTCCTAATAAAAATTGCACCAAACCTTGTCTTTACGTTTCAATATAATGCAGAATATTTCATTTCGTCTGTGCAGTTTTTTAAAACAAATATAATATTATATTTTAAATTTCTTATCATATTTGGAGTTAATTTTATTAATCCAATACTTTGCGACTGCTATGAAAGTATTTTACTTTTTCTCATATACCAGGCATTTTCATGTGTCTTGATGATTTCCGATATAATTTTAATCCTTATCCTGATCATTCTTAGAAAATAAACTTAATAGAAATTAAAGAAATTGTGAAATAAAAATATTTAAATTTTGATAAAGACCAATTACGTTTTTTCTGCATTGGTTTAACTTCATGTTGGCTGTCACAAAGCACAAACACAACGACATTGTAGATAATATACAAAAATATATTAAGCCCAGAAAGAAAAGGCTTCCTGAAAAAATTAATGATTGGTCAAAGTAACAATTAGGGAAAGGACTTAAATTGTCAAATATCAACGAGCTTTATAGTGAAACGAGGTCTTATTTGGATTCACTATCAGCATTGCTATCTACTACGTGGCATTGGATTTGGCTTTTAAAAACATTGGAATAAGAATAACGTGAACAATATACAAACAGATTCAAATCATCAAAATTAGAAGATGCAATTAATATAGTAATACTAACAAGATCTAAAAATTAAGGAAAATAAATCACAAATTATCAATCTTCACGGCAAGAATTTATTGCGGAAGACTGAACACAATATAGAGTCGATGGGATTGAACAGTTTAACTGTTTGGGTTTAACCATAACAAATAAGGAAGAAGGAATAACAAAGATACAAGACATAACAACAAAGAAACACAATGTCAGGAAATATAGTTATGTAAAGATGGGTTTCAAAAAGACTATAAAGACTTGTGATTTTGTGAGTCAGATGTAGTGGCAATATGAAAAATTTCTGATAAGGATATTTCTGGTGATAAAAGGAAAACATCCGAAAAAGAAATTTGCGTTTGTTTGGGCGATTGTCAATAGTCAAAGTAATAAGAGCACAGAGAATAATATGGCCAGTTCATGTTGCAAGGTTACCAGACACAAAAACGACAAAAAGCCCTGATTGGAGGTATAATGGGAAGAAGAAAAGGACGAAGACCAATAACGAAATGGCTTGAAGCAGTAGAAAGATATTTAATGGATCTAAGACTCTTAAGAAATGCCAAAGAAATAAAGAAAATAAAGAAGAGCTTGTAACAAATGTCATCTTGTCACTGGTGGTATTGACAACGTTTTAATAGCAAATAATAAAGCAAAGAATACAGACTGTCATTTGTAGCTACTATTAGATCTTTAATTTTGAGGACAACAACTAATGTCATCATACGGCAGATATATAATACGTGTCCGTGATGTCTTTTTTCTATGAATTGTCATTCTTGGGTTAGATTATGCGCAGGTTGACAATGTCTGCTTTGTGATGAGAGATTGTTTGTTGCCTTCAGAATTGAGAATCAACAAAAGTTGTAAATGGCAATCGTATTTTTATTAGTTATTAGTTGCTATTGAAACACTGTCAATATAGGCACCAGTACTGTCAAGATTATATATTTAGAAATATATAGGGTGTTTCGGAATTGCACGGCACTATTGTAGGTACTTGTTCTCCAACATAAAATAAACAAAAAAGTCTATATAAACATATGTCTCAAATTAATTTATTACTAAGATATTGGAGCATAAAGATATTTATTTAACAATACAACATCCATAAGAACTGTTTAAAGCGGCCACCGTTTTGTTGAATGCAGCATTCAGCACGACAAATTCATTCTTCCTTGGAACTTCGTATAGCATCAGGATAATCCTTGATAGTTGCTGAGGCTTCCACGATGTGATTACTAAACTACCGATATAACGGCGTTACATCGGGAGATCGGGATTCATCAGAGTTTAGTAATCGCATCGTGCTAGCCGCAGCAACTATCAAGAATCATCCTGATACGATGTGCTAAAGAAGCATGAATTTGTCGTGCTGAATGCTGCATTCAACAAAACGGTGGCCAGTTTCTTTGGATGTTGTACTGTTAAATAAATATCTTTATGCTCCAATATCTAAGTAATAAGTTAATTTGAGACATATGTTTATATGGTCTTTTTTGTTTATTTTATGCTGGAGAATAAGTACCTACAATAGTGCCGTGCAATTCCGAAACACCCGGTATATACAAACAGAGTGTCTCATTAGCACAGCAAAGGAAGTATTAACCATTAAAGTCTAACGTTTTTTTATTTTTTTTAACGGATTTTTGTTATGTTCATATACGTTTTCCAAATATATTTTGAGCTTATACATGGTGTTGTAAATATAGGACCCAACGGCTGCTTCCTCTTTCTGAATTGAATTGTATAATTTTTTAATCTTGCTATGGTATAACTCTTTGTTCTAAATGTAATTGCATTACCCTATACCTATAACGAGATATTTAATATTTCTCCGCGAATTTGCCTTATTAATAATCCTCATGGGATTTAGAATTTTAATAACTAAACTTTTGGACTCGCTTAAAGAACAATACATTTGGTGGTGTCTGAAACTACATAATTAATTTTGATAACTGTCTGAAATTTGGAACAAACTAAAAAAATCTATTTAATTTAATTTACTAACAGCTGTAAAACCAATTTTACTTTCTTATACGTCTAGTCCAAGCAATAGGTATTTATACCGGAAAAAATACAGGAGTTTGAAAATTGTCAATTTTGCTCTGTTTAGTGATCTAAACATATGGATTTGCGATATTGACGGATTGTCCCTTGCTCCGTCTATTGGATAATAGCAACCA
The DNA here is from genome assembly GCA_963170755.1 of Amphimallon solstitiale. Lineage (NCBI taxonomy): Eukaryota > Metazoa > Arthropoda > Insecta > Coleoptera > Scarabaeidae > Amphimallon > Amphimallon solstitiale. The sequence goes on along the minus strand of OY720676.1, from coordinate 21,789,697 downwards.
AAATACACATTTTTGACAATAGTGTACCTACATTATATATTGTTAGTCATTGAAACATTTTAGACGATAGCTTGCTGTCAAATTGTCATATTGTTATTAATTGTCATTACACTGCCGCTATATAACTAATTACTTTTAATATATTTCTAAAAATTTATGTATTTATACTTATGGTTGAGGACATTTATTGGGTTGGACAGTTTTTTAGAATAAAAAGGCAAAATAACGTCGAAGAAATCATAAGTACATACTCAAGTACTAAGAAGTTAATAATTTGAATTTTAAATTTAATCAGATATATTCAAAATAAAATAATATATAAGCTTAAAACCGACGTACGAAATAAAACACTCTGTATAGCTTAAAATATATAATTTGCTGCGGCTTTTATTTGAAGCATTCTGCCATAGTCGCAACAATAATAGAGCTGTGAAAGAATTCATTTTAGACGGGACACCTGTATGTACTAATGCGAAATAATTTTTACTAAAATACTTCATTTTCTAAGGTTTATATTTTCGCAAACTAAAACTATAAATACAAAATAATTTTTAAAGCATATACGGGAACGTTCGTAAAAACTACTTACAAATCATAAAACGATTTCAAGTAAATTAGTAAAATCAATTAATAATCAATCATTACTGACTATGGAAAATATTTACTATATTCTTTTGAATAATTAAAGATTATTTGTCTTCTACTATACGAGAAAATATCTTTTATTGTTAGTATTAGTATTTTTTTTTTGAATTAGTTATCAATTTTAAAATCTTTTTATGCTAATTATGTAAATACATTCAATATATTTATATATTGAAGTCGTATCTGTCGTTATGGAACAAAACTATCTTGTACTCTCTTTACAATATCTATGTATATAAAATCCTATTCCAACGTTACGAATCGGCATGTGTTCAAGCGTCTGAATCCTAGTTTATTAAATAACATTTCCGATGCGTAATTTCCCATGACTATGGTCGCCATGGGGCTGTGACCCTCTTCCGAGATGTGTTTCGACATTACGCTTACGATCAAATGTCCAAAGCCCATACGTTTATAATCGGGCAGCGTTTGCAAATTGATCATGGTTCCCCAATGATTTCTTAGCACCCACGCGACCAGTTTATCGTTCTCCTTGAGGAAAACTCCGTATCCACCGTTCATATCCATGAATATCGACAAATAGTGTTCGGAACCGTCGAAACGGTGGGGCCAAATGGCGCTTATGATCGGTATATGCGTACGATTCAACTTATCCACGTAGACGTGATCGGGGCACCTGGAAAAAAAGCAAGTTTTAAGTTCTAAAAACGGCCTTTGAATAGACAAATCATACACCACCGTAAATTGTGAAGCTTTCTCCTTAGATATGAAGTATAGCATCATCTCTGTCGTCTTGAAGTTCGTGATGTTGTTGTAGAGGAAGGCCTTCAGAACTGTCGGATAGTGGTCGTTCAATATTCCATAGAGTTGAAGTCTGCGATTCGTGTTCAGTATTCCGGTTTCTGTTAAGGCTTTGTACAAGTCGTCGCAACTTCGTTCCAGGGTGAAGAAAAATATGTCGTAGAAACTGTACTGGAACACGCAAAGATAACATTTTAATTCAAACAATTTAATGGCAGATATAAAACAAGAAGAATGAGTGTGCTTAAAACCACACGGCAGAAGTGAAAACTTCATCAAGGCGAGGTTAATAATACGAAATACACGCGTATAATATTCAGTAACGTATTAAATAAAACGTATTCGCACATTTACTACATTTACACATGTACACACGCGTATAATATTCAGTAACGTATTAAATAAAATGTAAATCTCAATCATCCCCGTATCTAAAATTTCACATTCATACGTCAATTTTCAAAAAATTCTTCCGCCATTTTCTTTTTTTTGACATTTTGACTTTGGGTTCGTGATCGGCGATCTAAGACACCCCCGTATCTAAAATTTCACATTCATACGTCAATTTTCAAAAAACTCGTCCGCCATTTTGTTTTTCTTGACATTTTGACTTAAGATTCGTGATCGGCAACCTAAGACACCCCACCCCGTATCTAAAATTTCACATCCATACGTCAATTTTCAAGAAACTCGTCCGCCGTTTTGTTCTTTTTTGACATTTTGACTTTGGAATTGTGATCGGCGACCTAAGACACCCCCGTATCAAAAATTCCACTTTCATACGTCAATTTTCAAAAAACTCTTCCGCCATTTTGTTTTTTTTTGACATTTTGACTTTGGAATCGTGATCGGCGACCCCCAAAACCCCCGTATCTAAAATTTCACATCCATACGTCAATTTTCAAAAAACTCGTCCGCCATTTTTCTTTTTTGACATTTTGACTTTGGATTTCTGATCGCCGACCTAAGACACTCCCGTATCTAAAATTTCACATTCATACGTCAATTTTCAAAAAAACTCTTCCGCCATTTCGTTTTCTTTGACATTTTGACTATGGATTGGTGATCGGCGACCTAAGACACCCCGTAACTAAAATTTCACTTTCATACGTCAATTTTCAATAATACGAAATACACGCGTATAATATTCAGTAACGTATTAAATAAAACATATTCGCACATTTATTACATTTACGCGAGCGGCTATTTCGTTTGGTCGCTTCGGACGTATGTGTATGTATAAATAGACGATATAAATACTCGTTTACGGTCCCGCGCTTGGTCTGATGGTAACGTGTCGGCTTCATAGTACTTCATACCCGTGCGGCTCGGGATCGAATCTGTTCTGGAACATGAATTTATTCATTCACTTAAATTTCAATTTAATTGAAATTAAATACCTCTATATGATATATTTATTTATCTTGTTCCCTTAGCCGACTTTACCCGAACGAGCGTTACACATATCCGAGCGTTACATATCAGAGCGTTGCAGTCAGTCTTGGTCAGTGCCTACAATCAGTGCAACGCGCCTAAAGAAGTTTACACTTCAATCATATACAAAATAAAGTGTGGGCACCAAACGACTTCCTCATATGCATCATGGTTTTTGCGCATACAACAATCGATTATTATTATACGACAAATACAAGGTAAATGTCAACAAACTCTTTGGTATCTGACGAAGTATTATAAGAGGGCGAATCAAATATGAACAGGACTTTTCCTTCTAAGAGCGCTCCAAGTGTCCTTCAAAAGGCCCTGAAGGTCAACAATTTGCATTTGTATACATAGATACCGCTACCATTACCAATTTTTAATAAAAAGCTAAGAAATGAGTCCAAACGCTAGTTTAACTATTCTCCGGAAGATGGCAGAGAGACGCAGTGACGTTTGTTATGCTTTTTTTTGTCCGAAAGCAAATTCATGAGCCCAGACAACTTTTTTTCGTTAAAAAAAACATAAACACATTGCATTCCCAGTTTGATGTGATTTTTTCGGTATTTTGCTAAACTGCTCATTTATAAAAGTATATGACATACATTATACAGATATATGATATACCGGGTGTCCCAGAGTAACGGCACAGTCATTATGTGGTACCTAATAATGTGAATATAAATTTTAATACAAAAATTGTGGATAATCATGAGCTCTCCAATTTAAATTTTTTTTTATACATATAGAGTGTTCGACAATGATTTACCAACATAAACTTATGTTTTTCTAAAATGGAATGCTATGCATTTAATAGCATTTTATGATAGACCTTGAAAAACTGATTATACTGATCAATTTGTATTTCACGATTTTCAACTGTCAGAGATATCGCGATTTTTCGTCCAAAATTGTATAACTTTTGAAAGATAGCTATGAAATAACGATTTATCATCAAACATATATTATGGGCTGAATTATTAGATATACCTTCTTAGTACATGAATTTAATCTTTGTTTCGACATTTCAAAGCATACCATTCGCTAAAACTAAAATTTTTAAAAATATTAAATGGAACAGCCAATATATTTTTATGCTAGTGAAAACTAATAAAAATTTACTGTTTATCAATATGTGTTCTCTTGGGTCTGTGGGCGATATTCCAAAAGTTATAGAATATTATATTTAAATAAACCGGATTGCGACTTATTATTTTAGAAGTATGAGTTGTAATGACTTGCGTAACAGTATAACTAAAATAAATCGAAAAGTGTTACTTATAATATTGTCGTTTTACAAATAAGTAATTTTTATTAAATTTTTAAAACTTATGAAGTGACAATCTGTTAATTCAGGAATTATGCATACCTTGAAAATATCGCCGTTACAGTGTATCAAAAAACAAACTTACGATTACCAGTTAAAAAAAGAAAAACGGTCAGTAGAAGCATTGAAATTTACTTATACTTATGAAAAATAGTTATCTTGACAAAGTCATTATATAACAAATTAAAAAATGAGTAAAAGATTAAAAGTATAAGTAATTTAATTTCGTTTATTACTTTGTGCGTATAATTTCATATTTAAAATTTATAAAGCACAAAAGCAAATGCGTTTAATATAAAAAGTGATAATAAACCTAATAAATGTTTGAATGTTCTACATCTGAATACACTTTGAAGTCAAGTTTCGAATGATCTACAGGGCAATCCAAATTAAGTGTTCACCATTGGTAACTTTGTTATTATTAAAGATACAAGATTGTTTAAATTAGCAAACTTGTAGTACTTTTAACGCTCTTTAAGATGGAAGAATAAAAAAACAAATGAACAACGCGTTTTCGAGTTTTGCCGAAAAATATTTTTTTTTCAAATGGAAACCCCTGTATATTACATCATTTTCTGCTAGAACTTTAATTTTTAAACAAAAAATCTTATAAGAAATTTTTTACTGGGATTAAAAATACTTGAGTTATAATGAATAAACGAAAACAGCTAAATTAGTTTTATAAACTTTATTTTATACATAAACTTATCATTAAAATAAAATAAAAATCACTGATTTTTTCATAGAAGATGTTCAAAAATACCACCTTGTAGTTCAATACATTTTTGTACACGCTTCCGAACTTCTCGAACTGCCTTCAGTATGGTCCTACCATCTATTTGGTTTATCTTTTCGCTAACTGCAATCTTTAGGGCGTTTACGTTTTCGTACATTTGCTTATATATCTGGTTCTTTAAATAACCCCATAAAAAAATCAAGCGGCGTTAAATCAGGCGATCGGGGAGGCCACTGAATAGGACCATTTGTTCCTATCCATGAAGTGTTAAAAATAGTATTTAGAAGTTGATGAGTACCTCTGTAGTTGTGCGCAGGTGCGCCATCCTGCTGAAAATGCAGATTCTGTCTACTTATGAGATCCAGATCGTCTAAGAAATTATTCAAAATTTCAGTCAAAAATTCTATGTACCTTTCACCAGTTAGAGTGCCCTCATAAAAGAAAGGACCACCAATCCATGAACCGATTAAACCGCACCAAACATTAAAACTGAAACGGACTTATGGACGTCTTGGATTTACTAAAAGAAGATTTTCCTTTGACCAGTAATGATGATTTTTTTTATTGTACATTCCAGAATTTGAGAAATTCGATTCATCGGTCCATAAAATATAACGAAAGTTGTTTACATTTTGGCGACAAAAGTTAAGATACCAGTGGCAAAAAAACATTCTTCTCTCTGGATCCCCTGGCAAAAAAACCTGAACTGGTTTGTACTTATAAGGAATGAATTTGTGTTTCTTCAGAATCCTATGCACAGTACCGTGACTCAAATCAGATTCATTGACGATATCTAGTATGGAATTCTCACGGTTGGCCTCAAAATATGCGATAACTGCAATTTCCGTGGCCTCGCTTTTTATAAAAGTCCTTTTTGTCCTTGTTTTGGCAAAAACACTCTCATTGCCTCTAAATTTTCGGTAAAGTCTCAGAAAATATTGCTCATGTGGTTGTGTTCGGAGTGGATATAATTCAGCGTAGTGTTCTTTTGCCCTCCTAGAGGATTTTCTGCACACTAAATAAGATTCTAACATATCACACTTTTCTGAATGGGTAAAAATCATTTTTTTGTCAAATTAATAACTAGCACAATGAAACTTATGAGTGAAAAACTAATAAAACTGTACTAATATTTGACGTTTGGTAGAAAGACTTATCGTCGTTTTCATAGATACATAGAAATGCACTTGACTTAGCTGTTTTTGTGTATTCATTATAACTCAAGTATTTTTAATATTTTTTTTTTAATAATTTATTTTTTAAAAAATTTGAGGTTTTATCAATTATTTGTCAGAGCAACTGCAATTAATTTTTTTGAAAATTACATATGTGTGAATATAGTGCTCCATTTAATTTTTTAAAGAAATTTTATGTTCAGGAAATGGTATGTAATTCTAATGAACATGTTGTGAAATATCAACATAAATATTAAATTCACATACTAAAATGGTATCGCTACTATAAATTATGCCCATAATAGGTCTTTCATCATCAATCGTTTTTACATAGCAAAAATCATAGCATTTCTTTAAAAAAACATAAGTTTGTGTTGGTTCGTTGTTGTCGAACTGTCTGTATACATGAAAATATCTTTAAATTGTAGAACTCATGATTATCTACAATTTTTGTATTCTAATTTTTTCGCTGACCGCAAGTAACATTTTTACTTTAAAAAAAAGAATAGCGCCATCTTCCGCACGGGAGCATATACCATGCAAACATATTGTGTAGATACATATAAATCATTTCTGTTTATAAATACGAAATATATTAATAGCTCAACCGCAGTGCCATCTATCAGGTCCGGATTTTGTGATTTTCTTTTCTGGCACCAAATCATCATATATTGTGAATATGTCATATTGATCCATAAATACATAATTTGTTAATAACTTGACTTCACCGCTACCTATCCAATGTTTTGATAGCCTATTTTAAGCGCATTGACGATATCAAAAAGACTTGTTGAGCCTTTAAAAAGTTATTGAATAATTTACAGACGCACCAACGATTATATATACAGGGTTTTTCACCTAACCCGTTCGTTAGAACTTTTCTATGTTAACGCTTTAGGACAGTTTTGAAAATTTGTAGCACGTAATGTTGATACTTGGTCTGTTAATATAAAAATATCTACACTCATTAACCACTTTTGGTTATACAGGAAGTCATAGCCAACTTTGATTTTTTAAATGGAATGTTCTTTTATTGCTTTTTTAGATTCCTTGTAGAGTGCTGTAACACATTTAATTAGATTTTATTTTGTGAATAATAAACAGTTTTTGAATTATTTTGATTTTTGTCAATTTTTTTGTTTTTTCAATGCACTTTTTAAAACCACATATCTAAGGCGTATTTGAATAGAATTAAGTCATATTTTTACTGCAAACAGGGAAAGGTATAAGATTATGAGTAATGTCTAAATATTTAATAAATCTCATACAGGGTGTTCGAAATTTATCGATTATTTATGTAATCTTAAATTTAAGAAAAATCGGTTTTTTTTAATGGAATATCCTGTAGATGAGCGCGCCCTAGTAAGTAGATGAATATCTTGCATCATACATAGTTTCCCTATACCTATCTCTCACAGTTTTAGAGATATTAATGATTATTTTCTAAATTGAGCATTATAAGCAGTAAACTGTGAAAAGAAAACTAAATAGTTTTGGAATTACACCAATTGTTTTTGATCCATCAATCTTTGTGTGAGAAGGTTAAAAAATAAAATAAATAGCAAAACTTAGAATGGCTTTAATATCATATGAGATAACAAAAATAACCATAACAATCTAAAATGTGAATAAAATCAACATATTAAAGACAAATAATGCGTTCAGAATGATATTCACAAATGTTCAAAATGATCTCCGTTCCGTTCTAAACAAATCATAATTCTTCTTCTTAACTCTGTTGTAGTTGCTTTTCTTTCTTGCTCAGCGTTCAAGTTTCGCAAACCGTCTCTTACTCTAGCTATAAGCTGTTCTTTGTTTTGTACGGGAGACGCATAAACCTCATTTTTTATTTGACCCCATAAATAAAAATCAAGGGGAGTCAGATCGGAGGATCTAGGTGGCCATAACAAGGGTCCATTGCGGCCAATCCACCTATCCTCAAAGATATTTGTTAATTCCCGATATACCTCATGTGAAGAGTGAGCGGGTGCTCCATCCATTTGAAACCAACATTGCCGTATGAGATTGTGTGGTAGGTTATTCAAAAATTGCAGTACAACTTCTCTTAACAACTGTAGATACCGGACGCTCGTTAAATTCTCATTATGAATTTCGTATTCAACGCGGTTATTTACAATCATTGCAAAAATGTTGAAGCTAAAAGTGTCTTGAAAATTTGCTTCTCTAATGGCATGTGGATTTTGTTCTGCCCAATGATGACAATTTCTTCTATTAACTATTCCTTCACGATTAAATTTCGATTCATCTGTCCAGATAATTTTTGATAAAAAATCAGGATCTTCTTGTGTTTTAGTTATAATAAACTTACAAAACTGAATTCTACATCTTGGTCTCCCGGACGAAAAGCCTGAACAGTTTGAAATGAATAAGGGTGCGTCTTATTTTTCTTTAAAATCCCATGTATACATGTACATGAAATTCCTACATCTACAGATGCCGCCGGTATAGAACTGGTTGGATGTGCATGAAAATATCCCAAAACAACGATTTCATTACCATCGTCGCCCGTAATCGGTTTTGGAACTGTCTTCTTGACTTGAATACCAAAACGAATGAAACTTGACTCTATTCGTTTAAATTTAGTTTTATTCATTGCTGGTAAATGTGGGTATCTTTCATTAAATAGTCGACATGTTCTATCAAATATTTGAAGAGATTCACCATGAATGTAGAATAAATTTAAAATATCTCTATTAGAATAATTATTGAATTCGTCTTGCATATTTGTGAACAATTTAAAACCAGTTAGAAACAAAATAAACTACCTTTCAATTTTGACAGATCAAATTTACTTTTCAATGCTTACTACGACGATTTTTCTTGAAAATGCTCAATTTAGAAAATAATCATTAATATCTCTAAAACTGTGAGAGATAGGCATAGGGAAACCTATATCTGTATGATGCAAGATATTTATCTACTTACTAGGGCGTGCTCATCTACAGGCTATTCCATTAAAAAAAAAAAAAACGAGTTTTCTTAAATTTAAGATTACATAAATAATCGATAAATTTCGAACACCCTGTATGAGAATTATTAAATATTTAAACATTACTCATGATCTTATACCTTTCCCTGTTTGCAGTAGAAATATGACGTAATTCTATTCAAATACGCCTTAGATATGTGGTTTTAAAAAGTGCATTGAAAAAACAAAAAATTTGACAAAAATCAAAATAATTCACAAAATAAAACCTAATTATATGTGTTACAGCACTCTACAAGGAATCTAAAAAATGAGGTGTGGCCACCACACGACTTTCTTATACGTATGAGCGTTTCAAACTATACAATTTTAAGAATTTTTTTATACAAAACTTATTCAAAATCCTATTCTAAGTACTTTCATTCTCTTAATAAATCGCTATAGAATGCATACTTTGCAAGATATTCGAAAAAAAGTGCTACTCGCTAAGAGTTAAAGTGCCACTTCCGGTCCGAATTTTGAAATTTCATGTACACAAAAAATATTGCAAATTCAACTCTAAATACTTTTGTACTCTTAATAAATATATATAGAACGCATAATTTACGACATATCTACAAAAAATCGATATTCGGTAAGAGTAAAAGTGGTACTTCCGGTCCGAATTTTGAAATTTTTTTATACAAAAGATATTTATAATTATAATCTAAATACTTTTATACTCGTAATGTACCTGCCTAGAAAGCATGACTTGCGAGATATTCGCAAAAAACTGATTTTCGATAAGAGTAAAAGACCTACTTCCGGTTGGAATTTCGAAAAACTTTTTTAAGATAATTTGTCTCAAATTTAATTTTGAGTACATTTCAATTCTTTATAAATTTGTTTAAACTTAGTAATTGACGAAATATTGGCAAAATTCGATTTTTTCACTGAAGTAAACTGCTACTTCCGGTCTACCGATTTTACTGAAAAACTAATCAGATCTCAAGAGGGAGATTGTACACGTAAATACAAAATTTGGAATTGATATCTACAGCGGTTTGACCGCTATCGTGGTCACACACAGACACACAGACAGACAGACACACAGACATTTTTTAAAAACCACTTTTTCGGTATCAGGGGACTTCAAAACGTGGACATCTGCAAAAATCTCGAGGTCGAAAATTTTCATCATCACAATACTACCTGCCTAGAAAGCATCGAGATATTCGCAAAAAACTGATTTTCGATAAGAGTAAAAGACCTACTTCCGGTTGGAATTTCGAAAAACTTTCTTAAGATAATTTGTCTCAAATTTAATTTTGAGTACATTTCAATTCTTTATAAATTTGTTTAAACTTAGTAATTGACGAAATATTGGTAAAATTCGATTTTTTCACTGAAGTAAACTGCTACTTCCGGTCTACCGATTTTACTGAAAAACTAATCAGATCTCAAGAGGGAGATTGTACATGTAAATACAAAATTTGGAATTGATATCTACAGCGGTTTGACCGCTATCGTGGTCACACACAGACACACAGACAGACAGACACACAGACATTTTTTAAAAACCACTTTTTCGGTATCAGGGGACCTCAAAACGTGGACATCTGCAAAAATCTCGAGGTCGAAAATTTTCATCATCACAATACTTCCTTATACTACGTATAAGAAAGTAAAAATGAGGTGTGGCCACCACACGACTTTCTTATACGTATGAAAGTGTTACTTCCGGTCCGAATTTTGAAATTTCATTTATACAAAAAATATTCCATATCCAACTCTAAATACTTTTGTACTCTTCATAAATATATATAGAATGCATAATTTCCGACATATTTGCAAAAAATCGCTATTCGATAAGAGTAAAAGTGGTACTTCCGGTCTGAATTTTGAAATTTTTTTTAATATAAAAGATATTGAAAATTATGTTTTAAATACTTTTATACTCGTAACGTACTTGTCTAAAAAGCATGACTTGCGAGATATTCGCAAAAAACTGATTTTCGATAAGAGTAAAAGACCTACTTCCGGTTGGAATTTCGAAAAACTTTTTTAAGACAATTTGTTTCAAACTTAATTCTAAGTACATATGAATTCTTTATAAATTTGTTTAAACTTAGTAATTGACGAAATATTTGCAAATTTCGATTTTTTCACTGAAGTAAACTACTACTTCCGGTCTGCCGATTTTGCTCAAAATCTAATCAGTTCCCAAGAGGGAGATTATACACGTAAATACAAAATTTGGAATTGATAGCTACAGCGGTTTGACCGCTATCGTGGTCACAGACACAGAGAGAGAGAGAGAGAGAGAGAGACACACACACAGACACACAGACATTTTTTAAAAACCACTTTTTCGGTATCAGGGGACTTCAAAACGTGGACATCTGCAAAAATCCCGAGGTCGAAAATTTTCATCATCACAATACTTCCTTATACTACGTATAAGAAAGTAAAAGCAATAAAAAAAAATGAGGTGTGGCCACCACACGACTTTCTTATACGTATGAAAGTGTTACTTCCGGTCCGAATTTTGAAATTTCATTTATACGAAAAATATTCCATATCTAACTCTAAATACTTTTGTACTCTTGATAAATATATATAGAATGCATAACTTACGACATATTTGCAAAAAATCGCGATTCGATAAGAGTAAAAGTGGTACTTCCGGTCTGAATTTTGAAATTTTTTTTATATAAAAGATATTGAAAATGATGTTTTAAATACTTTTATATTCATAACGTATTTGTCTTAAAAGCATGACTTGCGAGATATTCGCAAAAAACTGATTTTCGATAAGAGTAAAAGACCTACTTCCGGTTGGAATTTCGAAAAACTTTTTTAAGACAATTTGTTTCAAACTTAATTCTAAGTACATATGAATTCTTTATAAATTTGTTTAAACTTAGTAATTGACGAAATATTTGCAAATTTCGATTTTTTCACTGAAGTAAACTACTACTTCCGGTCTGCCGATTTTGCTCAAAATCTAATCAGTTCTCAAGAGGCAGATTATACACGTAAATACAAAATTTGGAATTGATATCTACAGCGGTTTGACCGCTATCGTGGTCACACACACACAGACACACACACACACACACACACACACACACACACACACACGGACACACAGACACACAGACATTTTTTAAAAACCACTTTTTTGGTATCAGGGGACCTCAAAACGTGGACATCTGCAAAAATCTCGAGGTCGAAAATTTTCATCATCACAATACTTCCTTATACTACGTATAAGAAAGTAATATAACATTCCATTTAAAAAATCAAAATTGGCTATGACTTCCTGTATAACCAAAAGTGGTTAATTATTGTAAATATTTTATATTACAAACCAAGTATCAACATTACGTGCTACAAATTTTCAAAACTGTCCTAAGCCGTTAACATAGAAAAGTTCTAACGAACGGGTTAGGTGAAAGACCCTGTATAACGATTGGCAAAGTACGACCCCGTTCTAAAAGATCAATTATCAGAAAGGAAGACTGAAAAATATTTAAGCTCAAAATCTAAAATGACCTGATATACGTCATAGGTTTCAAAATTAGACAACATATGGTTAAAAATATAATGGAATGCACGTTTTTCTTCATTATCCTAGATACGACGCAAGACTTATCAAAGACAGGGCAATTAAGTTCGGTTATCAGATACGTAACAATTCAGGTACATATATGATAATAATGAACCAGTTGAAATTAAAATTACCGAATTATTCTTAGGATTGGCTGAAATAAAAAATCAGTCGGCAAAAATCATCCTATATTACCTTTATTAAATATATTGAACATGGATTTACAAAAATTCTGAGGACAAGGATATGATGGAGCAGCTAATATGAAATGAGGTAAAAATCGTACAGACCAATGAACTGTAGTCTTCTCGATTCGACTGTGTGCTGTCAGTTCGGTATAATTTTGTTGCAATTCTCAAAGTATTGTCAAATATTGAACATACTAGAAAATTTTGAATTCATATTTTTGCTTGTGTTCCAATGCGCAATTTTAGAATGCGTAGATTTCACATCAAATACATTGCAATCGACAGAAATATATTTGGAAGAAGCCATGAAAATGTTTAATGATAATAAACTGCTAGTACTCTGGCTAGGAAATGGAATATCACATCAAAATTTGAAGCGAAGAGACATAAAAAAATGAAACAATTTTTGGATGAACTCGATTGTGTGTGACCAGACACTGCAAAATACTGAATTGTGAGTTTGAAACATATAAAGCCCAGCATATTGTTACAAATCAATCGAAAAAAAAATTTGAGAGTATGTGAGGTATGCATAAGAAATTCGATTTGTTATCGCCAAAAATTATTGTAAAATGTACACGTAATGTATTGGATACTAATGCTAGTAGTCTTCAAAAAGTTTATAAAGATGATTTATTTTCCAAATTGAAATAAATTGAAAGAATTATTTACACAGTGCCATGTCAGCAATAAAGCTCTGTAAATTATCTCTTATAAGTACTGGAGAGCAAGAGGAAAGATGATTGAAGTTAGATAAATTGATAAAACATTTTTTCAAAAACAATTTAAATACTTATTTAAACATCCAATAAAATACAATTTCATCATAAACGATTTTTTTTGTCAGATTCCTAGCAAGTACTGTCGTTACCACATGGTAACAGTCGTTTTTGCTCTTCTAAACGACCTTACAGAAAAATACCATTTTTGACTTGTGAATGAGTTATTTCAATGATGAATTTAAATATCTGCTACGCCAAAGTGAACGTCTCGTGTAATTTTGTAATAATGTAAAAAGTGAGTTGGTCTCAGTGATCAAGTACTTTTAGTTGAAGGGTTTAACACCAACCGATATCAAAGCAAAGCTGGATTGAACGCTATTAGAATCTACTTATTCGTTTTCAATGCTTAAACACTGGGTTGCCGAAATTAAGGGTGGTCGTATGAGCAAAAATGATGAATCCCGTAATGGCCATCCAAAAACTGTTACTGTTCCAGAGATGATTGAAAACTCCACCGTATCGTCTTGAATGAGGGTCGAATAAAAGTGCTCGAGATAGCAGATATTTTATGTATCTTAAATGATAGTGTGCACAGTTTTTTAAGTGAAGAATTGTTTATGAAAAATATATACGTTGGTGCCTCGGTTACTCAAACTGGAGCAAAAACTGAATCGTTTGAGTATTTCTCGCAAACTTTTGGCACGTTCTCGCCGCAATGAGAAGGACTTTGTACGCCGTTTCATAACCGTCTATGAAACCTGGATTCACCATTACTCTCCGGAAACCAAAGAACAATCCAAACAATGGACAAGAAAAGGTTCCCCGCCCTAAAGAAGGCAAACACGGTATTGTCAGCAGGAAAGGTTTTGGCAACTGTTTTTTCTTTTGGGGGAATTCTCATTATATTATCTTGGTCGGCTAACAACACACGTTTGCAATTGCAATGGCAAAAATTCATGAATTGGGATTTGAATTAGTGCCTCATTTGTCCTATTTCCCAGATTTGGCTCCCAGCGATTATCATTTCCTTCCAAACTTGAAAAAATGGCTGGGCGACAAGAAATTTTTGTCTAATTCCGAAGTAATCGCTGCTGTAAATAGGTATTTCGAGGACCATGTTGAAAAACAAAATGTATTTGTCAAAAAAAAGTGCGTTTTCTTTGTTAGGCCCCTTAGTTTCCGAACCACCCTAGTATGTTATGAAAAGTAGTCTAAGCCGAATATACCGGGAGGGGGGGGGGGGGAGCTTGAGAATTTAGATTACGCCACAAAAAACATGTACAACACATGTACTACATAATAATTCAACGTAAATTATCCACTTATTTATAGAGAATTTAAGTACATTCACTTTTCTGAGGCCAATAATGTACTAATAATTGAAAAATTCGAAAACAAACAGGCATAAATATCCTACAATGTAGAGTTTGCTAAAAAGCCAATGACGCTAAATCAATAAAATTTAACCTTAATGTGCATGTTGGTGTATATTTAATGGCAAATAAAGTTCCGTTACAGCTCTTTTGCAACTTGTAGTGCTTCGAAACTAACACGTGCTCTGTTCTCACTAATGGCTTCTCAAAAAGAAACATTTTTTTTAAACATTCTATTCAACCGCTGACAAAATACGAGGCACCCTAACAATGCCTTTAGTTTTGATATATTTAAATGAAAAGTCCGTCACAACCCTATTATGCAGTACAGGTTTAATAGAGATATTGCATCTCTTATTATCTTTAGTAGTCTCTTAATTACGACATCTTTATATCCGGTTGCCTTGTTGCAAGTTCTATTATGCAAAGTATATGGGATTATGAGTAATCGTTGCTGTCAATGGTCAGGTTTTGCCGTAGTGTGTAAACTTTTATATTGTCTTTAATTTATCTATATATAATTTCTGTTTAATCGTTCCTTTTAGCAAGCATATTATCTTTTTCAAGCATTTAAAAGTAAGTATGCATACCTAGATCTATAATTCTGATTAACGTGATAACCTATATACATATACATATACTTTTTACAGATTGCTACATGATATGGGTTTTGAATTTTAAAAAGTGGGACGAAAGAGTATTCTTATTGAAAGAGATGACATCATTAGGTGGAGACATAAATACTTACGAGACATCAGAAAATTGACAGACGAAGGTATAGTTTGTCATTTAATTTGTTATACTTTTATGTTCATTACGCAATTTATTATTTGCTTGTGTTTGATTGTGATTGTTTTATTTTTAGGTAGAACTATAATATATACTGATGAATCATGAGTGAATGCAGGACACTCGGTAAATAAAAAGTGGACTGACGTTACTGTTCAAAGGCGTCGACAAGCTTTCACATAAGGACTCAGCACTGATTTATAATCACCAGGTGGTCTTGGGCCTCGATTTCCATTAATTCATGCTGGAGGCGAGCAAGGTTTTGTTGTTGGTGCTGAATGTACATTTCTTTGTAAGAAAAATACTGCTGATGTTCATAGCAAAATGGATGCAGATACATATGGAGATGGGTTCAAGAATAAATTGTTCGCAAATATACCAGAGAACTCGGTTCTTGGTCTCGATAATGCCTCATATCACACGAGAAAATTAGAAAAGTTTCCAGCAGTAGCACGGAGAAGACCAAATTATTGAATGGCTCACTGAGAAGAATATTCCTCTTGATAATGACATGTTAAAAAGAGATTTACTGGCTTGTGTGTCAGATGTTAGGTCTGAGTATGAGAGAAACAAAATTGATGAATTTGCAAAGAATAAAGGGCATTATGTTCTTCGGCTTTCACCTTATCATTGTGAATTAAACCCAATTGAAATGGTGTGGGCACAAGTTAAGCACTACGTTGAAATGCACAATACGACATTCAAACAAAGAGATATTGAACAATTAATTGCGGAGGGTTATCAGAATGTAACATTGAACAACTGGCATGCCAGTTGTTCAATGTTACATTCTGATGTTCTGCAGAATTACATTGGCCGCCTTGCCAACTTGCAAGACGATGTTGAAGAGTTTATAATTAACGTCACACATTCATCATCATATCAAGATTTTTTAAGTGATGAAGAAAAATAAAACAATATGTGTACCTACTCCTTTGTATGATCATGGTTAGTTTTTTCATAAATGTTATCATGTATTATTAACTTGTTCTTATAAATGGTTTTTGCAAAATGAATTTGTGAGGTATTTGTGTCTTTAAATGTGTATAACGGAATGTAGATTAACATATTAATATTCAATAAGACTATATATAAGTCATGTAACATATTAAAAAAAAAAAGTACATGTGTATGTATGGTTATTGTTATTCTTTTCATAAATATGTATTATTTAAGTTGTTTTTATAAATTGAAAAGTTTTTTATGAAAAATAAACTTGTGATAGTTGACTAAGAGGTCAATATTCAGTAACGAAGAAAATTGTATACCTTAAGTGTTTCTTTGAAATATTAATTCATTTACTCTGGCTTACTATATTCAGTTAGATTTTAAATAATTTTTTACAGAACAATCCCAAAGGATTATATTATTACAAATATTTTAACTAATCCCATATCTTCTCCCCTTTTAGTGTTTCAAATTACTATTAATTTTTTGTATGCAGTATGCATCAATTGAATGACAAACAGTCGTATAGGTTATGTTTTGATTACAAAAAAATGTCGGATATTGAACCGGAAATGTAACGACATTATACAATGAGGCGATTTGGCAACCATGAAATCAACTGCCATAAGACCTGTACTGCATAATAAGGTTGAGACGGACTATAGAATAATGCTGCACTACTTTATACCATTCAATGCTTACGTAAACTCTTAAAAATGCAACACTGACTATCCCCTGTATTACGACATATTAAGTTCTCAGATATTATATAAGTTTTTTTTTATTATATTATGCATATTTTTTTAGCGAAGCTTAATAACTGTTCTTTTTATTTTATAATGCAATTACGTGTCAATCTAAAGCCAAAGTGTTAGCAAAAGTACTTATATTTAAATGAAAATATTAACTCTTGAGAAGAGCAGTGCCATTACTATAATAGTCTTTCTCAATTTCCGTCTTTCATAACGTAACCAAAGCAATAATAAACACGAAAGTTTGAGTGGAAAAATATACACGATACACGCCTTTTTGACAGATATGATTTATCTGCCAACACCGAATTGAACTATTAGTCTATTAAATATATGTAAGAGAGAAATTTAATATTGAAATTATGTGTTTATTCGCCATGAATGCGTACATTACAACTAATTTATACATTTTCTATTTAAACTAATGAAATAAAAGCCCTCAAATATATTTTAACAAAGTAACTTTTTAGTTTCTCTAATACAGTTATGGCAACATGTAAACGTCATCAGTGACGTACAATTGAATATAACGCGTTGCTCTATAAGTGTTAATTGTCCTATGGAGTTAACATTACACACGTGGACACATAATGTATTTCTCACATTGGCGAAGGAAACATTTATTTCACGTTAAAATTGGAAAGAAAAGAAAAAAAATATTTTTAGCTTTAAAATGATAAAATAAGCTGTTGTTTAGTGGTAGTAGATGATCTAAAATTTTCTAAAATTGGATTGAATCCATAGCAACATGAAACTATGTTAAAAAACATAGTTACCATTGCAAATAAACGACTTTCGTAAATAAAATTTAATTTAACTACAGTAAACGCCAAATAAGATGGCGAACGGTGGGGGTACGTCTGTGCAACATTAGCAATAGTGGGACAAGATAATATCTGACATTATTGAGTAGTCTTCAGTAAGTGGGAGTACGCGTTTTTAAAAACGACTACAGCGCATTCCCACCGCTCCCCATCTTATTTGGCGTCTACTGTACTAGAAGTTAAACAAAGATACACACATGTTCAAAGTGTTTCATTAAAACTACTAGTAAAAAAACAATTGCCAAAACAATAATTTACAAAATCTAAGTTATGAGAATTATTGAAAAGAACTATTAGATATAAATAATTACTAATTAGGTATTTATAAAAAAATGTTCAAAATGTCGCACTTCGCTGATCTTTATACAGGATGTCCAGAAACTCTCCTGACAAACGAAGACCGGAGATTCCTCAGATAATTTTAAGACAATTTAACCCAATTCACCCTAGTCCGAAAATGCTTCCTAAGGGAGCTAGAGCTCTTTGAAGATGGCGCCTTGTAATTATTTTTTTTTAATATCTCCCGAAAAAAAAAATAATAAATTGAATTTTAATGACGAAAAAACGAAAAATTTTCAAATCGATTTTTCTAGAAAACGGTGTATCCTACCGACTTAAAGTAAGAGTACCTTTTAGTACTAGAATACCTGAAAATTTTATAATCTAGTGTCACAAATGCTTAAAAGTTAAAGACAAAAAAGTTATGCGTTAAAATAACCGTTAACCTACCAAAACGGACGCCTATGACCGGTACTAGAAATTCGCAATTGTTGGAATCGATTCATCTATGGAGGATAAATAAGCATACCAGTTTTTGTTTTTCTAAATGGAAGCGTTCGGGAGATATTAAAAAAAAACTAATTACAAGGCGCCATCTTCAAAGAGCTCTAGCTCCCTTAGGAAGCATTTTCGGACTAAGGTCAATTGAGTTAAATTGTCTTAAAATTATCTGAGGAATCTCCGGTCTTCGTTTGTCAGGAGCGTGTCTGGACACCCTGTATAAATTAACACGTCGTATGAATTTCCTCACACGATTATGTAATTTGGTGCCTGATTATATCATTTATGGCTTGCCTCACTCGTGTTTTCAGTTCCTCACGACTAGCAGATTGTACGATGTATACCACATA